>PUFA01000137.1:3070000-3430000 GCA_003508835.1 Eonycteris spelaea
ATCAATAACACAAATTAAATCATAGAAAATCAAAGCTCAGAAAAGTCCTCATTTTCACTCCACTATCAACTAAGGCATTTAAGCATATGTATAATTGGAGTGTGTTAATAAGATTATAAATAACAAAATTTCCATACAACGTGTACAGTTTTGAAGATGAAAGCATTAATCTCTATCTTCATATTAGATAATAATATCAATATTTATTCATATCTACATTAAAATTCTATTAATATCAATATTTTATAGCTTTTCCTGATGTGTAAAAACATAAGCGTAAATTAATAGTAATAAATATTTGCCATATAATTTATACAAGTAAGCTAGGGAATGAAATTCATAGAAAATAATATACAAGCACAAAATAAAAAATGAAACACATGTTCTTATCATTCTAGTTTAATTTTAATCTCAATGATAGTAATTAAATATAAGAGGATACATTAATTTCTCCAAGATAAATTAAATAGTGATTTGGTTTAAATCATTTACTTTGTACTTAGTCATTATTAAAACCTTGGGAAACTTGCATGTAAAACTTTGAGAGATAACAATGTAAGCATATTCATAAAATCATACATATTAACGTATGTTAGATAATAGTAGTATATAATAGTTTGTGTTAAATATAATATATACTCACATATTAATACATGTATACCTATAAAATGCTTGTTAACTAATTAATATTCATCCCTTCTCTTTTGTTTCTAAATTCATTAAGATGATTAAACAGAAAACATTGACTTTACAGTAGGTGTTGCTTTTAGCTGAAAGAATATTTTAGAAATTAAATTTTATACACCTGTAATTTAGGTCAGTTATCTATTAAAAGTTAAAACGTGAAAATTTAGTTTTAAAAAAGTAAGGTGTTCAAAACCGGTCAAATGTTGTAAAACTAGAGGGTGTGCAGTGAGCTGGGACCAGGAGTGAGTCACACACTTGAGATCTTAAGAGCAATAGACTATGCTGGAGAACATCTAGTACAGTACCACAGTCTTCACATTATTTTTATTTCCATAAATTAAAATTTTTTCTCATTATAAACTAATGATACATAAACTTCAAATGTAAAATTGACATTTTTGTTAGTGTCTTTTCTTCACTTCTTCTTCCACTCTGGATTCAATTAACCCCAACATGTAAACTTAAAACACCTACAAAATTACAGTGGAGTACTGTGTATGGAGGCATGGAAAAAGAAATATAAATTATATTCCTAAAATCTGAAGAATCTATTAATTAAGTTTCAAAGTATTTGACGTTTGTAAAAATTACATATTTTATAGAGTTACAAATCTTTTCTAAAATTCTCTTTATAGTACAATTTTGAAATTTTACCTTACATTGCTATCCGTTATCACTGGGAAATATGAAAGAAATAAAAACTACACATCACAGTATGTCAAACGTTTTTAGCTAAGATACTATTTAAATATATTTTTCTTATCAAGAAATAGAGAATTTCAGATTTCGAAGTAAACAATTATTAGAAAAGCTACCAAAAAAGTTATCAGGATAGTCCTTGACTTCTGATTCCACATGAAAAAGCATGAATCATTTGTGGGAACATTTCCCTCCTAGTTGCTTATTCACACTCAAGGACGAGAGAACTTTCCAATCCTTATAAAAACGAGATATATTCACAGTTAATTTATTAAAAATACATATTTGTTGTACATTTGTGAACATCTACAGTCCTATTAATCTGACCCAAATGATTATATTGTGTTATTTACTTTATATTCTGTATTTAAAAAGGGCGTCAAAGTGTGCCATTCTATGGAAACATCCCCTGTGTTCAAAATGTGACATCAGCAAGTCATTAGCCTCTCATACCTCAGTCTGCATCTACTTCTTTTCTAGGAGAGACTGGCAAATGAAATTTGAAGACAACGTGTAGCCCTTTTTCTGAGCCTAGCAAGACGATAAGGCTAAATGTCATGTTTGGATTCTTCGCCCTCAAAAGTGGATGATATTGGTCACTTATCTGCCACACTTCTTTGGAATGCCACGTTCATAAGTATTTTCCAGTTTTATACCAATTTCGCCAATGCCTATGCTCCCAGGAAAAAAAGGAACTTGCAACAAAAGCACAATCGGACAGCTTTTATTTATTTTTAAGGATTTTCTTAAAAGCCTTTCTCTTCCTAATACAGAGACAAACCAAGCAGACTTTGAAATACTTATGTCGACTCTGTTCCTTTTTTTGTTCATCTAAAAGAATGAGTGGGTGCAAATACCACAAAAGTGAAAAGTTGCATTTCTTCATCTAAGAAGTCCATTTGCTCTTATGTGAGAAGGTTGGAAACACAAAGAAAGCAGGAGAAATCAATTAGGTTTTGCATTTCCTGGAGCTGGTAAAAGACTACTAAATCAGGATGTGTGTTGATAGACACCTGCTGAGAAAACCAAGGCTGGAACACAGTAAGGGACACTATGAGGAGCTCTCAGGGCCACATAGGGAGTAGCACTGAAATATATTGACTAGGAGCTTTTAGAGTGTGTTTTAGAGAAAGTTGCTTGCCTTCACTCTAGCATGAAAACTCAATACCAAAGAATTTGGAAGACTGAAACGAGAGAACTTGCTGTGGGAAGGAAAGTGAAAAGATGCATTACTCCATTAGATCATTGCTCGAGGAGATGACCCTGGGAAGGGCACTTATCGGGCACAGTAAATGTCAGCCATCCACCCTGAGGTGACTTAGCAACTTTCACTGAAAAAAGTTCGACATCTCTGAAGCTAAGCTCTTTTAGGAGGGCATTCTAAAATGAAATGCTTTAAAATATCCGTTTACAAGGGTTAGTTTAATCACGAGAAATTACAGCAGAGAAGATTCGGGAAATAGTCACATAATTGGCAGCTCTTTTGATTTTAGACCAAGCTTATTAGAAAAATGCTGACATTTTTCCACAATCAAATTACATAACAGTTTCATCTTCAAAAACACGTTCACTAGGAGCTATTTAAGCAATTTAATTCTGAATTAGGAAATTCAGTAAGTTATGGTTTTTTGAGGAGGCAACACTCACCTCTGACAATTACATAAGTGTAGTCTATATTTAAGTGCAAACCTATGGCTTTTCACTTCGTTTTATGAGTGGAGTGCCATCAGATTTTCTTTCTCTTTTCCCCTCCTATGCTTCCAGCCATTAAAAACAACAACAAGAGTAATTTATGTGACACAGGATTGATAATTACCCAAAACTTCTCTCAACCAAGAACTCTAAATCCTTCACCAGCACAGAAACAGACACTCAAAATACTGCAAGGAAGCAAGCTTACCTTTTGCTTGTTCTGTTCATCTTAATACAAGTGCTAACGTGGTAGTGTCCTGTTAAGCTTCCCCCCTTGGCAGAACTGCATGGACTGATACTGATTCAAAGAAAGCAAATAGGAGCTTTACCAGCGAAAATGTGGAAAATCCAAGAATTAAAGTGCCGTTATTTCAATTTGAGGAGAGTACAGTGTATTTCTTAGAATATGTGACTCAGTGCATATTTCTTTGTCATTGTTGTGAGGTTCATTTAACCATAAAGAGGAAACATGACAACAAAAGTAGAAGGGAGCTCAGTGAAGCATGGCTGGCTTGACAATAGGCTTTCTGCAGGTTAGCCAAATTTAACTGGCAAAAGCTTGCCCCAACCCTTTTGTCTGCGACATTTGCACCATAATGTCGCCCTCTCTTCCTGTATTTCACAGATCAAGTTTGACCATTTATCCCAAAAGATGGAAAAAGTCATTTTGGGTTCTGTCCATAAAAGTTACTTTATAAAGTATTGTGCAATCCTGCTACAAAAGATTCAAAAGGGGAAAGTGCACTTCACATGGCCACAATTAGGGCTTCTGTTTCCGCTCTCCTGCCCTTGTCAAAGCTTTGATTTAGTTTCCCTCGGTTTTGTCCAAGGGTCGTTACAGATGTCTGCAGGCGATTAGCATCTCCCCCCCAACTCCCATCCAACTGGGTGATTAGCAAATTAGAACTTTGCATTCTTCTCTGTCTACTGAAACATATTGGAAAAGATTAGCAAATGTGGCTAATTATGGAGACCTGAGGGGAGCATCAAGTGTTTCCTCAGAATTTTGGTAGCTAAATATTAAGTTAGCAATCGGGTATGCCATTATGGCACATGTTCCAGCATTTGATGAAGCATTCAGCTCTGAAACTTAAAGATAATTGTATCCTTGACGGGGAGCCTCAGAAACATTTTGCATCCATGCCATATCCAAATGGTGCCAACCTAACCCATTATAAACCATATTTGGCATATAGAATGTATAGTATCGTGCATATTTACAGCCTCCTTTCAGAAACTGAAACCCCTACTGTATAAAGGAACTCAGAATATTTTTCAAAGCATTCAAGACCTATGCATTATGTTAACTTTAAATAAAGCATTCAAATGATCCAGGAGAGATTGTGTCTTTGGTTTTAAGTGGCAACTGAAATATAAGAAAAACTTTCCTGGTTCCATTTTTATAGTAGCAGAGAAAATGTTTGAATAGGTTAGCAGAGAGGAAGGGATGCCTCTGGTGGAATTATCTCAACTGTATATAGAAACTAGAATCTATAGATGGATAGGGTGACTAAGGCCCAAATATCACACTTTCATTCAAAATATACACTCAAAAAAATAACTGTAAATTGTACTATATAATACAACATAAAGAAATTTAAATGTTTTATCTCTTTATTTTTCTCATAATTCTTTGGTGGTGTCTCAAACAAGTGGCACAAATATCCCAAAATTGTAGAAATCAGTATAAAATGAAAAGTAGAAGTTAGGTTAAGTCACACATTGACTCAAAAATAAAATTAAAACTCATATGCAGGCTATCTGAATTTCAACCTACTCCTCAATGCCTGTACTCAGGCTCAAAACATTGATAGCCAAACATATCACTACCAAAAAGCTTCTTTTTCATGACACTGCTTTCTATCTAGCCAGATATCTTTACCATGTAGGGACAAAGTGAGTTACCATTACCATTATAACATGACTTGCTTCATCTCTTTGCCAGGAAAGTAGTCCCCCAGTGCTAAAACAAAAGGTCCCAGTGATAAATTCTGAAAAGACAAGTTTGATGCCTGAGGCCATCTGTCATTTTTAGTTTTGGGGAGAAAAAAAAAAAAACAAAAAACACAACAAAAAACCTGTTTATAATGGCAGATGTCAGGCCCCTTGCCGATAAGTAAAGAGAAAATGTACCAAGATATAAACATGAATGAACAGACTCTAGACAATTCCTTTATATCTTAGACACAGCAATCCCCAGATCAATACATGAACTTAGAGATAACTGACAGCCTGCCGAGGAGTCTGGTTCTGACTCTTTAGTTCTAAGATGTTCTGGATCACAAAATACTGCACCAAATCACGTTTGTTAAATCACCACACAATATGTGTTACAGACTGTGGTAGTGTCCTAATAAGTAGAATTTTGATTTTATTATGTTATTCATTTTATCACAAAGTTCAAATTCTATAGTGTATGACAGAAAAATTTTAGTTTAGGAGCAAGATAACATGGTTAGTGGTGTTATGTGAGAATGTGAACAATAACTGCGAATTGAATAAAGGTAAACGTCACCAGACTTATGAATGCTGAAATAGAAGCTATTTTCAACAGTCAACCACTCTCCTTTCACAAAAGTAAAACAGTTTTCTTAAAAAGGGATCTTTTTTTTTCACTTAGTGTTATTGATATACTTTCTCATTTTCCACTTTATGTTTCTTGTATCTTATAATTTTCTCATAAAATCAGAGGAGAATACTTGTATGATAAAAATAGAGATGTGATACAGAAGCATCTCTTCTTGGCAAGTAAATAAATTAATCGATTGATGGATTGTTTTGTAAAATTATCCTTCAAAGGGAGTAGATGAGGGACAGTACTATAATTTTTCTCGACTTCTCTCCCCATCTTGCCAGTACCTACAAGGGAACAGTTCCATTCTTCACCAGCCCAGATTCTCTTTCCAAAATCCTCAGCACAGCACTTACTACCTGAATCTCATTATTCTCCCTTTTCTTTCATTGAAGTCATACATCTTTGATAGAATTCATGTTATGTTAGGCATTTCCTATGCTTTCTAGCCTAGTATTGGATACATGGGACAACTGAAAATATATTCACTCATTTAGTTTTATTTTGCCTTTTTAATTTTATTTTTATTTTTTTGAGATTTAATCTGGAGCTTTCTATATAAGTTGATGATGATGAAGAGGAGCAGGTAGAGAATATGATGGTTATGGACATTTAATTTATCTTCCAAACATTCATGTTGGGAAGTAAAAAAATACTCTTCAATAGGCCAGAAAACAGATATAAACCAGAACTGTCATAGATGACCTGGACATAAGCCACCCTACATCAAACTGATATTAATTTAGTCCTTATGCTCAGCTGTTTGACCATCAACTTATTTATTCTTTATTACAGTCAAAATATTAGGCAAATATTATTATTATCCCCATTTAACAGTTAGTAATGGAAGTTCAGAGATATAATAACTGCTCCATAGTCACATAGCTAAAACTAGGAGAGGCCAGAATTCAAATATTGATCTGATTCAAAGGCCTATGCTTAAAGTTGTTTTTTTAAAAATTATGTCTTTTATAATATTTCCCTGATAATACATACAATTTTTCCAAAAAAAAACTAATGAAGTTTGTAAATCAAGATGAAATTCCTAAGAATCATTGAAGAAAGTATAACATTGTTGGCTTAGAGTATTATATATTTTATATTTTTTCCATGTAATAATTAATGACTAATTATACTGATACATTTTATTAGTCTTCTTCAACAAAATTAAGCATATTATCCATAAAATACTAGAGAACATCAGTAATTTACAAATATTATAGTGTTTTTTAATGATTTTACTCCTAGCTTTCATAGTTTACTCCATATTAAACTCCGTAATTACCTCATAGTTTACATACCCCTTCTACACACACACAAACACATCATGAATCATTGGTAAGTCCAAAGTGCTGTCTTAAAGAAAAAAAAAAAAACAGATCTCAAAGACTCTCTTATGGATTAAATATTTGTGTCACCCACTCCCATAAATATGTTGAACCCTATCCCCACGGTGATGGTATTTGGAGGCAAGGCCTTTGGGAGTTAAGTAAGTTTCTATGTGGTCATGAGGCAGGGCCCCTCATAAGGGGATTAGTATCCTCATTAGAGGAAGAGAGATAAGAGCCTGTTCTTTTTCCAGTGAGGACACAGTGAGAACTAGGACCTCTAATGTCAGAAGCCTGTAAAAGAACCAGAAAATGAATCTGCCAGGACTTTGATCTTGGACTTCTAGGCTTTTAGAACTGTAAGAAAACAGGTCTTTTGTTTAAACCTAAGATATTTTCTTTTATGGCAGCTTAATCATATTAATACAGACATTCTACTACCTTCAGAATAAATGTAATCTCCTCTGAGCCCTTGACTCATGAGACCAGGCTTCCTGGGACAAATCTTTCTTTCTTTGGGATTAGTTTACTCTTCAACTTTCCAACTTCCTGTGGTTAATGGATTTTTGTGTGTGAGGGAGAGGGAGGGAGTCTTTTTTAAATTAAATTTTATTTTATTTTCCTATTTATTGTGAAATAATTGGCATATAACATTATTTTAAGGGTATAACATGATAATTGTATATATTTATATGTCACAAAATGATTATAACTTTAATTAACATGTTCATCACCTAAACGAGTCATACATCTTTTTCTTATGAGAACTTTTAAATCTAATCTCTTAGCAACTTTCAAATATACAATACAGTATTGCTAACTCTAGTTTCCATGACATATATTACAACACCAGAACTTATTTATCTTACAACTTTTTGACTACCTTCACTCAGTCCCTCATATTAGCGTTTTTTGGTGCATATCGATATGTCTATTGACCATTTGCATGTCTTCTTTGGGGAAAAAAATGTATATTCAGGTCCTTTCTCATTTTTAAGTTGGATTATGGTTTTTTTTTTTTTTTCTGCTGAGTTGTATTTGTTCCTTTATATTTTGGTATTAACATCTTATCAGGTAATGTGGCTTGTAAATATTTTCTTGCATTCCATAGTTTGCCTTTTCATTTTGTCGATGATCATTTCTTTTGCTGTGCAGAAGCTTTTTATTTTGATGTATTCCCACTTGTTATTTTTGCTTCAGGTGTTAATCCAAAATATTATGGCCAAGACCAAAGTCAAGGAGCATTAGCCCTATGTTTTCTCCTGAGAGTGTTATGGGTTTCGGTCTTACATTTAAGTTTTTAATACATTTTGAGTTACCTTTTTGTGAATGGTTTAATATAACAGTCTATTTTCATTCTTTTGCATGTGAATATCCAGTTTTCCCAGCATCATTTTGTTGAAGAGGCTATCTTTCCTCCATAGAGTATTCTTGGCTCCCTTGTTAAATATTAGTTGACTGTATATTCATAGGTCTATATCTTGGCTTTCAGTTTTTTCCATTAGTTTATGTGTTCATTTTTTTTTTTTTCCAGTACTATACCATTTTTGTAATATAGTTTGAAATCAGGAAGACTGATATTTCCAGCTTTCTTCTTCCTCAAAATTGTTTTGGCTATTCAGAGCCTTTTGTGGTTCCATATAAAATTCAGGATTGGTTTTTCAATTTCTGTATAATTGCCATTGGAATCTTGATACTAATGTAATCTATAGATAGAATACTTCCTGATCTCATTACATGAGATTATAATATATAGATATCTTTGGTTGGTATAGGCATTTTAATAATATTAATTCTTTCAGCTCCTAAACACAGGTTCTTTTTTCATTTATTTGTGTTTTTTCCAATATCTTTCATCAATGTCTTATAGATGTCAATACATACATCTGTCACCCTCGCAGTTAAATTTATTCTTAAGTATTTTATTGTTTTTGATGTTATTGTAAACGAGATTGTTTTTCTTCTCTTTTTTCAACAGGGACGTTTCTTCATCAGTCAACTCAGTTGGAGGCTCTAGACAGGCAACTATTAGCATCCTTGGGCATGTGGGGCTCTCTCTGTTTGGGTATACTACTTCTGGTGCTCTGAGGTTGGGAGTGCCACTAGCTGGGAGCAGTTGGATAAGACTGCTCTCTTAGTTCCCTGTCCAAATGTGGCTGTAGGGTTGGTTCCAGGCTGGCTGTTTTACGTGGTTAGGCTTTCTAGTGAACTGGGACTGGATTCTATACTCACCATCTGGGCATGACTGTGAATTTACTTTCCTGCTCGAGCAGATTTATAAAATAAGCTCTATTAGTACTATTGCCTGATGGCGGAGACTGGAATCAGGTGGAACTCCAACCAAGCTCCTGGGCCAGATGAGGTCATTGGCTCAGGTTTGAAGCTGGGCAGAGCCACTGGCTGGGACTCTGCTCAGGCATCCCTGAAAATAGAAATGTAGAGTGGGCTATGCAGCCTTCCCCAGTGCTCCGGTTAGGCTTCCTGGTGAGGTATGACTGACTGCTATATTCAGCAGTAAGCAGGGTTTCAAATTTGCTTCCTTGTTCAGGGGCTGTGACAGAACAGTAAGGCCCACACAGATAATTAGGTGAAGACCCAAATCAAGTAAAACTGCCCACCAAGTTCCCTGGCCAGAAGAGGCCACAAACTCAGCTCTGCAGATTGTCAGAGGTGTTGGCTGGGCTCTCTGATTGGGTGCCATGGTAAGTGGAGCTCCAAGGTGAGCTACACAGCTTCCCAGGTGCTCTAATTGGGTTTCTTGGTCAGGCTTCAGTGTGGGCTGTATTCTCCAGTGGGCAGGGCTTTGCATTTTCTTCCTGGCCCAGGCAAGGCTGTAGAATAGTCTAAGACCAGTGAGGTTTATTAATTGGGGACTTGAATCATATATAACAGCCCACCAATCTCCCTGACCAGATCGAACCATCAGCTCTGCTCCGCAGATGAGCACAACCACTGTCTGGGATCACTACTCATGTGCCACTGTAAAGAAAAATGCAGTCTGCCAAGATCTGAGTGCTGGTCGGTGTAAACATCATCCTTCTCTCTCATTCTGACACCTAGTTGTCAAGATGCACAGATTCCCCCTTGTAATCCCTGTGAGGTATTTCCTTAGTGGGCCTCCTGGGTAGTATCCTGGAGTAGCTGGAAGTCCACTCTTGGCTCTCCTTTCCCACTGGAGAAATCATAGGCTCAGGGGAGCTCCTAGGTGTGGTGCTATGCCAGCCTGTGTATGATGTCATCAGAGTGTAGCCATTTATCTTACCTTTGTGATGCAGTCCTTCTCAGTCTCTGTAGTCCAAAGGGTGGGAGGTTACTTCAGTCTCATCTCCATGCTCTAGATTTTACAGTGGAGTTTTGTCTATGGATAGTTGCTATTTAGTCTTCTTGTGGGGGGGGGGGGACTGGAGTTAGGAGACACTTAATAAATCATTTTGATCAAATAAATTATTGAAGTAGGCTCTACTGTATCAGTTATCTTAGATAAGTTAGTCAGGAATGTCCTTTCTGGGAAGTGACATTTGAGTAGCCTGAACAAAGTAGAATGTGCATATCTGGGGTGAGAGCATTCTAGGCAAGAGAAACAACAAAGGCTGTGTTCCTGAGGGAGAAGGATGCTTGAGACATTAAAGGAAGAGAAAAGCCAGTTTGATCAAAAGGAAACAGGCAGAAAATCAGGCAAGAGTTCTTGGCAAGAACCAGATGACATGGGTTTATGTAATCCAGGGTTTCTCAACCTTGGCATTATTGTAATTCGAACCAGATGATTTTTGTTGAGAGGGCTCTCCTATGTATCATAGGATATTTAGCAGACTTTCTGGCCTCTGCCCACTAGCAATAGTATTCCCACTCCATTGAGACAAACAAAAATGTCTCCAGACTTTGGCAAATATCCTCCCTAGGAGGTACAATTGTTCCTGGTTGAGAACCACTATTGTGGCCAATATGAAGTATTTTGTATTTATTCTCAGTGTTACCCAGAATCATTTACCTTTGAGCAGAAAAGTTGCAAGGTTCTAGTGGACATTACATAAAGCTCCACACTAGACTGCTAAAGTCATTATTGTTAGGAGTTACTGATGAGTGGGATAAAGGAAGTAAGAGACAACAAAGAAGACTCCAATTTTTAGCCAAGGTAACTAAACAATGATAATGTCACTTTCATGGTTAATTTTATGTGTCAACTTGACTTGGCTAAGGGATGCCAAAAGAGCTAGTAAAACATTATTTTTGTGTGTGTGTTTGCGATATTGTTTCCAGAAGAGATTAAGATTTGAATCAGTAGACTGAGTAAATAAAACAGCCCCCACAAATGTGGGTGGATATTATCCAATCCATTAAGGGACTGGATTAAACAACAACAAAAAAAAGCTAAGACTGGTAAATTTGCTCTATTTCCTTGAACTGGGACATCCATCTTCTCCTATCCTTTGGTGTTTACACTCATGAATCTTCAGGCTTTAGTTTCTCTGGATTTCAAACTGGAACCAGAAATTACACCATCAAACCCCTGATATTCAGGACTTTAGACTGAGACTCAATTATACCACCAGTTTCCCTGGTTCTCCAGCTTGCAGATGGCAGACTGTGGACTTTTCAGCTTCCATAATCTCATGAGCCAATTCTTATAATAAATATCCTCTTATATCAATCAATCTCTCTCTCTCTCTCTCTCTCTCTCTCTCTTTCTCTCTCTCTCTATCATCTGTCTGTCTATCTATCATCTATCATCTATCTATCTCTTGTCCATCATCCATCCATCCATCCATCCATCCATCCATCCATCCATCCATCAACCTTTTGGTTCTGTTTCTCTGGAGATCTCTAATACAGTCGTTGACTTAAGTGAGAAATCTTCAACAGAGATAAAGGGTGAAAGATTTGGGGGGTGTGGGTATCAAGGCAGGGAAAAAAAGTTTAAAGGTAATAGCAATTCTGTCATAAACATGTACTTTGAGATTCTCTTTAGATATATAAGTTGAGACAATGGGTAGACTGTTGGATATGCAAGTTGGGGTTAAAGAGAGTAATTTGAAGTGAAAACACAAACTTATTTGGGAATCAATATATACAGAGAGATTTAAAATCACCCACCAAATTTAATCACTTAGGATTCTGGTACAAAAACATATACCTAAATGTATTCCAAAAGCTTTGCAGGATATTTAAATTTTTGAGAAAAAAAACACAGATTCCTGGTATCTGTTGGATAGTACATGAGCTAATACAGGTAGTTTACAGTTTCAACATTAGATTGAACCACATTCCTTTTAATATCATCATATTTTTATGAACTATGATAAAAAGTAAGTATTGCATAGAAACCAATGTAAAATGAGAAGTGAGATCGTCAGTGTCCAGTTGGATTTTAAGATGTTAGAAATTGTGCAATGCCCAAACAATGCATGCATTGCAGTAGTAACAAAATAAGCATATTACTCTTCTTTCAAATATGGTATATTTTTAACATAACTGTAATGTTGTTAGAACATGTATTAGTTGCCTATGGCTACTGTGATGAATTACTACCAATTTAGTTACTTAAAACAACACATTTTTTTTTTCTCTTGCAATTCTGGAGGTCAGAGTCCTAAATCGTTTCTCTGAGCTGAAACTAAGATGTCAGCAGGATCACACTCCCTTTGTAAGATTTGGCAAGGATTCATTTTTAGCCTTTTCCAGCTTCTATAGCTACTTCCCTTGCAGTCCCTGGTTTATGGCTCCTTCTTCCATCTTCCAAATCAGCAGTGTAGCATCTTCAAATCTTTGTTGCACATTACCTCTGTCTCCTTTGACCCTCCCTCTTTCCTTTCTCTTATAAGGAATCTGAGATTACAGCAGCCCATCCAGGTAATTCAGGATAACCTGGCTATCTCAATATCCTTAAATTAGTTATTTATGCAGTCATTTTTGCTATATAAGATAATACATTCATAGATTCCAGGGATATGTTTCTGAATAGCTTTGGAGGACATTATTCAGCCTACCACAGGATGTAAATACATAGTAAATTGTTGGAACTAATTACTTAAAAAATGGAACTCTCAGATACTTCTTTCATTATAGGGGTGTTCTGAAAAACACTACTGAGACACTAAGGGTACCAAAACCTGTGAAAGTTTCATAACATTTGGCCTAGATAATAAGGTAGTTAAAGACCCAAAGATTTCCAATAATGAGTTCTGGAGAATTCCAACTTTGGGAGGATAGAAATGATTCATCAAGGAAGACCAAGGAAGAAGAGCTAATGATATAGGAGTAAAACTAAGAAAATTTGGGATCTCAGAAGGCAAGTGAAAAAAGTGCTTAAGGAGGGAACAATCATATGTGTTTAGTACTATTTATAGTATAAGATGAAAGGTGAGATCTGATATTTGTATTTGTATTTGGCCACAACTGGACCCAAAATACAAATATAAATACATTTTGGACACAACTGAAACAAAAAAACAAATATAAATACATTTTGGTAATTAACTGTCCTATTATAGTATAGTGAACAATAATCTAAACTGGTCTTCAAAAAAATAATTGTGACCTCATATATAGTATATTTACAGCAAAAGTTATCTATCTTCTATCTATCTATCTATCTATCTATCTATCTATCTATCTATCTATATCTATCTATCATCTATCATCATCTATCTTCTATCTATAGTAGTCACTATTTATCTTTTTATAAAGCTGGGCAGGTGGCAAAATGTAATGACAGCTGTTCATCCAAACATTTTCCTGAGGTCCCAGCTTGTATCAACATCACAGAATCAGAGGTACATTAAAAGAATATCACTGTTAATGAATTGCTCTGAAAATACTTGTAGTTCAGGTTGGGACATTACAGAAAGATACCCAACATACAAATTGGATGACGTGTGCAGGAGTTCTTGTGTACCTAGTTGCTGACTCTGAGTTAATGTGGAAAAATTTGTCAGTATTGGTAAAAGAGCACAGTCAACATATAATTGATTTAATTAATAATTCATGTATTTATTCATTCAATAAATGCTTAAAGAGCTCCTACCACTTGGGCAACATGCAAGAGACTTACTACATGCCACACAAAAGAGCCCAAGACTAACCACATTCTGCCTGGTGGGTTTTTTAGGGAGAGAGCAAGAACAGAAAGAGAACATCAAAGAACAAAGCTTATGTGATGTAGCAAAATCATATACTCATTTTCACCATTTCAAACTCTACGCAGTTTTTTAAATGGCATTTTTTTTCAGATGAATTACATCACTTATAAAAATGCATACCCACATTATGCAATCAGTAGCATCATCAAATAAATTTGAAATGGTTTCCTTCTTAATAACCTCTACCAGTTTCCAGCAGGACATCAAATTAGCAGAGTAAAATATCTGTTTCATACTCAACTGAACTCAATAAAATGTATATTTCCACATCTAGCTTGAACAATTTAAATATCTACATTATTGAGCAAAGGCCAGGTAAAATTTAAAGACAGCACACCTTTTTCAAACTGATATTTGTTGTATTTGCTGTCATTTTTAAATCCTTTATATTTTAGGGAGTAGATTTTCAAAATAGTTATAAACATTCTTTATTTTCCCCATCAAAACTTTCAGTGGCTTTTCAAAGTATATGCTAAATTAGAGCTATTTTCATAAAGACAGAAGTGCTATGTAATATTCCCTGTTGCTGAATGAGTCTTTAGAAGGTATATTGTATTTACATTTTGCAATTTGGACTGAAGATAATGAAAAGAAATCCATCCACCTTGTACTGTATACAAATGTAAGGCTAAATCATTATCACATGCTCATTCAATTTCATTTTTTTATCATTAATGCTATCAGTCTATTGAGAAAATCTAATGCTTACTTTAAAAGTATTTATTTACAAGGTCACGAGAAACCAACTAAAAGTAGAGAATCATATAGAATCCAAACAGAAAAATGTTAACCCAGGTAACACCTTTTAAAAAGAATAAGATTGCACTGTAGTAATCTCAAAGACAAGAGACTTAAAAAAAACCAGTTCGTTTCCTGTTGCATAGTTTCCTCATGGATCAGAAGAACACCTTGACAATTGCTCTTCCCTAACCTCTTCTTTATTTAAAAATTCATTCAGTTTCCATTTGGGCTTCTCCCAACTTCTTGTGTACTGCCTTTGGTCAAAACCACTCATCAGGAATTGGTTTGCTAGGAGCCTGTGGAACAAATCTTCCCACTGCTCACTGCCCAGATGGAATCAGAGACATTTCACCCAAGCATTGGGAAGAATTTCATGTGTGTTTAAAAATATGCTTTCCCAAGATGGTTTTCAGGAGACATTTGCTAATTTAAAATATGTTTCCCTGCTCTCTCTGAACCTGGTAAACAGTGCTCCTGGAATAGGATTTTCATATAAAATACAAGAAACTATTTAAAGTTAAATAGAATTTTACATCAACAGTGAATACTTTTATAGTATAAGTGTGTTCCAAATATTGAACAGGATATACTCGTGCTAAAAAATATTTCCAATCTTTATCTGAAATTCAAAAGCGAGTATTTATATTCATTTGCTAAATCTGACAATCCTATTCTAGGGACTATTAGATATTAACCTCCTACATAGATCTCTTTTTAGTGCATTCCCAATGGTCAGGAGGCCAGCATTTACTACTCATCTTTTCAGAAACCCACAAAGGAGGCCAAAAAGTAATGACATCTGTTCCTCAAGAAATTTTCCTGAGATTTTAGACTTTTAGAAGAGAAACCTTTTCTCACATTAAAAGCTGAAAGGGCTTGAGTCTTACATCTCAGTGTACAACAGGGGTTGTAAAATCTGTATTCTCAATCAACAAATTTTGAAGTTGAATTTAATGCTATTTAAAATACATTGATTCAAAGCTATCCATGTGAATAATAGCAAAATAGTAATACATTTTTAAATAATTGAACATTACCTCAAAATATTTTAGAATTAAAAAAAATTCTACAAATATCAAAAACTTGGGTATATTTATCAAGTATATCAAAAATGCATTATTTTCCATGGGACCTTAGGCCTCAGGGAGCCTTGGTTTCCACATTCATAAACGAGATAATAGCCTCTATAGTAGAATTGTTATGAGCATTAGACATTAGTTCAGTAGAGGTCTTAGCAGAGAACCACAGATTTAGTAGAAAAATCAGATAATAATAAATATAATTATATTTAGAGGCATAGATGATGTACATCATCTAGAAAAATTACAAACCATCTTAAGATTGCTAAGGAAACATGCTAGGCTAGAACTTAAAACAATAAAATGATTTGTTTTCTATCGCAAATATTTTAATATTTAATCAGAATATTTTGGGGAAAGAATTCGTTAAATACAGGGCAAAGGACTAGATAATTTGCCATTTGAGAATAAAATATGCAATGGAAGTCCATAATTCAAAAATGTTAATCGACTATATTTTATAACTATAATATTATTGTAGTCACTATTCTGGTGGGTATTTCTAGCCAAATACACAGAACAATGAAAGGTATAGATGTAAAAAATTAGGAAGCAGAGTTGAATCTAATTATTTTGTTTATGATGATGATTTTACCATAAAAATATTTTTATAGATTAGGTTTTAATATGAATCATATATTGGCAACTTGCCATCAAGTACACTAAGTAGCCCCAAGGTTCCTTCATTTTCTAATTCATTTTTTTTTAATTTGACACACATGTGCTAAGCACCAAATATGTGTTAGGTACTGTGTTAAGTACACAGGTAGAATAGTATGCAAAATAAGCAAAGTCAATGAACACATCAACTTTGTATACTGTTGGCTGCCTTCAGTCCCTTTTCTAATCAGTCTATGTACCATGATTTGCCAGTTTCATCGATGGCAGATCTATGGCCTTGAAAACTGAGTAGAAACAGGCTCATAAGAGAGAGTTACAAACTGAACACTGTATTTAAAAAGGTCGGGAAAGTAGTTAATAAACTTCAGTCCCTAATAAGATGCAAATTCTATAAGAATAAATAAAAAGCGAACAAATACATAGGTTCAAGATTATCAGGCTAAAATAGAGCCATCCATGCTTATAGACCCTTTAGTTATTTAATACATTTATTTAATAAATATTTATTGAGCTATTCTTGTCTCACACACTATGTAACAACTATGACATGGGTATCTTAAAGCATAGTTATTAAAAATCAGATTAAAATATAGAGGTAGAAATTTTTAAGACTATCTCAATCTCATCAGGTAGTAAAATTAAGATATATATTCAACAATGTCTTTTATAATAGCTAGAGTATATATTAAAAATAATGCTCAAAGTTAACCTGGTGTGATTGGGTGACTGTTTATTCTATTCAGTGTTAAATGAAGGCTAAAGATGTATTAGTTCCTTGTATGAGAATTTTTGTAATCTCTATGGAGAACTTCCATTTTACAAATTGGAATTTTCATTGAGAATACAAGTTTTTGCTAAATTTACAGCCAAATTTGTGGCCCAAATCATTTTCTTATAAATATATTATTCCTATTCCTATCTGTGCCTAGTTTAAGTTTTTTGTTCTAGTCATCTGGTCATTTCCATTTATAATTCCTTTCATTCTCTTGTAGATTAGAACATTTCATTCAGACCAGACACTGAGATGATGAATGAATAGTCTGGAGAGTTTCAAATTGGAGCAGCAGGGAATTTATTCTGAAAAATTCATTCATCAAATTCTTTCTTACCTACACTCTCAGCCTGAATAGTCTCTTTCCCACTCCCCCAGTCTCATCAATGGCCTTATTCACTCCATTAACTTTTATTAATTTTCTTATTATTTAAAAGGAGGAAATTAGCCCACATAAGTTTTATGTATGTAAGAAAGAAGGAAAGTATAGATTTTTCAAGACCTCATTATTCAACTCAGGATTAAAAGTTTATGATGCTATCTCTCTCTCTAATTCTACCTCTTATCTCCCCATTACAAGGTAGTTACTTACTGAATTTTGTTTTTTCATCTTTCTCTTGTTCTCCCCCCCCCATGATTTTATCAGTATTTATGGCTCTAAACACATATTATCAATCATAGCTCCCTTTTTGGTGTTTATAAAATATTTCTGAACTTTTTACCCTCAACCTAATATTTATAAGGCTCATTCCCTCTCATGGATGTAGACGTAGTTTGCTTATTTTTTACATGGTCTAGAATTATTCTATGGGAAGAAATCATGGTTTAAATTAGGTAAATGACTGTTGAACATATGGATTGTCTCCACTTGTGAGCAGTTCTGAAAGGGCCACCGTGAGCATTCCTGAATGTGTTGCCTGGTCCATGTGTATCAGAGAGTGAAGGATCTTCCTGGGAATTAAGTTGTTAGGTCACAGAGGAGCTGAATGTTTCACTTTACTAGGTAGTGCCAAACTCTGTGCCAAGGGATTTGTATAAAATATAATTAGTAGTTGTGGCCCAAATAGTAGATGTTTTATATCCCCACCAGCACTTTGTGTTTAGAAAGAAAGCCTAGAATTTAGGGGCAGAAGACCTACTTGGGTTCCCTGAGAAAGATACTAAACTTTCTGTGCTTCCGTTTCCTTGCTATGTAAAATAGATCACAGGTTGGTGTGTGAATTAAATGAGAGGGAGAGAGAATGTGTGTGCGTGTTCCGGGTGGTGGTGGTGGTGGGGGTGCCGGGAGAGGGGAGCAAGATTTACTTATTGAATGATATTTTATGGTTTCTGATAGTATGATAAGTTGTTTTGTTTTTCAACTAAAATTCTTTCTGCTTATATGTATATTTCAAGCATTTTTCTCTCCATCTTTTTTTCTTCTTGTCTTTTCTCTATTTGTGCTTCCTCTCTTTGGCTTTCTTTTATTTATTTCCCCATGTCCCAGTCTTCCTCTCTTTATCTGAACTTGATATAATGCAAAATAAAACATGTTAGCTGCATGAATTGAATACATTTTTTTGTTTTGTTCTCTGATCTTTGTAGAGTTTTTTGTTTGTTTGTTTACGTGTTTTTAATAAAGAGATTCACCTGCTCCAATTTGGTTACTAGTATAGAAACTCACATCCGGAAGTTCACATCCCAGTGTTAATAGGATAGTTCAAGAAAGATAAACAGCAACTTGGCTCCCAGAAACTTGAAAGTTTTGTGTGTTCATTTCCCCCACCCCTCACCCTCAGAAAATTATAGGCTACAAGGAGTTCTTCAGTGCTACACCTGTGGCTGGTCTCCACAGGGTACAATTTGAAGTAGAATTTAAGAGCTTAGAGAAATGATATTTTCCAAAGTCACAATTCTTTTCCAAATTCAGACTTTTCTCAATACCTTTTCATATGACCTAGGGGCAGTGTGACTGGTGAGTACCATTGTCCTCAAGCTTCTCCCCATTGCTCTCAAGTGTCTCTACGAGCTTCTGGCATCTTTTGATTTACAGATTCTGGCAACAATTAAAACATCATAGCAGCAAGGAATCACTGTTATCTCTTCTCATGTTTT
Source organism: Eonycteris spelaea (assembly GCA_003508835.1). Lineage (NCBI taxonomy): Eukaryota > Metazoa > Chordata > Mammalia > Chiroptera > Pteropodidae > Eonycteris > Eonycteris spelaea. Next base: position 3,089,422 of record PUFA01000137.1, read on the forward strand.
TAAATAATAGGTCAGATGAACACCCACATTATGTAACTCCTTCACATCAACTTCTGTAATGGGGTGAACATCTTCCCACAAAAATTCATGTTCACCTGCAATCTTAGAATATGTCCCTATTTGGAAATAAGACTTTTATAGATGTAATTAGTTAAAATGAAGCCAACGACTGGTGACCTTATAAGAGGAAGACAGCACACACAGGGAAAGCCGTGTGAAGATGGAGTCAGGGATTGCAGTTATACTACCAAGAATAAAGGAAAGACAAGAGATGCTGGAAAAGCCAGCCTGAGATTCTTTCCTAGAGGCTTCAGAGGGAGCATGGCCATGCTAATACCTTGATTTTAGATTTCCAGCCTCCAGATCTCTTGGACAATACATTTCATTTTTTAAACCAAAGGATTTATGGTAATTTGTTCTGGTAATCCTAGGAGCTTAACATGACAAGGGTAGAGTTGAAGGACAATCTGAAACCAAAAAGAAATATATAGTCTACAGCCATGCCACCCTGAACATGTCCAATATCATTTGACCTAGGAAGCTGAGCAGGGTCAAGACTGGTTAGTACTTGGATGGGAGACCACCTAGGAATACCAGGAACTGTAGGCATTAAAAAATACACACACACACACACACACACACACACACACACACACACACCACACAATAATTATATATACATATAATAATTTTTTATTTTAATAGAAAATATATTAATTATTATATTATGGAAGAGGGCCATAAATTGTTGATATGAAGAACATGTGTGTACAGGGCAGGAAAATGAGGATGTATTTTCAACTCTGGACTTTGCCCTTAACAAAAAGCTAAACACCTGATTCCAATAGACCACTATTCATTTTAAGTTACTCTTAATGAGCTTTTATGTAGAATAGTTTTCTCCTCACAGTTTGTGTGGTTCAAAGGCAAAATAGTCTCCCTTTAGGGGATATCATTGTAGTATGCAGAACACATCATTTTTTACAACTTCAGGAACTCATTTCTTAACAATTGTTTGTTAGCAATTTAGAAGCCATGATGAACAGCTGTAAGTGACAAGCATCCGTCAAAAACTTATCTGAGTTCATGGTACTGAGCTTCAATAACTGGTACCTGGTGACAAAGGTATGCCACACATGGCAGTGAGTCTTCAAGCCTTTTATAAATGGGTGACTTTAGGTGTGATACAGAGCTTTTGCCTTTTTAATCAGTTAAAACTTATTTTCTGAGGTATTGAAGCCAATCTGTTATTATGCGATTCATTCTCAGTGACACCCTTAGAGCCACAGTGGAGGTGGTTTTGATTTGTTTGATTAATACAGTCAAAGATGAAAAGCTGAACATCATCTCCCTCCAACTAATAGTGTCCTTTAACTTCAACAGAAGAGAGGACACAAGCAGATCAGACACATGGTGCTGGCAAACACTTTCTAGCCTACTGCTGTCCACACCGAGGGCTGCAAAGTGGCATTAGTCATAGCTAATTCACAGGTGGCACTGCTGGACTGAGAAGGTCCTGCTTTGGCAAATAATGACAAGGGTTTTACTTGGAACTGCTCTTGTTAAATATACTTACTTTAATAAAATATTACTTAAGGATCTTATTTGTATAAAGGTTGCCAAAAATCACAGCTCTAATGAGAAAGCCCAAACTTATGCTTTCTAAAAGTTTAAATCTTAAGCTCCTTTCTATTCCTTTCTATACATCGCTCCTCCAACCACCACAGGTAGAATTCTGGGACAACTGACACACACTCACATTAAGGAAAAAAAGCACTGTAGTTCCTATACGTCATTTCAAGAAACTGGATATTCAAATGTCAAATGGCACCAAACCAAATCTATGTACTTAGACACTCGTATGCTAAAACCCGGGACCTCAGTGCTGCACACTAGCCATGATGACAGCAAAGTTCCTAGGTGTGAGGCAGAACAAACAATAGAGATTTCATTTCCCTCTGAGCTGGTGGTGAAGGTTTGATTTTCTCATTGCAGTTGAATAGAACATCCCAAAGTAGGGGATACAGTGTGGATTACTAGCATCTCTAATTCCCTATAAATGTCATTTCATTCCTTGTCTTGCATTCTCTCTTGATAATTATTATATCTAAAAGGGGGACCTGTAAGTCAGCCAACTGGCTCACATTACCCCTGGACCAGTACAGGAACCACACCTGGAAAACTTCCTTCTGCCCAGGGTTTTGGTCAGGGGAGTTCAACTGGTGTCTGATGTCACAGCCTCTACAGTCACCACACTTGTGCTCACTCTATATAGGATACACTTAAGATGGACTTCTTAAACACAAAGTATATTACAACTAAGAACCTGCTCCTTAAGAAACTTTCAAAAATGATCCTATTTTCTCCCCTTATTTCTTTTAGGTCTTAGTTTCCTCTCATCCTTGTGACCTCTTCCATTAGAGATACAAGCTTTCTAATCTCTTTTTAGCAGCTTCTACTCAGCAGGGGTGGAAAAAGGACCAAGTTATAGCTGGCAACATGGTGGCGAGCTCTCTGGATTGTGAAGTGTTCTTTGTGCACTGATTCCTGCCGAGAATACTCCTTACTCCTCATGATTCTCACTGATAGCAACATGGACATCATCACCAGCAGAAGCATTTGCAAGTATCCAATTATGGGTAAGACACTCTACAAGGAAATTACATTCATCCAGCACCTGCCCTGAACCAAAGTCTTGTCTCAGCACTTCTCACATGAGCCGAGGGCAGTTTCCTCCATGGAGTGCAGTCAGTTGGGGTGATGAGCGATTCTCACCCCCAATGCCTCCTGAGACAGCTGGTGACTGTGGTAGCAATGACACTGCCTCAGTGTGTATGCCTATAAAAATGCGAGATTGAGGCACGTGTCTAGGTCAGGGTTCACGAAGCTTGTCTGCTCTTGCCTCTGTTGAGTTTCCCAAGGGACTGCTTAATCTCCACCTCCCTTCTTTAACAGTTCCTCCAGCAGAGAAGCTCAACATACTTCACCCAGCTGCTCAGTCATTATCTTTCTTCTCCCCAGTTGTAGAATAACTATACTTGGCCATTGCAATATGTTTGCTGATTGCTCTGCATTCATACTGATTTCAGTACAAACCAGAGGAGTCAGTGGAAGTAGTAAGGTGTGTGGGGTGGAAATGATGTTTGAAGTCAGGTCACAAGGCCACATTACTTAGGTAGTTCTAGAAGAACTGAGTGAGGACTCCACAATACTCCTCCATGGCCAAAGGCAATCCAGAATTGGGGAGACAGGTGTCAAACAGTGGGAAAGTGAATAGAGCCCTTCTCCTGTGGGGACGTATGACGCTTAGATAATTCTTCCAAAGTTTACATTTATGGAGTCTCTGTGACTACACTGCCACTTTTCCTGGCACCTCTTCACTAAGTAGACTATCACAGAGCAGAGAGAAAGAAGATTTTCCTATGTGCAGTATAGAATCTGGTTAAGCTTTACCTACATCGTCAAGGTCAGTGCAATGTCAATTATATTTTCTTAGTCATTTCTGTGAAATGGATTATATACTTGCACAGTTATTCAAAAGTCAACTGGTATAACCAATTAAATTGGAAAAATTAGCTTTATTATTTATATACTGAAACTAATAAGGGAACACCCACAGCTTATACTCCCATTAAATGGTCCAGAATATGATTTCCACTAATGTAGTCAGAGAATCTCAGACCTGAAATGCCCAGAAACCTGCTGGGGAATCACAGACTGCCTGTTACAAAGTCCACTAAGGGCAGAATACACAAGAGCAGGTAATCCATTTCTTAGTGGTCATTTTCTGGGGCACAGCCCTCACTTCCATTTGGGAAGATGTTCCATTTCTGAGAAGCTAAGAGGTACTAATGGTCTTTCTTACCTGTGTTGCTTTACGTGTCACTGTATCTTACTGTTCATCTTAATTTGGGGGCTTTGGTACTATTAAAAACATGCCTATTTTGTTTTCATTGAACACCTTTTTGAAATTTAAGAACAACGATCATGTCTTTTTTTCCCTATGGTTTTAGATAAAAAGACCTCAAATTCCTTTAATAACATCTCACATATCTAATTATGATATCTAACACTTTTCTTATTTTTGTTTGTTTGTTTCTTTAATCTAATTAAATTCTAATTTGGTAATGCTTTTTTTAAAACTTAAGGTCAGACATAAATTCTCTTACTTTGGTTTTGTTGTTCTATACACATATCCTAATATTTGCCTAATTAACACCTTTAGTTTTACATTTATAAATTATTTAATGTTTATTTTCAAAAAACTGGAAAATGTATAAAAACATCAAGACAGGTGCCTTTGTTAGAATATAGGGTTAGTTTTTTGAAAAGAGAGACACAAAATAACAGTAATTTAAACAATTTGGAAGTTTGTTTTTGCTTTAGTTTTTCTCTATGTAGAATTCTGGATAGCCACTCCAAGGTTACTGTTATAATTCCCTGGTCACAGAGAACTTCCTGTCATGTTGTTCAGCCCTCATCTCATCCAATGTCCTTTCTAAGTTGGTTGCATTGGCTATTGCCATGATGTTATGATTCCAGTGAATAGAAGGAGAGGGGAAGGTAAGGAGAGGTTAAGTTGATTCATTTTAAGGTGGTGTTCAGATATCATTTCCATTCTCAAATTATTGGCCAGAAGTTGGTCACTCAGCGACACTTTGCTGCAAAGTTTACTGGAGAGCCATCTCTAGTTGGGTGGTTTGATTCCCAGCTCAAATTCTTTCCTCTGGGGAAGGAATAAGATGATGTCTTAATACTTGCTATTAATGTTGTTTTATTTTCCTTCAGAAAGGCTTCTTTTATTTTTTATGGAACTAGAATCATTGAGATTTTGTGGTTAGATTTATTTTTCACTCAATATCATATACTGGACATTCTCTTAGGTTGCCAAAATATTTTTTTTACATGTCTTCAGAGTGCTTATTGTTTAATTTAATGATTGATTAAGTGTAATTATTTAACTGACTACAGAGCACTTAATTTTTCAATTTTTTCCTTGAAATACTTAATAGTGAACATCCTAACCTATAAATCCTAGTCTACAGTTTATATCTAGAATAGATTCAAAGCAGATAAAATTCTAAAAAATGTTTATAATCTTTTTTTTAAAAAACAGAATTTTGCTTCATTAAAAAATTTCTCTTTAGAAAAATTATGTTGATCTATATTTCTACCCTAACTGTGTAGAATATTTTTTCATTGTCCACTATTTAAAAATATCCTAGCGAATTTAGTAGTTGAAAATTATTTTATTATTATTTTTGTTTGAACTTCTGAGATATCAAACATTTTATCGACTCTCCATTTGTCATCTGTAATACATTTGGTGTTATCTCACAATCATTTGCAATCACTGATTTGTGGTGTGCCATACAGGGGCTATATTAAGTAAATAAAAGTATCAACTCTGGCCTTTGAGCTTCGTAAAATGTTCAAGAAAAAGAAGACAAGTTAAGTAATTAGATTATGATAAAATTGATAAGTAATTTTAAGATGTGTGGAAAAGAATTTCCAAAGCGCTTCTCTCTCATCTGAGGACCAAAGTTTTTACAAAGACTTGAAAGAGTCCACATATCGGAGCTCCCCACAATACAGACCCCATCTGTCATTTCCTCAGTCCACTGGTGGCACATGGACAAGCTCTCTCCTATGTACTCGTCCTATGTCTAGAATGCTCTTCTGGTCAAATTTTCCATGTTCACTCCTTCAATTCCTTCAAGACATTTGTTCAAATGTCACCTTATTAGCAGGCTGTACTTGCCAGAAGCCCACCCTCCACTCTACTCTTTTTCACTGACCACTTGCCCTGCTTTTTTCAGTCCTCTTCTCAACTGATATATTATATAGTTATTTATTAGTTGTGTGTTTACTGTTGCCTCCACTAGAAGACATATCTGAAATGCAAAGTCCATTTCTTGTGACTATTGCTGCCTGTCCAGGACCAGAGCAGGGCATGAGGTATATTAGACAATGGGAGGGGGTTTGGGAGATGAGTGGAAAAGGGGAAGGGATTAAGAAGCACAAATTTGCATTTATAAAAACAGTCATGGGGATGTAAAGAACAGCACAGGAAGTATAGTCAATAATATTGTAATGATTATGTATAGTGCTAGGTGGGTACCAGACTAATCGAGGGGATCACTTTGTAAATTATATAAATGTCTAACATGCACTGTACAACTGACTAAAAGAAAATAATATTGAATGCCTACTCTAATGTAAAGATAAAATAAAATAAAACCCCAAAAAAAACAAACAAACAAACAAATAAATAAAATTTTGCAAATAGGAAGAACATTAAAAGTCAGTTAAAGGTCATCAAGAACTAGAACTAAGCCTTATACCAAGTGCTTGAAAAAACAAAATCTGATTGGAATTAAACCCACATATTCCAGCTCTGGGCAAAGAACTAAGAGGAAAAATCATCCAAACCAACTGAGGAGTAAGAGCTAATTCAGAGGCATAGTAAAGCAGAATAAGTCAAGTTGAATTTGGTGATGGAAAATCATGCCGAGCTGAGGAGTTTCAAGGTATTTTTCAAAATCATAAACTATGAGTGATGATTCTAAATAAGCAATGAAACTGATTCCAAAATCCTCAAAGAGCAGCTTGTTCAAATACTAACGATTCTTCTATGAAGCCGAAGAATTTCCCAGTGTAAATGTTTTCCTGGTGTTACACACTTCTCCAATGCATGAGCGAATGGTCATCAGAACGCTACATTCATATATTTTTATTCTATCAGTAAGGACAGCCTTTTAACTTTCTGCCTGCTTCCTGGCATGGTATGGGTGAGGATATTTTCTTAGGTCTCTAAGATGTTAAAAGCATTCTCCCAATACGTTCCTTTGCATAGCTGTCTGTTTTCCAGAGAGATAGATTTTAATGTGAAAGACTATATCTTGACACCACACCAATGCCTGCCCTCTGCAGTGTGTTATCTGATTAAGCAGATGTTTTGATAGTCATCACTAGCCTTAGCCAGGCAGTGGGGTATATCACTACATGGTTCTATAAACATGTAGTGCTTATAGACACTTGTTTTATAAACACTTTGGGAAATAAGTTTACTTATAATGCCTTAGAGCTTTGGGGACGCTTTCTTGACGAAAACTATTTTTCATTTTTTATAACTCTTTTCTTTTGAAAACATATTGCTACTTCTCCAGCTTGCTAAAGTGTTGTCGAGAAAGAAATGAGTATTCATAATAGATAAAGATTTTATTGGAGAAAACAGTCATAAAAATTAGGCTTCTATGTTTTTGACTCTTAGAGGGTTATTAAAGTGGAGCTCGCAGCTATTTAATTTAATTTGCGAAAGTGTTGGCCATACTGACTCAGCGTCTCAGGCAGTTATCTTATTCTAACCTCTTCATAAATGCCTCACTACTTGTACTGATTACAGACAAACTCTGCTACACAGTCCACATCTTCACAGTGAAGCTGAATGATGTAATGACTTATTTTCATTGCCATTTTTATAAGAATTATTCATAAATGTTTGCTTACAAACATTTGGGTTTTAATCACAGTCATAAATAAATAAATCTCCCAATTAATTGAGTATATATTCTAATTATTGTTGGTCTTCAATCTTAAATTAGTATACTTATTTTCATATTTCTAAAGAAATAAGTTGTAAAAGTCACTTTTCTTCCTAGAATAAACAAAAAGCAATGCAATGCACTTTTTTTTTTTTTTTTTTTTTTTTTTTACAGATTTATGCTTGGCTCATGAGCTATCTTCTATTAATTATAATAATGTTTGTATATTATTTGGGCTTATATTTGTAGATGACCATCTTGCATCTAAATAATGATTTCTTTTTCATCCCTTCAAAACCTTATATCTTATTTCTTTTCATTACTCACTCTACTGTCCAAAGACCTACATTTCAATGTTAAATAGCAGTGGTTGTCTGTTTCATAATCTTTTAAAGAGAATTTTGTACAGGATGCTTCAAATGTGTCAACATTTACAGTCATGTTTGTATAATTTTATTTATTTTTATATTTACTTTTATCAGGTTAAGAAGCTTGTCTTTGATAAATGTTTTTATTCTTTGATAAGTGTTTATATCATGAATGCATTTTGACTTTTATCAATGGTTTGGTTATAGCTAATATGAAGATTATGCTTCTTCTGTTTTCATTTATTAATGTTAAAATCTATATTGTGGCATTTTAAAATATTAATAGAACTTACATCTGAGATAATCTTAAACTCTTATTTCATAAAAAAAGACTTACCTGAAGTTTTATTTTTGATGTCATGTTTATTGAGACATAATTTATAAACAATAAAATTAACTCTTTCTAGATGTTAGGATTTATGAGTTTGACAAATGTATACAGTCATGTAACCACAATCAAAATATAAAATATTTACATAATCCCCCAAAAAAGTTTCTTCATGAACTTTTGTACTGAATACCCTTCCCCTGGCAATGCTGATCTATTTTGTGTCCCTATAACCTTGCCTTTTCTAGGTTTTCATGTGTAATTTTTTTATGGACTCATCCAGTGTTTAGCCTTTTTGGAGAACCTTCTTTCATTTAGCATAATGATTTTCAGATTCATCCATGTTCTTGAATTATCAGTCATTATTTATTTTTGTCATAAAGCACTATTCCATTGGATTGGCTATACTGCCATTTTTTTATTCATGTGCCAAATGAGAGATATCTGTGTTATTTCCAGTTTGGGGTGTTTGTGCATGCAATTTTGTGTGAATGTTAAGTTTTCATTTCTCGACGGTAAAGACTGATGAGTGGTATGCCAGGGTCACAGGATAAGTGTACATTTAGTTCTAAGACACCGTCAAGCTGTGTTACAAAGTGCCTGAACCATTTTACATTCCAACCACAAATGTATTCACATGTGCTGTTTATAAATTTATTTTAAGAAGTTTTTTGTTTCAGTAGAAGTTTATAGTTAACTTGTGGCTCCACATTTTAAACAATTCATATATAGTTTTTGTTTTTGTTTTTGTTTTTAATCTTCTACAACTAATGATTGCAATATCTGAGTTTGCCAAGAGTCTATTTTTGTTTTTTCCTGATCCTTTCTTCTGGTCATTAATTTCCTTGTAGGTATTGGTATTTTTATTATAAATTTTAAATTGTAGGTTCATTTTTTTTTTAATTTCCAGGGAGCGTTTCCTTTTGCCAATAAATCAGGCTTGTATTTACCTTTTTAACACACTTCTTGAAGATTAAATTAAATGAGGTAGTTTGTGTTTTGGCCTCACCTCTAGTTATGCCCTGGGCTAGTCCACCAATTGGAGTGCAAATAAGGGAAACATCACACTGCCAAATATCTTTAGTTAATTCTGTTACTGCTCTTGCCGGTTTTGTCTCTTTCCTTCTTCCGTACTCTCTTCCTCTCTTCCTTCTTTTTACTTCTGTTCTTCCTCCTTTTCTTCCTCTTCCTTTTATTCTCTTCTTTCTGGCCCTTGAAGATTCTCTGTGACTGCAATCAATTCAATGCCCACCGAAGTGAGTGCTTCTGTCCCACCAGTAGACTTGTAAACAATGTTCAAAGCAATGTTATTCATAATAGGAAAAACTTGGACAATCTAAATACCCATCAACATACAATGGGTAAGTTAATAATGGTATATTTATAGAATGGAATTCTATGTAGCAATGAAAAATAATAAATTACTGATACATGAATCTCAGAGATGTGCGCTGAGTAAAAAGTCAAACACAAAAGATTGTATTATTTCATTTATAGGAAATCCCATTGTAAGGGCACATCTGACCTTTAATGATAGTGATAAGAATACTTGTTACCCTTGAGTTACTGACTGGGAGTGGAAAATAAGGAGCCTTTTGTGAAACTGGAAATATTCTGTATCTCAGTCTAGTAGGTGGTTATACAAGTATACAAATACATTGAAATTTCAAGTTGCATAGTTAAGATTTATGTATTTTATTCATGTTGATTATAACTCCATAAACATATATATATACACATCCATATGTATGTATGTATGTATGGATGTATGTATGTATGTATGTATCATCTGTCTATCTATCTATCTATCTATCTATCTATCTATCTATCTATCATCTATCTATCTATTCCAAAGGCAAACAATATATCGCTGATATTACATGGGCCTGTTAATAAAATGTCAAATATTTAGTTAAGGTTAAAGAAAAAAAATAAAGCAAAAATCTGTCTGTTTGAAAAGAAATGCTTAGTCAAAATACTAACCAATAGAACTCTTTGAAATTCACTGATTTGCCTTGTCTGAATGTGAATTGCATCTCTGTAATATTTTATTCTTCCAAATTTGAGACTATTTTAGTGTCATTGTGCCTCTTTCAGCTGTACAGAAAGTGAATGGAGATAAAAACATTTCAGTGGATTCAGAAATTTAGAAACCTCCTTTAATGAAAAGTTGAGTCTTTTCAGCCTTACGAGGCTCATGATATGTTCTGATTCCACATGCTCACTTAGTTTTCTTAAAATGGTTTAGACACAGAGTAGGAAGAATTGTTAAACTAAAGGAGAGGTAATCAGAACACCATCTGTCTGAGGCTGTGGAATAAAAAGCAAGCTATTTTACTTCCATGAGGAAACTTTCAAATATCTGTATGTCCCTTGCTACCAAAAACCACTTTTATGTTTCAGTGGGCACTAATGGTTACCTAAATCAGAGAATATGTTTTTAAAACTTATCCATGAAATAAATTTAAATGCAATGGACTGAGTTAAATATTGAAAAGAAAAACAGTCATAATCAATTATTAAATAAAGCAATGTGATCATTTTGTTAGGAAGTGACTAAATCTATAGATCACTACATAAACCATTAATACAGGTCACCAGTAGGTAATGACCATATAATTAATAACTTATAGGAGCAAGACAAGCTATTCTAGCCAGAAAAATATCTGCAGGACGAATTGAACTTGATTTGCTGAAATTTGTTCACTGTTTTTTGGGGTTTCTCATATCACTCTGAAACTATACAGATGAGAAATCTGTTTTTCTATTTACTCCCACATCTTCTAGAATATCATTTCCTCCTCTTATTTTTTTTCTGAGAATCAAACAGTCCCTTTCTGAGCCAAATAAATAATATTTTTATGTACAAAATAGGTACATTTTACAAATACGATATTCTGTGTTACAAATTAGTTTTGTTTGCTTAGTTTTAGGGTTCAATACGTATGTTGAAGAGTGTTTGAAATGATTATGACAATGTAAACGGAACTCAGATTATTTGCAATCCTGTATGAACATTGTCGAAGTTGAATAACAAAGATTTAAAAAACAAACGTTTAGAAAGTCTTTGGAAACAAAAATACCTAATGATGTTTCAAACATAAAAGGAAATAAACATGAGTGACTCTGACACAACCAAGGATGAAAAGGCCAAACCACTAATCACTGTCCAGTCAATTTACTCACTTTTCCTACCAAGTTGTTACTACTCAGGCTTCTTTTAAAAGAATAAAACATTAAAGGATTATTACTTCTGTTGAAACTTGGTATCTATAGCTTATACCTTGTGATGTTAATTAGAAACATAATTTTTATGTACCTATCACAAAGGAAATACCATTTCATTAAAATCCAATTAGATTCAGACAATATCTGTAAAGACTACGGAATCACTGCCGTTTGAACACAGGCAGCTTTGTTCTGTTTTCATTACTTGAATAAAAGCAAACACAACAACCAATCAAAGAGAAAATATTATTAATCTTCGAGGTTACAGACACACTTGCATTTTGAGTAGCATTTTGTTAGAGAGGATAATGATGTAGAAGATTTCATGTTTCACAGGCACAATTTAGTTGACTATTTCTAATGATTCTTCTTTATGTCTCTGCAAGGGAAAAAACTTCAGTCAAAACAAAAATGATGAGACCTCGTTCAACAGTTGTTAGGGCTATTTCAAGATAAATACAAAAATTATAAGGTTATGCATTCATTAAAAAAAGTGAAAACCACCAGCCAACATCAGAAAAATGTCATGTTACTTGTGTATTTTTCCTTTACTTTACCTAGTGAGCTAACAGCAGAGACACAGCAAATGAAAACAAGAGGTCTTAGGAGCTGACCTTTTGTTTGAGGAATCTAAGTGAGCAGACCTAAAGCAGTCAGAATTTAGTGTGCCACTTTGGTGAAGCTAGGTTGAAGAGCTGTACTGAGTTCTTGTGACAGCCTTAGCACTGAGCTGGCCACGTATTAGGAATTTAATAAGTACTCCTTTCACTAAGACATATTGTAAACAAGGAGAACACTGTAAATATTTTTGAGAGCTAGTGCTGCATAATCTGAAGTGCTGCCTCTGGTTCAGAATGATTGGGATTTCAACCCAGCTAAACCACAGACTAGCTACCTTATATAAAACAAGCTAACTAAATGCTTGTAACTTTACTTCCTTCATCTGTAAAATACTGATAATGGTAGAACTTATTTCAAAGAAGGTTTGAGTATTAACTGTCTCTATATATTTAGAACATTTTACAGCACATAACACTCAATACACTTGTTACTTTATTTCACTACTATCACTTTCAATTCTATAGAGACAAATTAGATGTAGTGTAAAGAGAAAGTGAAATCCCATGTGATTTCATATGATTTTATGTGAAGCATATCAATAATTAGATTAGCTTTGGAAATTTTTCCTTATATTTTCAAATAAGTAAAGAAAACTAAATGTTTAACATTCCACATTAAATTTAAAATATCCTTAAATATACACTGTGTGTGCATTGGTTTCACTATATTTAGAATGAAAGATGGTGCATTGTACATGCAGTAAATAATAGAATTTGGGAAATGAATGAATAGAGAAATACTCAAATAAATAGAAATCTTGCAAAGTTTCCTTCAACCAGATCAGTGAGATAGACTCAAAATTGTAAATTTTCCCTAAAAAGTCTACTATAAAATGAGTCAAATCTCATGGTTACTGTATTAAAAAGAATGATTGTGATATATTTTGACTTTTTAAAGAATTAGGCTTTTTATGTATTTAAGTAATTGCCAATTCTGAGCCAAAGGTTATTTTTCCCAGATTATAAAAATTGCATTTTTAAATTTTATTATATATATATATATATATATATATATATATATATATATATATAATATATATTTAGTAATTCTCAGTTCTTGCCTTCTTTCTTTTGGCAATCATCAGTTTGTTTTCTGTATATAATATTCTGTTTCTGTTTTGTTTTGTTTATTCATTTATTTTGTTTTTTAGATTCCACGAATAAGTAAGATCATAGGGTATTTCTGTTTGCTCTGTCTGCTTATTTCACTTACCATAATGTCCCCTAGGTCCATTTATGTTGTCAAAATGGCAAGATTTTATTTATTCTTTTATTGTTGATAATATTCCATTGTATTGTTGTACCATATCTTCTTTATCCTTTCATCTATTGATGCCCATCTAGTTTGTTTCCATATCTTGGCTATAACTAGTATGAAATCTCTTATTGTAAGGAGGTTTTTAGGAACTAAATCATAAATAAGAATTTGGAATTTTTAAATATCATAATTTCTTTGGACTCCTAATGGGTACTGTACCCACGTACTTATCATGGAGAACATTTGCTGCATGCATTACGATCATTTTCACAGATCTGTTTCTTCCAAGAATTTGTGAATTTCTTGAGCTGGTGCTTTCTGGTGGCAGTTTTTGTTTATGTTCTGATTTTTAATATTTTCAACTCTCTCGTTTCTGGCACTTATGCATAGCTCAATAATTGTTCATTTAATGGACAGAGTATTAAATTTGGCCACATCGACTGCATTAACCACCGATACTAAAATACTGTCCCCTCCTTCCACTTATGCACTAAAACATAACTGACACAGATGATGTCATATCCAGTAAGACTGCAGGGGAGGCATGTCCAATGGAGTGGTGTATCAAAATAAATGGAGAGTGTGGTCTGGGGGTGAATATGAAAACACTTCTTCATCCTTCTGCTTAAGCTCACCTCTATCTACCATGTCACCAGATGAAATAAACTGCCTCACCCATTAGGGTCATTATCTGTTTGATCCTTTCATCTCCAGCCACTTCAATGGCTTCCTAGTTAGTACCTAAGCCATTTCCACTGGTTTTGACAATGCTACTTCCTCTACTTTGAAAGCCATCTTTTTTTTTTTTTGACTATTTTATGTATTTCTTGTTCCTTGAAGCACATTGCAAAACTTTCTTTATGGAACTCATCATCACTTCAGCAGAAATCAACAGCACCATTTTTGAACTCTTTGAACACTTGGTATGTATTTTAACAAATTGGATGTTTTGCTTAAACTTGAAGTTATTTGTGTTTGTAGATTTTTATTCCTTTCTCAGCTGTAAAATCTGAGGACATGGATTGTTCCTGTTGCACAGCAAAATGCATGGGTGAAAGAACAAGTTTATTGACTATGTTAAATATTGAAAATTATTTGCAAACTGATATAATTTACTGGCACTTCCCAAATTAGTAATTCCCTTCAAGTTTTCAATTTCTTAAAGTGTAAGTAGAATTAGGAGAATGTTAAAAAATTAACTAATAGATTTCAGTTTTATGAGATCTCATACTTTAACTTATTCACCTTCCAAGTTTTCATAAGAAAATGGAAACTAGGATTTGAAACAGCTGACTCAATCTCACATAGGTGACCAATGAAAGTTAAACATACACAGACATGGAATAGCAAACGAATTAACAAATAAGTGTGGACCCACTTACTATGGAATGCAGACTAATGGAAAAATGAGACACAGCTGCCACCTGTGAGAATTGTCATGAAGAAAAAGAACCCATAACAGGAAACATTAACTTTGGGCAAAAAGGGCTTCTCTGAGGAAAAAAAATGAACATTCCGTACAGCTGAGATTCAATGGGAAAGTAGGGGAAGGAGGAGGTGGAAGACAACCCATTTTTTACTGTTACATTGGAACGGTAATTAAATAAGAGCTTGTACTGTGGGAAGTTATTCTCTCTCATCAAGGCAGAACATAGCCCAACACATTTTGACAGATTTTCCCCACTGCCATAGCAATATTCATAGCAGATTAGCAATATAGAGAGGTTTTCAATAAAATGTCAACACTTTTCATTACGGTGTGTTTAACAATGAAATCTCACTTGAGGAAAATATTGTGACTTAGATCTCGAAGGTAAATATTATGAAATGAGAACTAATACTGGTTGTTGAATAAAAGTACATTGGCATCATATTTGTATTCTGCTAACAAGCGTCTTTAGAACTGCATTTAACTATCAATTTTATTCTGAAGAACTGATGTGTAACTGGTAGTTTTCGTCAGTGTTCTTACATGATAATTTAATTACAATGAGATCATTTTTGACACATCCATGAAAGTTGTGAAAACCCTATAATGATAATAAATACTAAGAAATAAAAATAAATTTCCAGGAATTTACTCTGTTCAAAATCTTCTTTGAGTAGGAAAAAAGGAAGGGAAATAAATTTGTTTTAGAAGAATAAGTACATATGAATAATTTAAACAATTTTTACAAATGCATAGCATGGCACATGATTAAACCAAAACAAATATAATTAAATTTCAAGATTTCTTTTCATGCTTATCTTAATCAAAACAATTCTGAAAAAGAAGTCATTAAAATAATAAAGTGGTGTAAAAATAAAATTGAATATTTAAATTACATTTTCTTAGAACTAAAAACTATAGATTAAAATTAGACAATGGATGAAACTCAAATGACAGCAAGACTTTTAATATTGTCCTATAGGACCAGATGTACTTATATACTTTCTCTAGAGTAGATGTATACCCAGGAATGAGCTGCCTTGTTATAGTTTGTGTTCATTCAACTTAACTAGCAAACATATTGTTCAAAGCAGTTAAAGCAAGGTGTATAAAAGTTTCTGTTTCTCCACGTGAATCTTTTCCATTACCTAGTGATGTCCAATTTTTCTATTGTTGCCTATGTGGTTAGTGGAAAATGTTACCTCACCCTGTATTTAGTATGTATGTCTTGATTATGTATAAGACTAAGCTTGTTTTGTGTGTTTATTGCTGCTTATGATTCCTCTTCTCAAAGGTCAACACCGTTGTAGAGGCAGAAGCAGATTGCGCTTTTGGAAATCCTCATATAACTTAAATTGGCTCTCTAAATATGTAGATGCTCACCCAGAACCTGATTCTTATAATGCTGGTTTGAGCAAAGCAGGTGAATTGAAAAATATCCATGCATACGTGGACCCACACCATTCAAACCCACTTGGTCAAGGGTTTGTACTATTCTTACATAGTTTATTTGATGCAGGAATTTTTCTTATTGGTTAGTAGAAGGTTTTGTTGTTGGTGGTGTGGTGTGTTGTTGTTGTTTTAACTATATTCTGATTACAAAACTTATGAAGCTTCCATATATGTTGCAAATTCAACTCTCAGAGTTTGTCATGTTTTATAATTTTCTGCATATCTTGAAGATAAAATTCATTTTTTACTTTTAATGTGGTTGAATTAATCCATTTTTTTTCTACTGAATTCTTTCATGTCTTATTGAAAAAGTTCTTTTTCATGTCACTATCCACCTATATTCTTTATATACTCTTCTGAAATTTATAAAGTTTAACTTTTTATATTTGTTTTGTTTCATCTTTATTTTTATGTATAGTGTGAGGTAGGGATTTTTTAAATTTTTAATATGTAGAACCTATTATTTTTTCTCAATTTATTTTAAAAAACCATCCTTTCTCCATATAAAGAATTCTACTTCTGTCATACAGCAAGTTTCTTATGTGTTTGGACTGCTTCCACCCTGTCCACACAGTTTACCGACCAAAGATATCACTCTATCAACTTCAGCTTTGTGGGGAGACAGTCATTTCCCCTCTGACCTCTCACCAAGCAGGGTGTCAGGCTCTGTCTTATGACCTCATGCACTCAGCCTATACCACCTGTCAGACCATAGTCTCCTGAGACTGGTGGATGCCCTCTGAATAGTGCCCGACTCCATTGTCGGCCTACCCGTATCAATTGATGCTCTGCCTCCAGTAAATTTTTTTGTTTTTGTTTTTAAATCTCAATCCAAGCTTTTAAAAAGGAGTTTTAAATATCTTAGATTTTTTTGGAGTAATTTTTTTTTTTTTCATCAAGAAGGTGACAAGCGGCAGAACCTAGACTTGAAGCTCAGATTTCATTACCTATTTATTTCTCTCTCTTTTTGCTATGTCATCAGAGTGGTATTATTGGGTCCCCTGTCATGTAACTTCCATTCGATATGTTGGAATTCTGATAGCAGAATGTTGGCGTCCTCAAGGACCTCCCTGAAAGACTGGAATGATTCCATTTTTCTGAGTGATCCCAAGATGAATTGTACGAAAAGTTCCCCAAAGGCCAGTGGTCAAGAACAATGCCTTACCACCTGGCCAAACCAGCCAAACCAGCTAATCGGTGGGCCCATAAGGCACCCCCACCCTTATTTCCTCCTGCACTATTCTGATTACTGCACCCGGCACCTTCGGCACTCGGCCCTACCTTCTGCACTCGGCCCTTTCCGCGCACGGCCCCCTCTATACGCAGCCCCAACTGCACACAACCCCCTTTTGCACGCAGACCCAACAACGTACCACCCAATCCCTTTAAAGGTCAACCTAACCCCCAATCAGGTAACGCCAAGGCATCTCCCCAAGGCTTGCGTTTTGCCCTTTAAATTAGGTCCCAGCCCCCCTCAGCCGGGGCTCCTCTCAACCACTGCTGCGTCAGTGAATGAGTGGAGTCCAAACTCGAGTTTGTCAATAAACTCCCTTTTGCGCTTGCATCGGTGTCAGTTTCCTTCTTGGCTCGTGGAGTTCCAAACCAGGGCATTACACTCCCACCTATCTTAACCTCCTGGTTGCTTGTCTTACTTTTGATGCCCAAAGCCCTGACTTAATGCTCTAATTTACCATCTTATAAATACCCCGGTCCATTGTTGTTTCCCTAATCTTAGTTCTTCAAGTAAAAAGATCTGCTCATTGGTATCTTTATCTTCTGATTCATGGCTGCTGGCCTGCCCTTTGTTCTGCCATCATTTTTTATATTCTACAACCTGTATGATGTTATGATACCTGATAACTTTGCATGATTTGAAGTGTTATATAATTCATAAACTCATTGCAAAGATTCACTACCTTTTCAGTCTTCTGATATCTCCATACACTTCAACTTGAGACTTATCATAGAGTCTGAACAATAGCTTAGGCCTGACCTCCAGATTTTGACCATTAACCAGATCTAGTTTATATATCTGAGCCTACATACTCAGATACGTACTCCTGAAACAGAGAAGCCATAATCCTTCTCTATTTCAGCATTCCACTCATATTTATTCCACAGAATCTAATTAACACATAAGGTCTCCATATATTTATTCTAAATTGGAACCATCTGTATTCTCTTCCTCTTCTTATATGCTCTACAACTATTACATTAATTTTAATTTTATATAATTAAATGTTTTCCTCTTGAAGATTTGATATTTAATTCAAAATTATTAAACCCATATTAAGTACTCCTTCTTGGCAAAAGTAGACCTTAGCATATTCTTCTGTTTTCAGATCCACAAATCAAAGCTCTCTTTTCAACTTCAGTGTCTACATACTCCTCTGAATTTTTTCCAGTGAAAATAACCCTAAAATATCACTTTTCATTCTAAGACAAGAATAAATGTTTTCCAGAAAATATTTAAGAGAAAATAAATCAGAGAAATGACAGGGGCAAGAAAAAAGTTCAGAAGGAAAGTGACTTGGAGGGACAACAGATGGAATGGGCATATGATGCCAATGAAAAAAGAAGCTCCGAGAAAGACCTGGAGTAGCTTTACCACCAGGAGAGGCAATGATCCTGATTCAGCAAGTAGTCCAAGCCCCAAGCTCACAGCTGCTTGACAAATAAAAACTATTATATAAAACTATATTATGAAGTAAATAAATGAACAACAACAACAAGAAACAATTTAATCTTTGTCTGTCTGGTATACTATTAACAGAAAAGAGTTGATAGTATAAATAACATAGAGAATAAAAACTGTACTTTGTGACACTTGCAGAATGCCATAGAACACTGTTCCTGGGGCTATGTGGTCTGTATTAAAAAGAGGCTATTACTTATCAGTTGTTTTATTTGGAGAAGTCATTTAACTTTTCCAGTCTCTGTTTTCTCATTTGTAAAACAGGGATATTATAGTCCCTCTCTTCTAAGCTTGTTATAGTTAAACAAATCATCATCATAAGTCACATTTGAACAATGCCTGTTGTTTCTATCAGAATCCATGTAGAAAAAATACAACATATGTTTCAAAAGCAACTACATCTAGTTTATGGAAGCTTCCTAGAGAACAATGTCACTTAAGTCCCAAAAGATTGCTGAGAGAGGACAATGGGGACCATATAATCTTAAAAGTCAGTGGAATCTCTTGAAAATTAGGCAGAAGTGGTAATATTTCCTTAGGAAAGAAAAAGGGTTATACCATATTATATATTTCTTCATTTTGCTTCCCTGATATCGTAACTGGAACCAAGAAAATCCTAGTGTGTAGTATTTTAACTTTCACCTATTTAAAGATAATTTTTAAAAGCTGTATCTAAGACAGAAAGGATCGTATATTTTCAAACAAAATACTCTTAAAACTAGAGCTTTTTTTTTCATCTATTAAAGTAAAACCATTTTAAAGTATGCTATTTTAAGATAGCATTTTACATAATAAATCCCAAACTGCACCATTAAGGTTCTGTATGCTAAATAATTCTTCACTTTCAGTTAGTCACACCAATCAGAGATAGAAATTCGATCCTCAATTCTATTTTCCTAACAGTGGGAGAGAAGCAATTGAAGCTTCAGTGATGTCTTCTATCACTTACAAGATGAACTTTAATTGTTTCCAGGTTTCACATCACTTTCAATTTTATATGTAGACAGAGTCTACAACAAGGTTAAATCTAGATTAAGTGAATCAGCTCATAATCTGAATTTAGAAAGAGAATGAAAGGCATAATGCATCCTAGCTATGTATGTAACACTTTGTTTAAAAGGTGCTGATTTTTACAATATTTGCTTTTTTCCACTTTTTGCTGATGGTATGGAGGCTATATAAATTAGTGAATCAATGGACCCACATTTAATCATCTAATTCCAGGGATATAAAATATAAAAAGTGTGTAGGATCTTCTACCATCAAAAAATTCAAATTAAAACACAAACAGGTAAACACACTGCTTTTTCTGCTTCTAAGAATATCACTCCCTCTAGAATACTACAAACATGGGGTTATATGACAGTGCATTATGCCACCAGAGAAGAGAGCAGGCTGTTGTAATGGATAGTGACAGGAATTAAATAAGTTTTGGTTGACAAAATCTTGATAACTATAAAGATGGAGGAAAAAGTGGCTTCCAGAATCCCCATGGTAACTATTCATGCACTGAAACATCACTGCTTGGTGTATTTAAGAATTTTATGTGTCCCAGAGTCCCTTTTGAAAATGAACATCATTCCCAGGAAGTGGTTATAACTTAAACCTTTGAAAGTTAATTGTTTAGTTAATTCAAAAACAGATTTAGCATAATATATAAATTTAATTTATTTATTCGTCACATTTATAGAAGAGAGATGTTCATATCTACATATTTAAAAAGTCATATGATATAGTTACCTCTCCTTCCCTTATTTTCTGAGTAAAATGAATTCTTAAATGCTAGGAACTAATAATAATATGGCACAGAACAGGTTTCTGGAATGTATCCAAAAATCAGAGCCTCCAAATTTAGCTGAGAGATATCCAAAAATTAATTCCCCAGACTTTCTTTCATATCCATAGACAGAGGAATAAAAAAATGTTGAGCCTAGAATGACCCTTAAACTAACCTCATTTTCACTGAAGCAAACTGAGAATAGGGAAGCTTAAATAATTTTCAAGTTCAATTAGAGTGTGAATTATAGATACTCTGATGTCATCATTTGTAATATGAGGTCTTATATCTAGCATAGCGCCTGACAAAACAGGTATTGGAAAACTGTATAGTCAAGAAGAAAAGAGAGAATCTCATACAGAACAGAGTTGGTGAACTCTGTGAATTTAGCATTTGTTAAAAAAATTTTACTTTAAAACAAAAAAAAACTCTCTGTAATATATAGAAATAAAATTGTATTTTCTAATGTTCAAACATATCTTTCTCAATAAGGACTTACAACATGATAGACCTGAGACTCTACCATTTCTGGGTAACTGAACAAGTTACCTTCTCTTACATTCACCACAATTATTTCAGATTAAATAAAATAATTTAAGATTAATATGATGCAAGATTAAATCAGTCACTGGTTTAATCAATTCAACCAAACCAAAAAAAAAAAATAAAATAAAAGAGAACATAAAGCACAGTGGTTAAAAGTGAGGTCTCCGGAATCAAGTAGATGCAGACTGAATTTCTAGCTCCAACTTTTACTTCCTACTAAAATATTGGGTAAGTCAATTAGCAAGTCTAAACTGTAGCACATAGTCTATAAAACAGAGTGAAAAGGCATACTTAACTCATGGAACTGATAAAAACCACAAAACTAAGATACATGCATATTTACTATTAGTATTGCTGTTATTTCAATTTTATTTTAATTTTTATTTTCAAAGATGGAAGAGTTAAATTTATTTTATTTGAATTTATCTGCAAAAAAGAAAAATAGATTTTAACAACTATATTTTATTTTATTTTTTTGGTTTCTGACATATGTCTGTATGATTTTTTAAAACCACTTTATTGAGGTATAACTGACATACAAAAAGTTGTACATAATTAATATATACAACTTGATGAATTTGGAGGTGAGTAACACCTATGAAACCATTATGAAAACAAGGCCATAAACATAATCACAATCTCCAAAAGCTTCCTCCTGCTTTTGACTAAACCCTCCTCTGCCCAGTTTCTGGTAACCACCACTCTTATTTCTGCTTCTCTGAGACTGACAATGTTATATTTCTCATAAAAGTGGGATCATGCAGTATTTGTCCTGTATCTGGCTTATTTCACTTAATGTCATGTTGTCCAAGTCCATCCATATTGTCACCAATGACAGTATTTCCTTCTTGAAGGATGAATAATGTTACATTGTACGTATATACTACTTTTTCTTTATCCATGCCATACAGCTGTCCATGGACATCTAGGTTGTTTCTACAACTTGACTATTGAGAATAATGCTTTAATAAACATGGGAGTGCAGGTATCTCTTCGAGATCCTGATGTTAATTCCTTTGGGTATAAACCCAGAAGTAGGGTTGCTGGATCAAACACCTTTAGAAATAGTACAGATTTTATCTGAGTATTGGGCTGCTGTTTCTCTATTTAATTCCTTCTGTAGGTAGCCATTGTCTGATCAGTTCTATATCTGTGACTGTCTCTACATACTCTCTCACTTAGGCTCCCCTGCCCTCTGGATCCTGGTTGGAACGGCCAATAGGAGGCACTGGCATTGAGATTGGAGGGTCAGAAAGGAAGAGCCAGAGTCATCCCTATTCCCTCCACTGTGGTTGTAGCAGTAGCTGCAGCTATGTTTACACTCCTGAAAGGCAGCCCCTTATCCATGGCTCCAAGTTTTCTCTGGGCTCTTTCTCCTTTTATTCCTTTAGGCTAAGTGATCATAATGGTGTCCCTATGTCACTAGTCCCTGAGTCTCTCATCACTTATTGTTTCCTTTAACTCTGTTCACACTTTTACAAACAGTCATCATTCCATCAAACTGTCCTCACTAAACCCTTTGAATATGCTTTCTTTTATTCTGCTAGAAACTTGAGTGATACAATGATTGATTGCAAAATAGAGTCATATATTAATAACAAGTTGTTTTTAAGAAAATTTTAATGGAGAAGACAGAGACAAATCACAACAGTGACAATCAAGATAATACTTTAACAAAGGTGTTTTTACTTTTATGAGAATCAATGTGCATTAATATAATAATTATTGTAAATTAGTATAGAATAAAAGTTTTACTGAGAAATATTGCAGAAATCTACAAGCTCTAGGAAGGTTCCACTCTCTGAGGTTTACC
This sequence comes from Eonycteris spelaea, assembly GCA_003508835.1. Classification (NCBI taxonomy): domain Eukaryota; kingdom Metazoa; phylum Chordata; class Mammalia; order Chiroptera; family Pteropodidae; genus Eonycteris; species Eonycteris spelaea. Next base: position 3,112,480 of record PUFA01000137.1, read on the forward strand.
ACTCCATCATAGATGCCTAGGCACAATATCTCTTACACTGTAAATATACACACTTAAAATTAAATAAGAATCACATATCATGTTCTTGGATAGTAAGAGGTTATATTTGTTTGTGTTTACATGTATCCTTGTGTGTGTGCTCAAATGCACTTTCCTTCGATGGACACCATGGAAATCTCCCATTGCATATATATGTGTTTTTATAATGGAACTTTATCTCTTCTCCAAAAGGAAATGTAGTCTATTTCTTCATCCCCTTGAATCTAGTGAGAGAATGATTCTGTGATTTCACTGACCAGTAAAATGTAGTGAAAGCTACATAGTACCACTTCTAGATTCAACTCTTAACTAGCCTGACAGTTTCCTTTTCCTGCCTCTTGGAAGCCTTGAGACTTTTCTGAGATTGTCATGTGGTGAGATGCCTAAGCCATAGGAGGATTCTGGAAGATGAGATGCTATGTTTTGTGAGGGGAAAATAAGGCCAAGAAGCATGAAGATACCAGACAAGTGAGAGAAAACATCTTGCAGTTGGGCCCTCCAGCACCAGTCACACAAGCTGATGCCGCTTGAAGCAGGGACAGGTCTGTCCAACCAGCTGAGTCCTTCTTGAATCTCTGACACACAGAATCATGGGTAACACTTATTTTATGCCACTGAGTTTTAAATTATTTTATGCAGCAATGCAGATGAAATTGCATGTGTCTGTGTGTGAATGTGTGTATGTGTGGGCATGCATATGTGACTATGCTAAAGTTGTCTTCTCAAAAGATGGAGTTTTAAATAAAATTGTTAAAACAAGAAACAAAAGAACTCAACGTAAAAATGGACATTTATCTCATATCTTATAAAACTAATTTCAGACTAAATAGAAATGTTTTTAAACCTTACAGAATTACTAGAATATAATATACAAGAATAATTATATAATTATTGAAAACTTCCTGCACATACCACAAAAACTTTTAAAAAATAGAAACATTAAAATTTTATTTACACCAAATTCCATGCAAAAAGCTAAGGACAAAAATAACAGATGAAGAATACATATTATAGAAAAGGGGTTAATATTCTTAAAAAATATAAAGACCTCTTATAAAGGTTTTAAAATTATGAATAGTCTTACTCCCCACCCCTCCCTTCCCCACATCCAAATAAAACAGGCCAAGTATGTAGAGAAAAAATTTACAAATAACTAGAAATAGAAAAATAAAGATAAATAAGAAAATACATTCACCTTCACTGTAATAAAAGTACGAGTCAAAATAAAATGTAAGACTACATTTTTCCTATGAGCTTTGTCAACATGAAAAATAAATGAATAGCAATTCATCTGTATGGACTGAAAAGCCAAAATTATTGTCTCAAAAGGAAAATAAAAGTGGTGCCTAAAGAAGAAAAAGAACAGGATGGTATTAGAATGCTTGGTTCCAGCCGTTCTTGAGTCTAAACTGTTCCTGCTTTTTGTTTCTATGGAATACTTTTAAATCCTTATGATAATTCCCCCTTTTTAGTTAAACTGGTTTAAGTTGGGTTTCTGTCACTTGTGAGCAAGAGTCACGGTAATAAGTAATAATAACAAAATGATCTATTGCAGTATAGACAAAGAATAAAGGATCACCCAAGACATAAAAATGATTTAAATCCACAAACTCATTTAAAATCGATCAAAACATCACTATGGGCTTGAGCAGTCTGCTTTATCACACAGAGGAACTTAGCTTAAAGACGATGAACAAGGGAGAAATGGAGGGTCAATGTAGGACAGTATTGTTTTATTTTTACTAGTGAGTTTCTCTACAGCATGGTGTGGGTACTGGCCTCATTTTAGAGTTATAAATGATCCGGTGAGTGAGTTCACAGTGACTGAAATGCCAGACAGTGAAATGCCAGCTGCAAGAATATTTCAAAAGCCTGTGTCAGTGAGCAAAAAAACTGGCATATGAACTTCTAAAAGGATAAATATAAGGAAATGCCTTTAAAAGAAAGCTGTTTAGACTGTACATAAAAAGTAGAAATGACTTATGAATCGTTTTTTGCAGACATCAGCCCAGCAGGCTTCACAGGAAAAGGTTTTCAAACCACCTCATGGTGTTACCTTGGTCTAAACCCAAGATACACAAAAGTGACTGAGTGTTTGAAACTCCTAAGGAAGACGGCTGCAACCCCAGGTCTCCAGGCGCATCCTGGAAAAACATGGCTGAGGAATTGCTTCTTAAAGTTTAACTGTAGTATCGATATGGTCGTCTAATGATTGTCTACATACATGAAACTCATACAGAGTGCTTTTGAGTATCAATAGAAAATGTTTCATGCCTGTGTGTTATTCAAAATATGTTTCCTGTAGGACATAATATTTTTATTTGTATTACTTATTTCAACATACCTGTAGATTAAAAAAAAGCTTAAGCCAGGAAGTCATTCTCTAGGAAATGATGAAAATGGATGCACATATACATTGTATTTGTATGAATGAATTAGAAAGATGGTCATGTGACCTGGTCCAGATTTCCTTTCTTTTGATGTGAAAAGGAAGTAGCTCTTTGGGTTGTCTTTAAAGATATCATTTTCAATAAAATAATACATGTGTGTAGTTCAAAAAGGAAAACAGTACTACAAAGCTGCTAATAAAATATCAGTCTTCTGCTTTCCTAGTCTCCATGTTATCCTCTTGGAGGTAATCTATTTTAAGCCTATTAGCTGTTTTTATGGTATTTTTACACTATTTACACATTTATACTACTATATCTTTAACCCCCTTTTGCCATTCAATTGTACAAAATGATCATGAAGACTTTATATAACATTATTCCACCTCCTCTCATCATTTGTTTAGCTACAATAAAATTTCTGATTTAAAGTGATATTCAGTTTTATTATGAATATATTAGTATTTGTATTGCTAAGCCAAGTAATATATGCTTATTACGTTTATTTTCTTTCACAAATTTTTGCTTTTCCCATAATTAACAATGCCTAGGTATTTCATTTGCTTATGGTTTTATTGCACTGTTCATGAATTTTTACAAATTGTCTTTCTAAAACTCATTTCAATGTATTTCCATATATTATATAAGAACTCCCATCTCCTCATTCCTGTTGTTTATTATTATTATATTATTATTATTACCCAGAGAACTTCCTCTTAGAGCTTTTCACCCTCCTGCTCCAAGTCATCTGGTCAATTTTTTTGCCTGCTGCCAACTACTGGAGCTTCTCTTTGCTGACATTATGGAAAACGGCTCCCTCCCTCTTATGATGAATGACACACACAAACCTCCACCCTGTTTTTCTATTTCTTGATTTACTCTGCTGGAAGACATGCTCTGATTGTTAAAAAAAGAATCCACAGTGGAATATTTTTTAGATTATGAGTCTAAAAAGGACTTAATCCACCATCACAGTTAAATAATATCTTGACTGGTAATGAAATTATCAGGTAAAATTCATTTTCCCTTTTTTTTACTTAATCTTATGGCTTCTTGTGTTACTGTTGAGTAATTTAATGCCATTAAGTTGTTTTGTCCTTTGTATGTGACATTTATTTTTGCTTTGAAAGCTTTCAAGATTTTTTTTTTTTTATCTCATAGTTTCTTAAATTTTACCATGAGTATGCCTTAGTAAAGATATGTTTCTTCATGTGCCACATACTCAGTGGACACTTTCGAACCAGAAGCATGTGTACTGTGAAATATTATTGATTAATTCTTTGCAAATCTTTTCCTTTTGGATAGTCTGGTATCTCTAACAAGCCATCAAAATTTTACTCTTGTTTTCTAATGTGTTATCTCCTATTATTTTCGTTTATTTTTGTTCTACTTTCTGAAATATTTAATTGACTCTATCTCCAAACTATTCTATTTCTTTTTAAAATTTATTATGTTTATCCCCATAAGCTCATTACAAATCCTGTCTATCATCTCCTGTTTATATTTCATGAATGGAATATCTTATCCCTTATTCTGAGAGTACTATAGTTTTTAAAAGTATTTCTTGTACCCTGAGCCTTTTCTTTTTATTATTCATCTGATTTACATTTCTCTCATTCTAAATTTCCCTACCTTGATTTTGGCCTTTTACTTTGGAGGTTTTCTCGAAGATCCTTGCCAGTTATTTGTGTTCAGAAATGACACAGTAAAATGATGACCACTTCCACAGTGGGCTGGTCTAGTGGTGAGTTTCACTGATGGTAATTGGATGGGCAGCATTCTGGACAAACATAACCATTGGTATCTGTGAGACTTTTTGCTGGAGATAATAGACTGTGTGGAGATGATTCCTCCCTTTCCTTTCTTGGAGGAGAAGGTAATTGGCAACCGGTTATGCAGGGCTGAATGAAGGAAAGACCAGTGATCTGTTTACTACATAGAGATTCATTTAACTTTTTATTCAGTCCTAGGCCTTCCCTCTACCCTCTCCTATTCTTGTTGGTGCCCAAGTCCAGAGGTTCTTCAACTGAATTTCTCCAGAGAATGAACTCCCCTCTCCCAGGTGGTTACTTGCTACCCTTAGTGAAGAAAGAGATCTGATGATTAAATGTTTTTATAATTACATTTTCAGCTAATTCTCAGAATCCCTTCTGAGAATCCTGATATCCCTGCTTCTAGATTTCTGAAGCATGAATTGACTTTTTCTTACTAGTACCACTCTGTGCAGGCATTAAATTTTCAGCTTTCTTTATTTCCTCTTCTCTGTTTGCTTTCCTACTGTTGACATGTTTAAACCATTGCCATCTTTGGCCAAGTTAGTTCATATCTTTTATCTTTACTCCTTAAAGGTCATCACATGGTTTTGGGGAAGGAACATGTTTAGCTACTGGTGGTAAAATTTATGGCAGTTTAACATGGCTCCTTAAGGTCCTTCCTCATTTGAGTTGTTAAAGCCTGTACCTAGTTCATCATGGTTAGTGTCTGTTCTGATGTGAATTCCTGATGATGACATCAGCAGAAAAACATCTTTACTATATATATATATATTTTCTAAATGTCTGCTTGAAAGGTTAAATCTTTCATGTAAATAATTACACAAAATATAAATATATTTAAAATCATGAATGTAAAGGTAAACAAAAGCTTTGTTATTGTGTTTCACAGCTCAGACTCATCATATACAAACTCGTAGACATTTTAATTTAGAAACTCTTGCTTAAAATATTTCCTCCACTGTCCTAATTACTCTTAAATTATTTTACAAAGAGAACAAAGTCATTCATTCCACAACTATTTATGATACATTATATATGTAATTGTCAATGAGAGTATAGTGAATATTCTTGCATTCATACTAAGTTGTTGATATCATATTAGACATCAGATCTTTCATAAGAACATGCTTTCATTAGAGGTGAGAAAAGAGGGTTCAAAAATATAATAAACAAGATAGAGAATGGCTCACCCTCTTATTTTGAGAGGAGCAGAGTTTAGAAAGAGGAAGCCGGAAGCAACAAAGACTGCCTTTCCCTACCTGGTGGTTTGTCGTGGGGATGTTGACATGTAGAACTTAAACTACAGATGTGATCTTTGTCAGAGTGTGGCCAGAAACTTCTAGGTACTATCATCTTGGCCAACACAGCAAGGATCATCATCACCACAGTCCTGGATGCCCCAAAATACCGTATGTGATCCGGAAGTGCTCAAACCCCTAGGACCAATAATACATATACCTTTTGAGCACAAAAGAGAGAAAAACATAGAAATAGAATGCTAATTTTTTACACTTTTGATGACAAATACAACCAGCTAGACCTAGTTGTATTTTTCTTTTAGGAAAATTCTTCTCCTAGACTTGTTAAAGATGATACATGCTACGGCTAGTATTTCCAACTCCTTCTTCACTGCATTTTAGGGTGGATGCAATTTACTATTAAGATTTTTTTTTTAAGTTTCAAGCTCATAAGATGTTGCATAATAGAGCACCATATTGGTAGCAAGGAGTTGATAGTCTGTCCCAGATGAACTGATTTTCAGACATGATTTGTACACTGTGTGGTTCAGAAAATATTTGTTAGTGGTATTATCTTTTTACTGTTAGTCGCTTTTTCCTTTTTATTCTCCAAATGTCTTATTTTCTAAGTTAAACAGTTCCAGTTTCTTCAATAATTCCTCACAATGCATACTTTTATATTTTAACTATTATTAGGGAGACAACATTGCATATTGGTTAAGAAGATTGGATGTGAACATAATTTGGGTTCAAACCCCAGCCTCCCTCTTACTACCTGTGTGATCGTCAGGAAATTATTTAAATCCTATGTGATTTCATTTTCTAATTTGAAAATGGTGATGTTTTTAGTTTTACCTGAGAGGTATCTTGTGAGAATAAAATAAATTAATATGTGGCCCATAAAAATGCTCAATGAGTGCTGCTTTTTAGTTAGTTACTAGTTAGTTGCTCTTCCCAGAGTATTCTTGACTTGATAATTGTCCCTAAATTGAAATATTAGTCTAGGTGTGGGTTGATTAATGCATATGATGGGAAATCTTTCTAAGATGATATTAATTCAATGCTTGTAATGATAATTCTACCAATTTTAAATCCAGCTAAGTATTTTACCTTCATGATCACACGTATATAAAATACCTTCTCAAATATTGTGATGATGTCCAAATATGTGGTATTTGTAAAATTATCTTCCTCAAAATTACTTTGTGTATGATGATTTTGTCCAATAAGTAACATAATCTGGAGCTCTTTTTTTTAATAGTAAAGTAACATTGGTAAGTTCCACTTCTCAATATCACAGTCTGTGTTGATCTCCTCTGTTTCTGTAAATGTGTAAATAGTTTACATCAGCATAGATTCCCTTACTTCTTTAGTACCTAATTCCTTAATAGTGCTTAGTGCCTGATTCCCATTCTGTACTCTATCCCTTTAAACATAGGATGTAGCTTTTCTGAGTATCAACAAACCTTCACATAGATAAAACTCCATCAGCCTAGTAGTAGACTTTACTGAGGCTTGGGTAGAAGAGTGACATCCCAGGTATACAGGTACCTTTAAACAAAAGAGCACCATTGCAATGTTTTCTGGTCACTGCTCTGCAGCCAACACTGTTCCAACACCAAATCCTAGTCTCTTGCCATTTCTTTCTTTTTTCTCTCTTTTTTTCTTTCTCTCTCCTCTTAATTTTTCTTTGCTCTTTCCTTTTGGAAGAAAAACTATCACTTGTTTCTCTATATCATGCAGATAAGCCTGCCCCAGCACCTGCAGCAACAGTGCTGCCTCCCTGGATTCTGGAAGTTCCATCTCTCTCCCCTAGAGGCACTTGGATTTCACCTATTAAAATAGTGATGGTTTTAATCTGGAATAAAAAGTATATTAACAATTTTAGTATCCTAAAAGACTTCAAAATATATATTTTAAATGACTAATTATAAATAAAAAGAAAGATTAAAGTATCTGCTTTATCTTCTGTCATATGGAATCCACCATATATAATGTACTTTGAGATGTTCTAAAACAGTATGTATCTAGAGAATCATTGATCTATACTGATACCTGAAAATTCCACCTTTGCAATATCAAAAAGAACCTAAGCAAGTACTTTTTCAGGTGGGATAAAAACAACTAGGAAAAATAGGAACTAGTATAGTTATATTTTAACTTAGAATATGGAAATGGAAATGTCTATTTTGTCCTCTGGTCGGGATGGGGCTGGAGAGTAGAAAAGGTGCTGTAACTGATGGCTTTGAGTAGACGTTATCGGAACCTCACTGGGTTTCCTTGAGTGCCCCTGCTTGTGCACACCGGCCCAAAGAAACGCACGAGCAAGAGTTTGTAGTATAGCAAAAAATAGTTTAATATTAACTGGCCAATTCGGAGGCAGAGAGTTTATGGCGTAAAAGCCCGACTCCGCAATGGCACGTGGGTTACAGATTCCGTAGGACAAAATCACAAGACACCCGTAGGTTAGGGGTCGGGGTCTTTCTGGGAGCTGATTGGTTGGAAGTGAAGTAAGGATAATGATTCATTTCTTCAGGTCTTAAAGACAATTCTACGGTCTACTCCGGCGCCCCTCTGTCCAGTCCCATGGGAAAGTAGCCAGGGTGTCATTCCCCTCACGGCTCGGGAGAGGAAATGTAATAAGTCAAGATGTCATCTTTGTCTTGCCAGAGGTACAGATCGTGTGACCATCAGTCAAGTCCTGGCCACTATCTTCTGCTGCCTCAAAGGTTGCTAATTATCTGGGGGAAAGGTTAGGTCTCTTGGGAGTATGCATATACACACAGATAGTATGTGTGTATATATACATATATATATATGTGTGTGTGTGTGCGTGTATATATATACGTATATATATACATATATGTAAATGTATATATATGTATACACATATATATGTATACGTATATGTGTATATATGTGTATATATACGTATATATATACGCACACACACACACACACACATATATATATATATATATATATATATATATATATATATATATATATGCATACACACACACACAGAGGGAAGGAGGGAGGGAGAGAGGGAGGAAGGAAAAGGTGATTCCTAGAGGTAGGATTTAAAAATAAATTTAATCTAAGTTGTAAGTAGCTTTGGTTTCATAGACAAGAGGCAATATAAAAGAATGAGAGGGTCTTATATCTTACAAGAATGATGGGAGTATGCTTGGGTGATGGAATAAAGAGCATGGACAAATGATACCCAGTTTCTATTTTTCCTTGCTCTATTTTATATGTATTTCATGATAATTTACAAATAAAATGTTATCTACTTTTTATAGATTCTATGTATAGCAAGAGGATTTGAAAGAGCTAGAACTTGGAAATGGTGGTTTTTAGGGAGTTAGATATATTTGATTCTTTTAACAATATCTTCTATTTTTATATTAGCATTGGAAAAACCACTGTAAATGTGTATTCCATGATATCTATTCTGGAAAAACTATGTGGTAAATGGAGATAAATGCATATTTTCTAAAAATGTATTACATTAACTATTATGGTTTAAAATGACTATTCTGGCTGAGTAAATAAGTACAGTAGTCAATGTAAAAAATTAGACTGTAAAACTAGAATGTAAAAAATAGGCCCGTCTATGCTCAAGGTTTTTATTGAAGACTTTTGAATATTAAGTATAACAATTTCTTCTCTAATGTTTACTATAAAATTTGAAATTATCAAAACAGAAATAAAAATCATAGTAGAAAACATTTAAATTTACATTAAATATTTTGGAACAAGTTGATTATTACTAATTAATGTACTCTTGTATATTCTTTGGAAATCTGTTAAATGTCAGATTTAATTTAATGTTTAACTCTTAATTTTTGATAGCTAATATTTGTATACTCATTCGAAGGGTTTAATCCTCATTATGGATTAATGGACTGCAAAATGTTGTGTTAAACTATATTGCTTTATATTTAACTTAATACAGAATACAAAATAACCTCATCTAAATTTGGATAATTCATTAGATCTTTTTTGAAGGTATAGAAAGCAGAAAATAGTGCAGAGAGATATGTGAAGAGGTAGATAAATACTTTTTCCTCCTGAGAACCCTGCACTTGATTTGCTAAACTTTGAGACACAGTGAATTTCTATGCCTAAGTATAAATCTCCAAAGATAGGAATTTTTCTATAATAATGCCGACAAGTCTCTTACCATGACAGCCCTGGGAAGAGCACGCTAATGCTCCATGCTCCTATGGCCATAGCCAACTTTTCTCTATCCTATAGAAGAGGTAAATAATATTGGAACAAAGTGAGTCGGGATTCACTTAGGATTCACTGTAGCAAAGAGAATTGGAACAACAAAAGCACTCTCACTGATGAAATTGGAATTTTTTTTTAATTAACACTTCTAATTAGAATTTAACATCTCACTAGCTTCATATGGGATTTTTCGCTTCCTTAACCTCACGGAAACCTATCTGTTGGCTCTAAATAGGCAGTCGCTTACCATGCACCACTTGAGGATTTCAATTAATCCCAAATCCTCCAACTTTGGTCTGTGAACTCATCTTTTTGCTCTTGTGCCATTCCTTCTAGTCTGAACTCACTAAAAGTCCTCTCGATAGGTTTCTGTTGCACCACCTTCAACTCTCTCCTCCCTGATTTTATTTCTCTCCTCACTTAAGAAAATTTCATAAATTGGACCGTGACTATTAAAGATAATCGGTAAGAGTAATTGCAGTGAGTTAGGCCCTTTCCAGGTGGAGGAGGTGTGACGGGCTCTTTACATTCAGCAAGGAAGAGTCTGAACAGCACTTGAATCTGCCTGCCATTCCTCTAAACCTGTGCTGCCACCACCACTTTACCATGGCTGACGTCATAAACATGGGCAGTACAAGCATGTCATTCAAAACTGCAGCTCTTCTGGGTACTCCTCAAAACCTTATCAATGGCAATAAAAATTAAGGCTATTAATGATTTTTGATTCTAAAGAGTAACTTTTGATGTAACTTGGATAACCTCAGAGCATTCTCAACCAGACACATCTTAGACGTTCTATTGGATGTCTACAAAAAAGAGATCAGTTTACTCTGAACCGTTTGCTGCTTCAGTCAGAACTGAAAACCTGGCTGAATTTAGCCTTTGCCATAATTTTATAGAAGAATGTGAGGATGATGAAAATCCATCAATATATCTATAAGGGTCTATGAAAAGTTATCCAGTCTGCCTGTCATTCTCTGGCTAGAAACTAGTGTAAAAACAAAATGAAACGTATACTTCTGTAGAATATGATATTTGTAGTTAAGTGTTAGTATCTCTGGACCCCTGACCTGACATCCCCAGATACTGGCTCCAAATTCAAATATTTTCCTCAGAGAAACCCTAATGGTAATATATATATATATATTACCATATATATATATATAATATATAATATATATAATATATTACCATATATATATTATATAATATATATATATATAATATATTACCATATGATAAAAGTAAAATAAATGAATGTCTAATGGTAATATATATATTATATGTAATATATATATGGTATATATATATGGTAATCATATAATATATAAATATATATATATATATATATTACCATTAGACATTCATTTATTTTAATTTTATCATCTTTTCTTTAAAACTTATTTAACCATAGGAGAAGTAGGTAGCATTTTGGGCCTCATTTAAACTTGGGTGAATGAACTTGCCAACATTCAGCTCCCCCCGCAGAGTGAAGGAAGGGAGAGAAAGAGAATTCCAGAAGACTCTTACTACCCATTTTTTGGGTTGCTCTGGCTTGGCCAGCCACTGTCTTTACATTGCTTGAGAAGGTAGCAAGTGCCTTAGCAACAGATGAGGTTGAATGGGGATGTCACAGCTCTGCCACCGCCGAGCAGCTCCAAGAACATAGGAGATTTTTAACATAATAATTATAGCATAATCATTTAAACATAATAATTATAACATCTTTTGTGCAAGGTCTTTCTTCCATGGAGACGTGCCAGCATTCATCATCATCAAAAGTATTTATTTAGCATCCACATGTGTATAGTTCTGCTGAGCGCTAGTTTTTTCTTTGATAATTTTTTATAACGTCTTAAGTGGGTAAAGAAAAGCTGGAGGAGGAGGAAATTTAGGAAACAGATGATTGAAGAAAAGCCTTGGCTATTTTAAAACTATTCTCAGTAACTTTCGAAAACAGATAAGACTGTTTCTAATGGAGGATGGAATAGAAAAAAAGTCCCTCTCTAGCAATCTTTCTATTTTTTTAGAAAAGTCATTAAATAATTAATTTTTAGAAAGCCTTAGTGTACAGAGAATTCCCTACTATGAAATATCGTACAAGCTAAGGGATGTGTGTTTTAACTAAACGTGTCTCTATTTCACCCAAACTTCTAAGCATTTTAAAGAAATCTGACAAAAGTAAGAGCTCTCTTGGTTGGTGTTATTAAATGTTATCTTCGCTAATTTCCTTAGGTTGGCACATCCTTGCCAACTGCAGAGATGTTTTTAGATCTAAACAAGTTTAGTGTGAAACACTTAAACATTTTCGAAGCATACTTACATGAAAAACACATTCAGCCAATTCAAGGCAAGTAGGTTGTCGAATTATATAGATCTAGAATTATTTCCACAATTATTTTCACACTACAGCTTACACATATGTTGAAAAGTCTATTGTAGGATATACAGTATTTTGAAAATTCCATAAGGACTGGAAAATAGAGTGTAGATATTTTGTAAAATACTTTACCAAATGGTTCACACAAATATAGCAGCAAACTGTGCACTTGGAGATTCCCTTTCAGGCCCTCTTCACTTGAATTTAACATATGTGTCCTACTTTTTTAAAATACCGAAAATATTTGCAAGTATGTTTATTGAAATGTTTCTAAATTCTTTGCAGTAGTCATCCCATTTGCATCCATACATAATTCCCACTCTTTTCTGTGGGCATGGTGAGTGTGGGGTGGAAAAACTTGGATAATTATATCTTATGAGTTTGTAACATTTTAAATTTCCAAAGGAAAATTAGACCCATAAATTTTTTTTTCTGATGTGCAGCTGAGAAATACTTTTTTAAATAGCTAATTTCACTGCAGATTAACACGTTCCGTTCTGCCAAAAACCTGCCTCTTCCCATCCTTTCTCAACTGTGCCAGCCACTCTCCTCCTTGCCTCACTGTTTCTTTGATCTCTTCTAGATTAGGGGGGTGGGAAATCTCTTTATTCTCCTGAAGAGAATATAAAGGAACTTTATAATTTCTGCTTTCAAAACTCACTTCTCTCAAATTGTAAAGAAAACAGATAATTAATTGAAGAATCGTTATCAAGGGCAAAGGTTCCTTCAATGTAAATCAAGTGTTTATGTAATATACTTCTGTTCCAGTTCAATAAATTCATTTTATAAAACCTGGGATCTTAGAGAGATATATTCAGAATTGATCTATCCTTCTTAAAAGAAAAACATTTGTTTTAAAATTTACCACCCAATTTCAAAAATATGATGCAATTTATAACAAAATTATGACTTTTCAGATATACATATTTTATAATATGTAACAAAATGAAGCAAAATTGCCTATAATACAAAACAACTATATTAATAAAAGTTATTTTTTCTAAAGGATTTTATTTTATGTTGACTTTCTCTAGAAGTAAAATATGTAACAGATAAGCACATTCCATAGGGTATCAGAATCTGTTGCAAATCATATGCTAATAGAGAATGACAAATATTCCAGAAAATTGTTTTACATTAACATGGGTTGTATGCTATAATATAGTATCCATTCTGTGTCAAGTGAAATTATTTTATGGAACGCATGTGTGTATGTGCATGTATTTATATATGTGTGTGTGTATGTATATATGTATATATGTCTGTGTATTTACATAAATACACATATATGTAGCATGCCTATTTGTGTGTATGAGACCATTCCTGTTAGGGGTGAGATGCAGAGATTGGGATGGCAGAGTAGAAAATATTTTCAAGGATAAGCCCTGTATGAACCATTGGGACCATTGAGAGGTAATTATCTACAAGAACTTTAAAAGATTCTCAGGTGACTTAAACTGATATCAAATTTCCCTTGAATTGTAGATATCTTTAAAATAATATTATTTTTATCCTTGATGATAATGGTTTAGAGTTCAGCCATTTAAAATAATAACATGATGGAAAAGTTTATCACCAAATTCTATTTTTAATTGTACTTTCAACAAAATTAATCTTTAACATCCCCAGAGGGAGTGTGGCCGGAAGCAGTGCTCCATGGACTTTAACGGCATAAAAACACTTCACTTAAGAGCCAAAGTGACTCAGAACCCTACGTCATAATTCACCCTTTCACTGGAGATAAATTATAAACTCATGAAGGTCATAAAATAATATCGAACACTCTTTGTTTACTTCAATATTCAGGTTGTATGCAACAGATAAAAGCAGACAGAATTTTAAAATACAGCCTGAATTTTACTTTTTTCCCTCTATTTCTGACCCTCTGTATTCAAAATCACCTACACAGGAGATTAACCTGGCGACCCATGGGTTAGTCAACCCACAGGGTTTGTTTCACTTTTGTTTTGGTGAGGGGAGGTGGGTGCCTCGATGTAAGATGTCTTCCTTTTGTTTTTTAAAAAATCAAACATAGTTGTTAACATTAAAAACAGACGATTTCACCAAAAACTGGTTAGTTTTCCCTGATAGTAGAAGGATCTCACAACACTGCCCCCTCCCTCACTGATTGTGATAGCTCGGGGACCTCTTTGTAGGAGTCCGGTCACTCAAGGACGTTACTTTCAGTCCAACTTTTGCACCCCTCGCTTCTCACTGCTTCCTACTGTAAAAAGTGGTCTGACACCAATTTAGAAAGAAACAGAGTGAATGACTTTAAAGGCTTAACTAGATTTTTCTCACATTAGTTTGCAAGTTACTGGTCAAAGGAATTTGTTAGCAAAATTTGTCCAGAGTATATTTATGGTAGTGTTTGCCAAATTCTGTTCTATACAATTTCGATTCCTCAGGAACTAGATATTATTTAAAATTTTTTTTAAAGTAATGCTTTTTTTGAAAATAAGTTTTGGAAAAGCTGCTTTAAGCCAATCAAAAGAGTTTCTTTACACGGAAATTCTCCGGGGCCTCAGGTGTGTGTTGTGCATATGAATCCCCAGTCGGTGATTTATAATGCAGCATTTTCCAACTTTATTTGATCACAGAATATTTCTTTTACTAAGTCACACGGTACTTGGCAGTTCATGTCATTTACAAATGCACGTGGGTACAGTTGTGGTCTTAACCTGAGCTTTAGCCGAACATGAAGTATATCCGAGGTCCAACCTCTGGGATTCTGTCTTTACACAACTTTACTTGATTTAGGATTTTCCTCCACTGGTGGAGAATTAAGGCAGAGTTTTAAAAGCCATGTTTAGAGGAAGAGATAGGCCGAAGTAGATTGGGAGGGCTACAAAAATGGCCTCAAATCTATATAAGACTGGTCTTCTGGCCATTTCCACTGACTTGGGGCTGAACCCTCGGAGTAAAGGGTAAATTCAGAAACTGAAGAAGCACATATTGGGGGAGAAGATGCTTTTCATTTTTCTCAGTCCTCATGTCAGCACAGCAAAAGGACAGGAGCCAGTTTGGCTCTGGCCACTGCCGGGAGCCCTAAGGCCAAGTGACCTGCACACAAACCCGAGTGGGTGCCCAGTGGGTGCTGACAGCAGTGACCTTGGGAAACACTTTCTGCAGAGGCTTTCTGGCAGCAGATGTCCAGGAGGCGGCTGGGTCCGAAAGCATGAAAGACGGTTCAGGCTCGCACGTGAGACTCCCTGTGGACCCTTTTCAATCTCGGGAGGATGTGCATGGAGTTGTTAAGATCCTTTCACAAGCAAGAGGGAGCAGGGGTTTCTGAAATGTGTGTTTCTGCAGTTGGACACATATTATTTTCTTAAATGCCGAAAGGCCTCAGGAATCGTATACTTTATATCCATCCTGTTGGTAGTAAACCTTTAACATTCCTCATTAGCAAAAAGTCCTGAGAAAAATTTTTCGGCATTTCTCTTTATGCATTAGATTAATATTTGCCTAACAGAACAGTTCCAACAAAAATGGAAAATAAAAAGTCATCCATTTTTTTAAGAGTATTGTTTAACTTGGGATCTTATATTTCTTATATTGCTTATGTATACTTAGATCGCTTTTCTTGGGATCTGAGACATTGCACCTTTCTTTTTAATAGAAGAGAGAAAGATGGCATGAAGTATGCCAGCTGCTCAGTGAGGGACCTGACACCCGGTGGTTAGGCTTTAAATTATAATGTCCCATGCTGACAGTCAGCGCACCCCTGCGTGGTCCTAGGAGTAGCAAGCATTCAAGAGCTTGAGTGTCTGAATCATGCCACTGATATTTATCCCTATGCATTAAAGAAGCAGTTGACAGAAAGGTCATAAATTCAGCCTGGAGAGGCATATAAGCTGTGCAGAGCTCAAAATGTAGGGGCTGATGGACTCCCTCACTCTCCCCACCAGTCCTGCTCAGCACACACCAGCTGGAGGTGATGGATTGGCCTTTTAGGTGACCTCATATTGAGGTACTTTTCTGTGAGCCAACCAACTGCTATGCAGTGAGACTAAATCATGGCCAGTTTGCAGCCTGGCCATGGCTTGCCTCACTAAAAGCTTTAACTGTTGTCTCGCTGTGTGGCTGTGAGTTTCGTGGCGATCAGGTGCAGAGTCTCGCAGTGTTATCTCAGACGGCTGTCTGTTCTAGAGTCTCCTGCTGAAGCCAGGAGGCTGATGAAACTTTCAGTTAGTGAATGCAGTCCTGAGCCCCTTGGGACCATTTCAGGATTGATTACATGACACTGCCTTTGTCTACTTTCATAGCATTTAATTCTTTGTCTATTATATGTCTGTTTTCCCCAGCTTTCCTGCTATAAAATATAAGAAGAAAATAAATTTAAATTTGAGGAGTGAAATGGGGTAAGGGGAGGAGACGGACTTCAAATGCAAGTAAAGGGTGCTTCTCTGTTCCTAAACTCGGGATAAATATTTGCATAGAAGACAGAGAAAAAAATAACAACCATTCACACAAGATGTTTCGCCCTTTGAAAAGGCATGCAAGAGAGAAATTGCCAGCACATTCATGGTCTTTTTTACACTGGGTCATTTTTTTTTCCTTAGATTTTCTAGGTTTAAAAATTAATGTATCTGTGTTTTCAGATCTCTAATTAAACTTCCTTGAAATGGTCTTGAACAAACATATCGCTTTAGTTCATTACTTTCTTATTTTTTTGTTTCCTCTCTCTCTCCATCCTCTTCCTTCCTTCCTTCCTTCCTTCCTTCCTTCCTTCCTTCCTTCCTTCCTTCTTCCTTCCTTCCTTCCTTCCTTCCTTTCTTCCTTCTTTCCTTCCTTCCTTTCTTCCTTCCATCTTTTTTTCTTCCCCTTGTTTGTTTTTAATCAAGAAGTGAAATCTCTTCTCTACCCCATGAGTGTGCCTCTAGGAAACCTGCCCAGCTGCTCTGTGACCTAGTGTAGGATAATTTGTTAGACCATGGGAGACCACATAGAACACAGAAATGATCTATCCACCTGAGGCCATCCTAGAACAATAAGGCCCCAGTCACCCAGCCAACCCTGGCATCTCTAAAGACATCAATGACATGGCTGAGAATCAGAGCCTCCCAACTGTCCACAATTTGAGTGCACCCCAGTTGTCTACATATTTGCTGTTTCGAGCCACTATGTATTCTGCTGGTTCGTTGCAGACCAGTTGACTGCCTTTGGACTTAAGCTGCAGTTCTTCTTTAGGTGTCCAGCTTATCTACTCTGCAGATTTTGGACTCACCAGCCCAATTTGCATCTAGCTTTCCAGGTATCTCCTTCCCTCAGCTATCTGACCTACAACTTCAGGATTAAGAGGACAGGAAAACTGTTGCTCTTGGTCCATATTGATCACTTTCTCTTTCCAAAGTTCAAAATGACAGAGAAATGATTGGTTACATGATCAGATCATGAGTATAATGTGACAATTTCAGTTCATTTTCAATGTTCTTGACCAAGAATTTTGCCCGTAAAAGGAGATGCTTATTCACCTCAGAGGAGGGGTTGTTGTCTAGAGTGGAATGTTTTTTTTTTCTTTAATTTGCATAATCTTGAATAAAAAATCTGCATCCCATAACATCTCATGTTGAAACACTTTGTGCAGTCAGCTATGAAAAAGAGCAATTGCATACATATGTACTTGCCCACCCCTTCTGTTCTCCCCCTACACAAACCTCTGGGCAAAAGGATTTCCTTAACCAGAGGCAGGTTTCTTTCTCATATCAAATAGATCTTGTATTCATCGTGCATCTATGTGAGTGTATACATGTCATTGTCCCACCAATTTTTTATTTGAATAGTCACTATAAAACAATGCAGGAAACTGTAACATTAAGTAAAAATTTCAAGGAAAAAAAAAAAAAACAGTCATTCTCCCTCCTGCAGAAGAATGGATGGGAAAAGTGGGATGTCATAACCTTCCCTAGTCCCTGAAAGAATTGTAGAGAGCTCAGGCAACAGGCTCCAGGTGTCTGCAGGGTGGGCAGTGGTGCCAGCATGGACGTGCAGTCTTCTTCCACTTCTTGGCAAGCTGCAGGGTTGGGTGGCCTGACTTCGAAGAGGCCTCAAGACTCTTCTGTCACCATATGTGTTTAGTGGGCAGCAATAGGTGACTAGCAGACTGAATAAGCTGGAGATAAAGTTAGTTGCAGACAGGGAAATATATAAAGTGAGATATGGTTATCATCCCTTATACATTTAACCTGGGTTCTAGAGGAGATGAAAAAGAGAGAGAATGGAGAAGTATTTGAGGAGATAATGGATGAGAAATTATCAGAAATGGTGAAATCTTCAAGCAACAGATTCATAAAGTATCATAAAGCAAGATAAATACAAAAAAAAAAAACCCACCTGCCCATATAAAAAACTAATATTGATAAAAATCAAAGAAAGAAAAAAATTAACAGCACCCAGAGAAAAATGAAATTACTTTCAATGGAGCAACAAGAATGTCAGCTGTTTTCCCAATGGCATGGTACCTTTACTGTGCCGAAGGAAACTAAAATTCATCTTGGAATTCCAGATCTAGCAAGAATACTATTTAAAATTAAAAATGAAGACATTTTCTAATAGACTAAAACAGAAGTGATTTTTACAAGCTCATCCTCACTAAAGGTCATCTTCAGAAGGTATGGCAATGATCCAAGACGAATGCTATGACAAGGAGAAAGAATGAAAGCATGTGTGTTAATTTAAATGAAACTGTTCTGAACAATAATAATGTCAAGAATAACATAATACACAGCATGACACATATATTATTCAAAACTAAGGTCCTTGCTTTGTATAAAATGTGGTAAAAGTACTCATTTAGGTAAACTTTAATAAGTAATAATTTATATTGTAATCAAGCTCTAGGAAGATTAACTATTAAAACAACAGCATATGTAGTTATTAATAGTACTAGCAAACTAATATGTGATGTAGAATAATAAAAATATATCAATAATAATATTAAGTAAAACAACTAAAAATTCCCAATAGGAAAAGAAAATACAAAGATTGGCAGATTGAGCTTTTAAAAAAAGAAGATAAAGAGACTCAATTTAGATTATTTTTGCAAACATCACAGCTTAAGGATGACTGAGAAATATTGGGCAGGTTATTAAATAGTAAAACTAGACTGGACAATCACTGAAATAAAGCTGATAAAGCTATATTTACATGAGTGAAAGATGTTATTCACAAATGCATTATAAAAAGCTATAGTGAGGCATTTTGTTATGATAAAATTTTTATTTTTCAGGAAAATATGAGTTCACAATATGCATGTACCTAAATAGTCCAGCCTCAAAATATATAAAGCAAAAATTTACAGAAGTAAAATAAAGAAAACTACAATTATATGAGAAAGATTTAACAAATATGCACAAGAATTGCAGACAAAAAGTCAATGAGAATATAAATTTCAGTAAAATAATTACAAAATGTGACCTAATTAGATAAAATTATATATGCAAAATGCAAGAAACACAAAATACTTATAAAATTGATTATTTGCTGGCCACAATGCAAAGCTAAACAAATTTCAAAACTTAAAATCGTACTGGTTATACTTTTTGAACACTGAAAAATTAAATGGAGAACCAATTCAAAAAGTCAAAGAAAAAGTCATAATAAAAATTATAAAATCCTTAGAACTAAGTAATAACAAAAAGCTATTAAACTTGTAGATGTGGCTTAAGCCATAATTATATATGCATATATTTTAAAGAAGACCAAAAGCATCTATCTCAAGAACTTAGAAGAGCAGAAAGTTAAACTCATACAGCGTAAAAAAATATAATTAAGAGCAAATTTAAATATAATAGAAAACCATTATGCCTTATGGAGAGACTCAATAGTGACAAAAATTGATCAACATCTGACAGGAGAAAACAGAAAGGACACAAAAAGTAATATCAGCAATAAAAAAAAAAAAAGAGGACTTCAGATAATTCTATAGATACTAAAAGATTATTGGGTGATATTTTGCACTCCACAGCACTGAATTTGAAAATTTACTTAACAATCAGAGACAATATTAATTTATCAAATCAGACATAAGAGGAAATGAAAAAAAAATGGAAAAGTCTTATGTCTATGAAAGAATTTGAATTCATGGTTTAGGACCTACTAATAAAAAAAGTTATGCACAGATGGCCTCAACTGTTAATTTCACCAAATATTTAGGAATGGAGTACCCTCAGGAGTGTGAGACTAACTCCCACTCTCCCGTGTGTCTTTAGTTCATTACGACCAGTTTTTTAGTTTGTGTTTGGAAACTTGAGGTCTATTTTGTCATAAAAACAGATTAATTAGGATGGTTTTGTTCAGTGATCATTTAGAATGCTCTGCTGGGTGCTGAAGTTTTAACGAAGAGCAAGGCTTTGTCTCACCTCTGGATACTCGAAGTAAAATTGTACTAGTGTGTTCTCTTGGAAAAAGATGTCCAGAATTCCAGGTTTTGTTTTGTTTTGTTTTGTTTTGTTTAGTTCAGTTTTGTGCCAGACGGATAGGAAATATTTACGTCTCATCCGTGCTAAGAGTAATTGGAGATGGGGCTTTATATTAGTTTCAACAGTGAGGCTTGTTTGTGTGAACAAACCAACCCCCACATCCCTGTGGTTCAATAAAAAAATGTTTTTTACTCACACAAAGAACCTGAAGAAACTGGTTTTCTGCAGCACTTTTCTTTCAAACAGAGACCTGGGAATCTTCAAGATTTCATTTGTGTTTGCACAACCCCAACAAGTGACTCTGAGAATGATTCCAGCAGAGGAAAAGAGAGCGTGGAGAATCATTTCGTCTTGGTGTAGGCTTGACCAGGAAAAGACACATGCCACAGAGCCGATCACATGGTCCTTCCCAACAGCGGGCCCCTGGGGACTCTGAGGAAGCACATTGATATTCCTTTTCATTTTTCGTCATTCTCTTCACATCTGTCCTTGCTAGCCTTAGAGACTTTGGACTCCTTCGTACATCAGCCAGCAGCCTTTTGGTTATACAGAGGGAATAGAAACTTCCCGAATGCATTTAATGAAGCAAAGGGAGGAGGAAAGAAAGGTGAGAAATCCCATGCATTGTTAAGCTGTGGCAGAGGGAAGGGAAGAGGAATGAGAATGTCTGGAACCCCGAGGCCAAGTGCCTGCATGTGTGGCAAGTTGTGTGGCTCTCAATCACATCCGCTGCACACTCTGTACTGGTCTGTATACAGTATGTTACAATAATTACTGTGTAGTGAACAAAATTTTAAGAAAATGAAAAAAGTCTTTAGGGGCATGAGACATTTAACACACATCGATTACTTGACATTCATTTTATACTATTATAGATTATTCTTCACAGTTTAGTTGAGAAACACTATCTTTAAAACAGAGCTATTAAATCATGTAATGACATAATGAATTTAGTATATATTTATTTCATGTTTATAATAAGAAGTTTGCATAGTTATACTCTGTCATTAGTGTTCTATTATCGGGGGGAAAAAAGAAAAAAAGAAAAACTTATTCCAAACGATAAGTTCTATTTCATGGTATCATAGAGTCTTAGAGACAAATTAATTGATGACTTTTTTCTGAAGGTGTTATTCTCAGAGAAATTTGAGAAATATGTTTATAACAAGGACTGCTCCTTCTATAAGAGAACAGAGAGTTTTTTACACAGCAGAAACCTTGACATGGCCTGTGATGAATGGCTGAAATCAGATATGAGTCAGTTTGAGACTGGGGAAGAATATGGACTGTTGAGTAAACTAATTAAGAAACCTAGTACTGTAACTCTAGATGAAACAGCTGAGAATAAGAGCTTCTACATACCCAGATTCTGACAGACATAATTGCATTTCTTCATATAAAACTTCCATTCTTAAATAAAGAGGAAATAAAATAGAAAATTACTTGCAGTCCTTCTTTTAAAAATGTTTTCTTATAAAATCATGTTTTTTAAACACATTTTTTTTAACAGTCAGGTGTGATTGTGATTATGTTTAAGAAAATAAGAACAACACTATCAATAGAGTTTTATGAATTTATTAACTGTATTTAATTTGATGAGTACCCATAAAGGACCTACTATGCTTTACCCTTGTTCAAGGCTTTTGAAGCCTTGGAAAAAGATTCGAACTGATTGGGAGGCATTTGAACTCCCGGGCTCAAACTTTGATATCCTTATGGATATTGATGTCTGAGATGAATGAAGCAAGAGTAGGCCCATCACATTGCCATGGAACACTAAATCATGTGGCTTGTTTAATAACCTGAAAAGCAAAAACAAATTCAAATGGTCTTGATGAATGGAAGATGGTCATCCAAAAATGAACATATTCAGTAAAAGCTGTAAATGGCAATACACTTAGGAAAAAAACACGCTAGGTAAAACATGAGATGTGCAGCTGAAAGTGTGTAGAATATGAGCGTGTCTGTGGTGGTCCCGCTGTGAGAGGCAAGGAAAAAACTCTCGGTGAATGTGTCGTGTTAGTATTCTGCTATAAATATTTTGGACCCTAGAGCAAAACTTTCTGAAATTTTGCTTTTTATTTCCCCAGATAGAAATATAACACTCCTGTATAACTTTCCTTTATGTAAAGTGATAAAAGTGGTGTAATAAGAATCATAATAATTCATATGTGGAATATGTGCCATAAACAACGTTACGTGTTTTACCACTGTAAGGCTGGTGCTGCTGGTCCCGCTTTGCCACTGAGGACATGGTGCTGTTTTAGGTTATGTCATTTGCCCTGGTTCTTACAGCCCAGGAGTGATTGGACAACTTGACTCGCTCTCCAGGATGGACTTACACAATGGCTATGAATTCCTTTGGCCTCTCGATTCATTTCCCACTGGGTGACCCATGCTCTTTTGCTATAAGCTCTCGAGGTCTTTTCTGCATCTACCCAAGGCTTTTTGCATCCTATATTCTACAGATGTCCGCTAGCTGACAATGAACAGTGCTATTCTAGAAGTTAAGACACACATCTCTCACAATCCAGACCTCTTACTAATTATAACAGCAACATTTTCCTATAAAATGGTTGATGTGACTTTAGGGAACTACACTGGAACCACCTGGAATAAGCTAAAAATGACACTACTTCCAGCATCTCTCTTAATCCTATTCGCTTCAGTTTGTTAACTTGTAAAGAATAATTAAACAAGTTATCATTGATTACCTTCTGAGCACCGGGCACTATACAAGCATTTCTCCCATATATTATCTCATTTAATCCTTGAATTATGGGATAAAAAATTATCTTTTTATACATGAGGAAAGTGAGGCTCTGAGAGATTAATTATGCATGATAAGCCACCCAAAAGAGGGCAAAGGTAGGGTTTTATTTTGGGTCTCTCCATCAAAGGAAAAAATACTGTTTATCCCAGGGAGGAAAAATCTGATGAAAGAATAACTTCGTTAAACAGGCAAATGTTAAATAATTCTTTATGATTATAGTGAAATGAACACAAAGTGGGTGCACATTAATGAAAATGAGTGCGTATTCAACAATCTGAAAAGAAGCTTTCTGAGTGCTATACTGACTTAAAACAAAACGAAAAGCGTATTGTTTTAATCCTGCTTTTTTTTCTTTTTTTCTTTCTGTATTTCTGATGCTTTCAAATCCGGAGCCTTGCTCACTCTAGAGAGACTGCCCCTCCCAGGGCTAACCAGTTTCAAGGAATAGTAAATGACTTGCTTATGAGTGTGCCTTTCAAGTGCAAACCAACCTGTCCAGAAATCACACCCCCAATGACCTATCCCATAGTAGGCTCTTATCCTCCTGGCCACCGTCCACCTGCCGGAACCACCACAGAGACAGATGTCAACAACTAGGGACAACCTTCTTTGAGCCTGATGAAATTATTGGAAAAAGTCAACATTACACTTGTTTATTGTGCCTCACACAATCTCTTTCACAGATACCACACTGGAGGCTCTCACCCACATTTTTTACCTGCACTCCATCTGCCTACTTACTGACCCCGGTGCTTCCTCTGCTTGTCCCTGCACCAGTGTGGCACGCCCCCGCCTCTTGGGAGCTGTGAGTACAAACTACCTTTTCAATGGCGATTGTCTTCTGATCTGTGGACCTCATATTATCTGATAATAAAATGTATATTTTAAAATATATACCTAAACTTCTCAGCTACCTTCACTCTTAGAAATCTATCTGCTCTCCTCATCCAACATAAATGAAAAAAAAAAAATAGAGCTAATATTTGTCTTGAAATCATAATTAAATCATGGATTAGTGGTTATGTTTTTGTAAAAAGTAGAGTGAAATAAACATGCCTTTAAAAGTAGATAATGCCATGACTCATTTTTTTTAAAGATTTGCCTACATAAGAAATGTCTAAATTGTACATCATAAATACATGACTTTTAAATTTTTATATTCAGAGATATCATTAAGCCTTATAAAATTAAATATTTTAAGATAAAGCAAAAAGTACCCTAAAGGAAGTTTTCATTCTACTGGGCATCCCAGATTACTCATTTACTATATGTCTTTCAATTAGTACATTTTTATCATTTTGTTTTCAGTGTAAATTTAATCATGCAGTATGTAATAGCTTTACAAAGAGCAGCAACTGGTCTTTCTCTGTATACAGAAACTCATATTCTTTCCTAGAAAAAGTATTGCTTAGGTGTTTTAAGTTCCCACACACAAAATATTTGTCTTGAGAAATTTAATAAACAACTGAATTAATAATAAACATAAAGTGATGTAAAATCTGTATGTGTCCTGTGTTGTAAATGTTTTGCTATTCCAATGAAGACAGGGTTTGATGCGTTCTCTAATACCACTTCAATAGCAATTTCATTCTGATGTGTGAATAATAATGCTATAACCTGATTGAGTTACACATTGATATGACTGTAATTATGTCTCTCAATTCACAAAAGTTAACCAAGTCCTCAAATTTCTTCATTAATGCCATTACAGAAATTTTTGACAAATATCTTCTTAAGTCTTATAAAAATAAACTTACTCTGTAGGATATCGGGATAATTTGGAATTTTTAGAAGATTAAATAATATTCAGAGCATTCTAATTTTCATCAAAATATTTGGGTCAATTGGAATTTGTCAAACAAAACATTTAAAAAAAATAAATACCGAAGATTTGGAAAGAGTGAAACATCAAAGTTATACTTGCTTACTGACTGAGAACTCTCTCTCTCTCTCTTTCTCAACCCATTAGATTTGAGAATTCAAAAAGCTCTATTTAATGATCCTGTATAGGCTGGCATCCAAAGAAAAATTGCTTTACTTCTAAATATCCATCATATAACTGTATGTCAAATAAGAAGATCTGCAAAGTAATTTGTTGTTGCATTCAGCAAGTCTGTGCATTGTGCCTCCCAGTCTGAAATCTGTAATTCATTTTTCTTTTGGCTGAACTTTGAAATGAATGCCCAAAAAGGATATTAGTTTTTACAAGAGCTTCTTGCAAATATGCCATTGGTTCTCCTTTGAGCACAGGCTCCCTTTCTGTCTTGAGCCAGACTATTTCTCAGAGAGGACCCTGTCACTTGTCTTGGTAGTTAAAATGTAGAAACAACCTCTCCTTGGACTGATTCTTCTTCTTTTGAAAAATTGCCACAGCAATCTCCAGCCTGCCAAGTTGGCAGAGCCTAAGCCCAAAGCTGGAAGCCAGCCAGGCATCAATGGCACATTCCAAACCTATGAGTCAGCATCCAACTCCAAGCCACTCTGTCTTATGTGAGGAAAGCATCCACGCCACAGAATCATTGCTTGCTAAAGACTAAACTTGTTTTTGAAACTGAAACAACTTTTATATAGTGGTCTCATCACCTAGGATGGAGAATATGAGGAAGCCTCAAATTCTGAAAAGTTCTGATTTGGGGGATGATTCCTCCTGAAGTTTGGTGGATTTGAGCCTTGCTAGATTTTAGAGAGTGAGAGAACGAAGTCTGAATAATTTTTTTGGCTTGAGTTGTAAAACACAGGTCCTGACCCCTTGTCGTAGTTAAAGATCCCAGGGGCTCTTTTGAAAGGACTTAGAGGGATTAACCTTTCTGTTCTGGCTAAATTCCTAATTGGATAATTGCATTCTGCCTCCCTAAATTATCCCTGTAGCCCCAATTGGATATGGAATTTTCACTTCCTGTCATAAAGAGCTGTAGGGTGTTACAAAGTTTCACCCCAGGGGTGATACCAATTAAGTTGTTAGTGAGGTGAAATCTGTATGTGGGTTGTCTTTCTTTTTTTCTCTCTTCTCCACCTCCTTATTTGGAGTTTAAATGTGTGGGAATCATTCAATCATTTGGAATCAAAAGGGATGTCCTAAGTTAGTAACACTGCTTGTTGTCACATTATTTCTAAGAATATAATAAAGGCCATCAATAATTGATAAGTGTTTGCAGAAAGCATTATCATTCCAAAGAGAACAAAAGCACATTGCTTGAAATGCCATGGTCCAAACCCAGGGCCAGGATGAGATGAGAAGGGAACATGAAGCATTTTTGAAGCAAGTTCACAGATTGCAATTTTTTTTTTTTTTTACTGGACAAGCTGTGGGCAGCTCTGTGAGCATGCGTGCCTCAAAGCCTTTGTGGCAAGTCAGCTCAGTATTCATGGAAACACTTAGGCTCTGGGACAAGGCCAAGGCCAAGGGGAGTCAATGTCTCTCCTGAATATGGATGCAGGCATTAACCAGAGGCAGATTACGCACACACTGGATTTGGAAAGTAAAGGTCACATATCAGTCTCTTCAGCTGTATTTATCTACACTGAAAATCATTGCCCATAGAATCACCTTTGAACCTAAAAAAGCAACAGCAGCAGCAGCAGCTGTATGTTTACCCCCAGTGAAGGAAAAAGTTAACAACCAGCTTATTTGCATTATTTGCTTTTTCAAAAATCTGATTTTAACTTGGTCAAGAAAATGTTCTTAGTCCATCTATATTTATTTATTCTTTCTATAGATTATCTCATTAATCGATATGTTTATAAGTACATAATTATGTTCAGAGTTTTATAAGAAGAATTATGGATTAATTCTTCAGAAATTAAGGATACTTATGTTAGATTAGTAGTAATACCCACCCCATTCTCTCTTGATCTAACATAGTTATATTGTGGACTTGTCCCACCTGAGACAAGAAACAAATGAGTTAATAAAAACCCAGGATCAAACTGACAAACACTGTGGACCAAACTTTGGTTTGTCTCATATGAGGATGAAGAGCTCTCTCTGCATCTTATGTCATCTATATCACAAATCTACCCACATTTTATGGCAACACAATGAGAAATAACCAACTGCTGTAAGCAAAGAATTTTATTAAGCCATTTCCACATTTGAAATGCAGATTTTTTTAAAAAGAGGATGCTTCAGTATTATTAGATCCCATTTTATTTTACCTTCTTGGTATAGAATAAGTCGAAAGATTCCTTTCCAAAATATTAAATGCAATTTAATAGACTTTAGAGTAATTATACTAATCTCTCTGAGGCAGCAGATGCTATCTGATATGATAGCACCTTTAACATCTCCCATTCATCTCAACATTTTTAACTTTACCTTCCTTCTTTTCCCATTTCTTGTCTCAGGGAAGACAGGAAATGTCTTCTGTGAAGACCAAGTCCATCCTAGTAGGTGCCTCATGCCTAAGACTTGTTTAAGGAAACCCCAAAGATAGCTAGTAAAGCCACAATCAGTGAAGACCCTGGGGGATTTCCTTGCCATATATTTTTATCAGAGAAGATGTCATTGTCCTTTACTAACAGATACATTTTTTTCTGAGTTAGAATTTGCATTTTACCACTTAAAAATTAAACCTTGCTGGATATCTTTAAAAATCTCTCTTCCTATATATTAGCAGGGTCAAGTTTTAAGGTCTCTCTCGTTCCCTCCAGAAAAAGATTTTTAAACATTGTTTTAATGCAGATATTTAACTAGTTAAAGAGTTTTAAACTAGACTTACATCTATCCCAAATTTTGCCATTATACCCGCCTGGATATCATGCAAGACCATGCCATACATCTAGCTGAGCTTTGGACAGGGTTTCTAAGGGAGTCCTTATTTATAAAGCTCAGTGGCTGATTAGATTTACCTATATCGTGACTGTCAGACCTAATGTTTCTGAGACAAGCATTGAATTTCTCTTTGGTCTTGAACCCTTCAGCTACTGATTTCTCCCACCCACAGTTTAGAGAATTAAACTCAGCATCTCAGCCATTATTGGAGTGAATTCATTTGCTGAAAGGACCAATGATGCCATCAGAAATGGGAATTTTAAGGTTGTAGTAATTCTTTATCTCCTCCTTTTCAACTTTGCTTTCAGATAAGCACAATGTAAAATTTTCACCCATGAATTTATGCATGCACTTATTCATCGAGTGCCTATTTAAGTACTAGAAGAAATGCTAAGAAAAATGAAGAAGACATTTATAATAGTGGCATTATTTGAGGAGGGAGAGAAGCAAGGCCCCTTTCTAGTTACATTAGTTAACACTTATATCTATTCCTCCAATCTTGCTGATTCTGTAAGCTTCCTTTCACCAAGGAAAAATTTTACTTTGGTATCAAGAATAAATAGCATGGTTACACACATATCCATACTCCCACATCTAGATGTATTTCTATATTTATTAGTGATTAAGTCATTTACTAATCATTTTTAAATGTTACTCTCATCTCATGATCATTATTTTAGAAAATATACACTATTGAATAGTTTGAGGACAATAAGAGAACATAAAGGAGTTGACCATTTGCTTTTCTCCCACCCCTTGTTGCTTGTGGTTTCAGACTTGCTAATTAAAACATGAGCTGGTAGAAGTGACTGACAGGTATTGCTGTGAAAATACTATGTGAGCTGCTAGGTAACAGTCTGTTAGTAAAACGGTTGTGTTAAGTAGCAAGCATTTAATCTTAAGTACCGCTCCAAAGTGCTCCCCTGAGACTCCCAATTTATTGCCAGATCATAGAATTGGCTGGCTCAAGTATCCACTATTGCACCAGTATTATATCTCTCCCCCCCAAACACACACTACACACACAAACACACATACACTATTTTGGGCATGCAGATGTATGACAAGAAAAGTTTTGTGAAACACTGTTATGTTAGCATCACCAAATTGTAGCACCAACCAAAATATGTGATTAGTACCAATTAATAATAATTTTATCAATAAAACATTATCACAATTATAAAAAGAATTTAAATAATAATACATGGCTAACACAGAATACAATATTGGCTGAACCAGAAACAAAAATCACTAAAGCATGTGGAGAGCGTGGCCCTAGCCCTTTCGTTCTGCCGTTCTCTGCTGTTTTCCTGGTCAGTAAATGAAAGCAGGGACTTCTACATCAAGGCATGTGTCCTTGATTGACCTGATCTGGGCCCAGAGGGCAAGGTGACAGCAAGAGAAAATAACAAGGTAGTCCATCTGCTTCATGGGCTGCCTGAACTAAAATGAATCTCCGAAAGCACTCCTGTGAAACCGTGATTTAAACCAATTTTCTGACAATTACATCTTCATAATTTTATTGATATTGATTAAGATGACTTTAATTTTAGGGCACTTTAGAAGTGAAAGAATGAGTTGGCGAAAGCAGGAAAAGAGTGTCTAATTGATGAAATTTATTGCACCTGCCTAAGGCTATGTAGCATCTTGTCTTGGACTCTATTAGAAAAAAAATGGATGATTTTATATTTTAAAAATAGAAATGTTTTATTACCTAAAATTAGACAAAATTTAGATTAGAAAATTGTAGTACTGTTATTAAATTACTGGACTTAACGTATCATTTCATGGAAAGTTAAAAATTATAAGTAAGTCTCCAAAATCATAAAAAGGCCAACACAACTAAAGTGATAAGCAATTGAGATAAAACATACTGCATTCAGTTCACATTAAGTAATTAACAGGATTTAAAGTACGCACATTTATTTACTTGTGACTGGATAGATAGTACAGCGAAATGCATGATGACAAATGTCTTTCACTCCACTTAAGATCTTTTGCTCTATTTTTGCTTTTCTGCCTTGTGTCTACCTCAGGTGAGTGGGTGTAAGCATGTTTAAATTTAGAGATGCAAATTTTAGAGTATTTTGTTTAAGCACTAGCTGTGAAAAACTGATTTCCTCTATGTCTTTATAAAGAGGTTTTTTTTTTTTTTTTTTTCGGTCTGTATAAGTCTTTTGTAAATCTTACTTGGCAAAAAAATCACATAGGTTTTTTTTTTTTTTCTATGTAAGGGCCATAGAAACTTTCTAAATCCTTTACACAAGCTAGTCTAAAAGGAAGCACCTTTGCCTGTAAGAAGGTAAAAGAGAACAATGTGAATGAAAAATAGAGTACTTCTATTAATGCAAAAAGAGATGGCGCAAAGATGGTACAGAGATAATTACTGTTTTCTGTATTGAAGAGATGAAATAGTTATGGAAGAGTAAAGGACGCAGAAAGAGAAATTGGAAGAACAGAAAACAGAGACCTGGGAAGTGCTGAAGTAAGTACTGCTGAGAGCTGGAAAAACGGAAAGAAAGGAACAAACTGGCAAGAATTACTAAAGGAGTGAGATGGCTAATACGGTAGACGCCTTTGCAAGCCTCCACCCACCGACCCCCACCTCCTGGCCAGGCCCTGAATGCCTAAGTTGAGTCAGTGTGCCTATTTGTCCTGGTTTTGCATTGCTTTCCCTTCATAACCTCTCTGCAAAAAGCTTCAGGGAGTCTCTACCATCCTGGCTTCTTTTACTAAATCCCCTCTATTTATAAGGTGCAAAGGTAACAAAGTGCCAGAATCAACATTCTTATCTAGTTAGCACAAACATCAATTCAGTTGAATGAGTAGTTACTTATAAGACACTTATTCACTGCATAAATAATTTGCGGAAGCCTATAGAAGGCAGGGAAAGAGCATAGGTCTTGCCACAGAGAGATACGCGTCTTCAAGAAAAGTAAGCTGTAAACCAAGTACATTTTGCTAAACAAAAATATTAGTGGTTCTTGAACCTCCAAGTGCTTGCAGTAACCAGCCTTGGCTGCAAGCTTGACAAAGGCAACAGACAGACATGGCATCTTCTTAGGAAGTAAAGAACATTAGGTTAACACTGGTAGTCTTTGAGTAATAGGACACTGACTGGCCTTTAAAAACTTTTCTAATTTTCTGTTTCCAAATTTTCTCTAATGAGTCTGTATGTGATATGCGTTTTATTCTAAATTGGTGTTTGTGAGGTTGGTGGCAATAAGTGAAAAGAGACTGCTTTTATTTATTCCCCTTGCATGTCTTCTTCTGTCTCTCCCTCAGGCAGAACAGGAGGCCCACCCTGAGTCACCTGGAGGGCTCTTCCCCACAAACACACCCTGCTGCTCTCTACACCCACAGGTTTTGAGTTAGCAGTTCTGGATGGAGTTTGAGAACAGTATTTCTAAAAAGTTGTCCAGTGCTGCTGCTGCTTGGAGGACAGTGCTTTGAGAATTACTGGCCTAAGAGGAAGCATCACAGTGACCATGACAGTGTCTCAAATTACAGCTGATTTTAATTCAAGCCTCGACACGGCTTACTGAGAAGAGTAGAAACTGGCTGACATACCCAGTATCCAAAAGAGGGTAAATAAGACTCTGGACCACTGATGACCTTGGATAAGAATAGTGTCATAAGGTTTTGCCCTGGGTAGGATACAGATGACAATCCTTTAGGGGCTGGGAAATCAAAATGTAAAGATCTGTTAAAATGCTACCCACTGAAAGTATAAATGGGTTTTGTTTGGTTCTCTAGGTGAAGACAAATGTGTGGTGATTACCAAGGAGAATCAGTCAGAACAGACGGCCAGGTACTCATACCACACATGCCTTCACAGAGTGTTTGCCCTGGGTGTGCCTCGGTGCCACCGGCTCTCATCTGCTCAGGTCATCAGTCCCACATTTGTCTCCTTTTCCTCCTCTCACATCAGGTTTTCCTGATTCACTAGATGTTTTCCAAAAGCATACCAACATGCCCACATATTCCCCACCTCCAACACATAAAGCATATACAAAGCAACACCTTCCCTGACTCCATATCCCTCTTTCTCAGTCCCCAGGTTTTCTGTTCTCCTTTAAAGAAAATACGTAGACATACCAGATGTGACTCTCCACCCCCCACAATCAAGCCTGCTTTCATCAGGGGACATTTCATATCTGTCTTGAGCTACTGTCCCCATCATCTGTAAGAATATCAATAACAACACTGGCTAACATGCATTTGTTCGTTTAATCTTCACGACACCCTCTGAGGGAGACATTATCAGTGTGTCAGTGTACCCATTTTATTGGTGAGTAAAGTAAGATCTATAAGGGGTCATTTATGCAGCTTTCTCTCTGGCTTCATTTGCCTTGTATTCTGTGGTTATCTTATTCAGAGAGAAATCTTCTAACCCGTGTAACTAAACACAACCTCACATCCCAGCAAACTCTCTCTTTATCTTGCCTTTAATGGAAGTATTTAACATTTATTTGCTTATTTTAAAAAATTCCCTTCAAGTTCCTGGGCATAGTAGATATTCAACAATATTTGTTGAGTGAATGTTCTAATCCCAATAAGAGGAAGTGCCTTGCATTAGAATATAGATTGAGTTTACTTTATAAACAGAGAGGAGAGGCTTGCCCCACCTATTTTAATTTTGGAGATTCTGAGACTAATGAACTTTTTTAAAATTCATAACATAAATACTTATATTAGTTTCTAAGCTTGTTTTAGGTAAACTGAATCTGTGGTAACTAGGAATCTTTGCTTGCATATAGTCATATATTTACTATACATAAAATACACTTTTATTTCAACACTGCCTGCCTCTTAGATTTATTTTATATCACCATCATTAAGAAATTTTCCTACATTAAGAACTTATTTCTATTTTGGGATTCTTTCCCTCATTGTTATTTTCTTTCTCCCCCTAAACACACACACACACACACACACACCACACACACACACCATATCTTACAACACACACACACATCTACATCACATTTTTATCTACTGTAGACCTAATTATCTTCTTTCCTAATAATCCCCTAACTCAGATTCCCCCCTCTTTATCCTCTCCTTTCACAAGAAGGTCCAGTCGGATATCAGTTACAGTGTGATCATTCGTAATTGGCAGAGGGACTTGGAGCAAAGAGACAGGCTGTGAACAAGAAGACAATGCCATGAATTCGCAAGGCCAAGACACAGTTAAATCAAGAGCCAAAGCCAGAGAAAAGACACAAGCAAACAGAAGGCCCATCCATCAAAGTGAGAATGAGACCTTGGAGTCTGCAGGGAGAAGGTGAACCATAAATACTGAGTTGCACTGGCCCATGATGGATATTGTTAAAGCCATCCTTCTCTTCTGGAGGACTCTCTTCTTAAAGCCACGTCTGGGGTCCCATAGGGTCAGGTCCTGCATGACATTTTGTAGTTATCTATTTACTTCTTCCTCTCCCTTAGTGATTGGCAGCTACCCTAAGGCACTGTGTAATTCATCACTCTAGGATGTGTGTTTATAATGTCTGTCATTTAGTAGACATTTATATATACATACACAAATACGATATTTATATATTAATTAATGAATAAAGGTATGTTTTCTCTTATTATTAAAGATTTGCAAGTCTTTAAATTATATTTAAAGTTGATTCCTGAAATACTAGATTTGAGAAAGCATATTATTTTGTTTTTATAATCTCCTCAGAGAAGTAAAACTGCACATTTAAATATTTTGATATTGGCTATGACTTCTATCTCATTCAAGTATATACATCTATGCTGAGGTGTTCACATCTTAAGGATTGTCTGTGGCCGTTCATGTTTGTTTGCAAAGCCAATGACTCAAAACAGAATCCACCCTTAGCAGTCAATTTTGCCTTGCCTGCTCCAATAAAGCAGCAATAATTAAAGTGATTAAGGAGCATTTTAAGGTGCACGTAGATTTATAAGCTTCTGTTCATCAGCAGTAGGCTCATACTGGGGTTTTTTCTTTCTACCTTTGGAAGTGAGATGAAGTAACATTGAGACCATCCCCGCATAACATAATTTCAAAAGCAGAGCAGGTGACTTACATGTAATGATTATTAAAAAGAGCAATGAATGTAAGTACTGGAACAGACTCAGCTTGGCAACACGGCTGTTGCCTGGTTTGATCATCTAAGACTAAGCGGGGTTGTTGGCGAAAGCATGTGATGAGGTCATAGTGCTCTTCATTATCCGTCCCAATTTTGTAAATGAAGCCTCGAGTGTTTGCCAGTTTCTTAGTAATGCCATCGTCATTATTACCTATTGAATGGTATTGAAAAAAATGTAGTCGTGCCCAATTCTAATTATTATGATCTCTTTGGCTTTGTTTCTAAATATATAACTATACAACCCACAGATGGTCACAGACGGTGGGGCACTGTGGTAAAGACCGACAAACTGGACACAGTTCCTAGTGCAGTGAGAGGCTCCCTCTCACTAAGACTGAACAACTGCAACCCCAAAATGAACTGGAGAATTCCTTTTCATGATTTAAGTTAAACATAAGTAATCATCTTCTCTATCCAGCTTTTCTTGATGCCCCAGGAATGTAGCACCCCCTGTTCTCTATTCACATGACACTTTTGCAATGACTTTATTAAAACACATGCATATTTATATCTAATTGGAGTTTTCGCATGTCTATATTCTCTAGACACTGTTTATTGTACACTTTAACTCTGCAATATTCAATGTTAATAAAATGAATGAATGATTAATTCCCTGTTTTAGAGAGAAGCAAGGAATGTTTGAAGAGAAAGTTTGGAGACAGATTGTGGAGCCAAGCGGGAGATAAGTTGGCTGTAATGTGTTTGCAACTTTTTATTCCATTAATAAAAACATTTCCACTGGCTATTATTAATCACGTCACATTTTACATGACTCCTAAGTAAATGGGAAAACCAAGAACATGAAAGAAAATAAAGACATACCAATAACAAAATATATTCTCTTCACATGGCTGTGTATTTGGAATTGTTTGATATGTACCTTTCTCAGTTTAGTTTATATAGCATTTTTAGTCATAACTTAGACAGTATTTTTAAAAGTTTATTAATTTAAAAATAATAAGCCTAATAATAAAGTGAGGGAAAACATAGAAAAGTGTAAAAATGAAAAGTCTTTCTTTCTAATGTTTACCATCTAATAGAGTATACAGATATCAAAGAATAATGTGATACACCTGAAATTTATATAATGTTATTAACTGATGTTGCCTAAATAATTTTTTAAATCATTCTTCCTTTTGACTCCCTCTTCCCAGAAGTAAATATTGTAACGGTCTGCCTTTTTCGGCCTTTGTATGGTTTCCTTAGTAACTTTAAATGTCAAACCTCTTTTCCTTAATCGAACTAATATAAGTATATTCTACTGATGTGTTTCTTTAAAGGCAAAGATTTAGATACATTTATACCATCTTCCATCTCTGCTTCACTTTCAACTATTGCTTTTATTTATTGTGTTCATATATACTTATAAATAATATTATTAAAATATATATTTCATACTTTATAAATTTTAAAAACATATCTTACTCCTTGGCTATTATAGATAAGAAAATTAACAGTGCTCAGTCTCTCTTCTTCGCCTGCATATTTCGCATAGTTAATAACAATAGCTAAGTAAGAACAATGTACTGAGTGCTCTCTGTTTTCTAGTACAGGATGTCCTCAATCTAAATGGCCAATAATCCATGCTATAAATCTCTTATCGCTCTCATTGCATAAATATAGAAATAGAAACTTAGAAAGGTCAAATAACTAGGCCAAGGTCACATAGCCTAGTCAAACATGAAGCCAGGATTCTAGCTAACCTGCTGTGTCTGACAACGAATTCTATTTTCTGTCACATTCCTACATTTACACATTTAAGACATATAATCATTACATTCTATTTTCTAAATACAATTATGTCTTCAGTACATTAACTCTCAATGATTCAAATTTTTTAAGTAAATAAACAATGATTCTAATTTATTTGAAGTAATTAAGAATACATTATTTATTTATTACGTAAGACATTTACCATGGAAAAGGAAATAAAAAACTGCCATAAAATCTGTGCTGCTGAAACAGAATTTCCCAAATGTCAAGGTTAAATTAATTACTTCTTCATTTCTTTTTCTTTTTCTTTTACTTTTTTTTTTTGACTTTGTATTTTTTCCTTAGAAATTTTTCAGGAAAAAAAAAATTTCTTAGATAAAATACGCTTCTCTTGCTTTCTGTTCTCAGTTTTACTGGTATATGCTTAAATAATTCTTTCACAAAGATCTATAGTCTTTAAACTTGTTATACCCTTAAATTCTGCAAATTTATTTCTTTTTTTCTCACACTTAATTGAGAATTTGGCTGGATATAAAATTTAAGAGTTAAAATGGTTGAAGCACTATTTCATTTTCTTTATAGTTGATTATCATAAATGTAACATCAATTTGACAGTTTCCCAGTCTTTTTTTGTTTTTCAATAAAGCGAAGTGTTGAAGAGTACTGGTCAGGAATTCCGTAGAATGTTCTACAATCTGGCTTTGTCTGTTTTTCTAATAATTAGACTGGATTTATAGATTTTTGGAAAGGAACAACATATGTGAAGTTCCCTTGTCATATCATATCCACTTAAACTTAATCAACCGGCTAAAGTAATTTACATCAGGTTTCACCACTATAAAGTTATTTTTTCTTTCTGTACTCTCCACCTTGGTAGAATCAGTAAGGCCAGTCCATGGTTGAGAGGAAAAGGGGCTATATTAAGTTATACTTCCTGGAGTGGGAGGTATCTAAATAAATTATTTGGAATTATATAGAAAAAAATTTGGCAATCGATTTTTAATTTCCAAAAATATTTATGTTCTATAGTCATTTTCTTTGTGAAGCTGAATCTTCTTACACAATAATCTTGACTCTTTCTGTGAATATTTATTTAGCTCTGTTTTCTTAATTATTCCTACTTTTCTCTGCTTTTCACTCTTTATCTATATGGCTGACTAGGTTGATTATTTTAGTTACTGGACTGCATTTTCTTTGTTTCGATGTTTTCCCCATAAGCCAGAACGCAGGGTTAAATGTGGATGAGTTCAGGGTCATGGCTTATGGCAAAGGGAGTATGCTGGCCAGCCAGGAATTTCCAAAGTTGTCAAATTACGAAGTATGTTTTTAAGAGAGAAATTTCTACTAAATTTCACTTCTGTATAAAGCTATCTTTATTGTTGCATCATTTTTCTCTCTTCCCCACTTTGTGCATTGGAAAACACATTGGAAAATCATGAGTTCATCTCTGTTATTTTTTTTTCAAATCTATCATACCAGTGACCTTTACATCAATTATCATCTGTTCATAAATGCTTTCCTCTGGCCTTTGTCCTGAGTATAAAAGACATAGATGACAAATAGGGAAGAGCAGGAGAGGGGTTCAATAATTGCCTTAAAGAGTTCCTCAAGCCTCATACCTGCCCTTTGTATATTTTGGCTATGAGATTGCTTCTTCTCTGGACTTCCACTGGAAAGAGATGGTCTTACCACTAATGCTTTGGACCGGGGATATCACTGTTCTATATTTTTGACAAACCTGAATATATTTGCTTTGGAAAATTTCTCAGACTTTCTATTCTGCTAAAATATTTCTTATTTGGGGGTATTCGTATAATATGGCATATAACAGAGCTTACATTATATTATAAATGTGTATGTCAGCATATAAGTGTATATATACATATATTTATGTATGTATAAATATTCTATCCCTTCAGGATGAGGTTTGGAAGAAGATATATATGTGGATGCATTATTTGTCATCTTGAACTTGAAATTTGCTAAGTTATTAAAACAACACTGCATCATAGAGAAAATATGAATGCTGTACCTGAAAATTATAACTGTGCTCTGAGGGAGTTTGATGCCTAGACCAGTAAGTATCTGCAGTGAGAGAAAGCATTTCATGTAGCAGGTTCCACTCAGAAGCAGGAGTGGTCCACTTGCATGAATTAGTTCATGGAACTCTTAAAAACCACTTTGCCAAAGCTCTTGCAAACTTACCCTAGTACTCTTCTCAAATTCATTTCTTCATCCTTCCACATCCTCTTCCAAAGCCTCAAGATAAAGGAATCTTAGATATAAAACTGATAAATCAATGCATTTCAATGGACTCCATGAAGTCAAGGTCAAAAACAGTGTGAGGTTTCAATCAATAGTAAAGCAATAGGAAAGCTTCACAAAAAGGAATGAAAAGCCACATTTATTAATGTATATAGGAGTTGTTTGGAGAAGTTGTTATGTCAGTGTTATCATGTTTATTACTTTTAGATGGACTCATTTTATTTTAAGAAATAAACTTAATAATTCTGCTTTGCTTTATTTGTGTTTACCTTATTTGTAATGATTTCTCAGGCACGTGCAAGTATAGATTTCATTAAGTCCAATGAGAGCAATTGTTTCACCTTAATAATACTCACAAGTCCCCAAACATGCTTATATTTAAACATGATCATGCGAAGAAACCCATAATTGTTATTGCTTATAAAAGCATGTGAAAATGGTAAAACAAGTGTAGTACTTATTTATCTCTTTTAAGCAAGAGCATAATGCATTACTTTAAGAGTCTCTAGCAGAGCAATATATAATATAATACAGTATACTTTCAATTTCTACTTTACTGTGTGTACTTTAAATGTCTTCTTTCAGAGAAACATCTGGAAAAATATTTTAATTCTGTGCATTTTGAGAGCTATTGATTTTAAAGTATCTTGACGATAATATTGAAAATATTGAGATTTCCAGAATTTTATTTCCAAACATGTGCTTATGGCTATTGTTGTTACTAATTTTATGATTCTTTTTGATGGAAATAACATTTAAAGAAACTATTTGGAGAGTTTTAATGCTATTAGAGGACAAAGAAAATTAAAACCAAAGAGTAAAGGGCACTATCATGAGCATTAGAAGACTTTTCATGATTATTTCATTTCCAGCAGAATTACTCTCTTTGATGAGAAGACTTTTAGCAGCTCCAAAAACTTTTGGTTTTTCCTAATGTGTCACTAAAATATGATGAATGTTGCTTTACAGTATCTGACATGAACCATATCCCCCCCGACCAAAAAAAAAAAAAAATTGTTTTTAGTCTGTTTT
Organism: Eonycteris spelaea; assembly: GCA_003508835.1. Taxonomy (NCBI): domain Eukaryota; kingdom Metazoa; phylum Chordata; class Mammalia; order Chiroptera; family Pteropodidae; genus Eonycteris; species Eonycteris spelaea. The sequence continues at coordinate 3,151,637 of PUFA01000137.1, forward strand.
TCTAGATAGAATTCCTTCTTTTGTATTTGGGCCACTAATTGTTCCTGTCCTTTGCAACACTGGAACCCATCTGACTATTTCATTTTATTCCATGACTGATAGGCCACTGTCAGATGACAAAGGGTTTGATGCTGCTGCTAGAAATTAGATATTAGTGATCTAAAGGAGAAATGGAGTACCGAGATTTGTAACACACTTATGAAACCCACTCCCCTCATCCCCAAACTAGGGAGCAGGGCAAGATTACTTTTTATAGGCTTATGATGTCTTATGGGTAGCATCCATCTCAAATGTGTTCTGGCCTGGAGGGAGGACTATTCATCCTAATGTCAGGAACTTTCTTTCCTATTTCAAAATATTAAGCCTAAATTTGAGGTACGCCATTTGATGCTCTCCATGACTTCTGGCTTTGAAGATTATTTACCATCCATCTCATTCTTCTGAGAGGTTTAACACAGGGTAATGAAAGGACAGGATTGTGGACAGCCACGAGTTAATTATATTTTCAAAGCTTTTTTAGAGACAATTAGTGCAAAAACTTAACAAAGTCATGGCAACATATTGGACACTTCTTATACCTCGCCCCACATTATCTCTGTCTACCTGTGACTCTAGGCCTTGTTATGGTGACCATCTTCATTCAGGTGTAAATGAAAACACTTCTTGTTTGAATTGCATGTTTGTCACTCTCTACCTCGTGGTTTTCCTGACTCTAGGGGAATCTGTAAGCCTAAAGGTCCATGTGAATTAATGTCCCCTGGTCAACCCTTGAACTAATAGAGGACTGCTTCCCACTTCAGACCACCTGACCAATAATTCTGAAACCCATTCTACTGCTGCTCAGAGGGTTCAAGTAGGGCCTCAGTTACCTCCAGTGGTAAACATCTGAAAAACATATGCGTGTATTAATTAGCCTTTCTTCCTTCTGTGTTTTACACTAGACTCTTCCCAGCCCTCATTCTTATTTTCTGGGATAATTTCCCAAAACAAACAACCTGTATGAAAGCCCTTATCTAAAGCCTTCTTGGGAGAGCCCACCAAGAAAGGCAAAATATGTATTTTGCAAAATTGGGAACATAAACAGTCAAGTTTGCTGGTAATATGAAACTGTGTTCATTGTATCTCTTATTGTTTCAACTATGAAGATTCAATAATTTAAACAGTTAATTGTTTTTGCTTTACTAGAATCTTTTGGTTTAACTTATTAAATTATCCGCTCACCATATTCCACAGGATAAAAATTATATTTAATATGAAAACACTTAAAAGTTCGGTGTATGTTCTTTTAGATAATAATGTAAGAAGGACCTTCACTGGCCCTAAGGTGAAGATATGACTTTCTCAGTAAGCAAGCTTTTGGGCTCACCACATGGTCAAGTCATGCTGTGAGTTGACTGCTATGCCAATGACACACTTACTTACTGGAGCCCATCTCCCCACAGAAGGTAATTATTGTTATCAAAACACATACATGAATATGTCCACAATCGGAAGTACCAGAGAAGGCCTACATCTCCATTCAACAACAGGAATCCTAGTTAGGTTCAGAAGTCAACTGAAATTTTGCCTAAACAAAGATCATGAAACACAACTCTGAGCTTTGGAAAAGCTGTCATTCCTTGGAAGTGAATAGCAAACAGATGTCAAACGTCCTGAGGGAGTGTTTATAGGCCTCAGAACATACTCTTTTTGTCCACTCCAAATGCAAGTTTTGTCCTCTGTAGAAATCTTAACCTGAGATTTCAGTTCATACCCCTTGGGCATGTATAGTGGTTCAGCTATCCATAATCCCCAAATCTTAACTGACCTCTGACTAATGCTGTGCCCTAAGCATCACTGAAGAAAGACATTAATGAGCATACAAACCAAAGGGGAAACACCAGCCTGATTTCCTGTCATTCTTTCGGATGAAACTGCACCTGGGGTAGTCTGGTAAGAAAAGATATTTTTGATATTTTATAAGAAACTGGAATGGTGAGCTTCTATCTCACTGAATATAAATAACCAGAGACATGCAGAGTTGTTGTATTACAAATGTGTTTTGTGTTGTAAATTGTAAAAGCATGTCCATAAAAGACGGATTGAAAACTAGGCTGTGGGTTGAATTTCAGTAGGAGCAAGATTTTCTTCTACTTTTTCGGTCAATGTTTTCTTGTTTAGAGGTAATAAACATATCTTAGAGTTTTTGATAGTGTATTTATATTCATTACTAAGACAACAACAAGATAAGATTGTTTTCAAGTTTGGATAGCCTTAGGAAAATGCAAATAGCTTTGGGAATATTTGGAAAGGCTCATAAATAGTGGGATAGCCTTATGTATAGTAAGATACTCCTATGAATAATTGGGTAGCTTATAGACAGTAGGGTAGCACAAGAAAAATTAATATCAACTTAAAGATATGTGAGTAGCCTTAAGAAAAGTGGAATAGTTTTTGGAAGAGTGAGATAGCCTTCAAAACATTGGGATAGCCTGGGGAACATTAGGATAGGCTTAGCCAGGTGAGTCCAGGAGATTAGCTTTTTTCCTGAACCAGTTTGGTCAGGAGAATTAACAATCACTATTTGGTTTTATTTTTTCTTATAGCGAAGTTGAGGATTTTGCAAAAGGGAATCTTTCTTTTCCAAATTTAACAAAATCTCACTGTGCACCTTAGGTCACCACTAGTTAGATAATAAAATAGTTCGATTTATTTGATTCAGTATTTTAGCTGCTTTGTAGTAATTACTAGGCATATGACTTCCATGGGTGATAAAGAGTAAATGATTCATGTCTGCACATACTGAAGAATTGTGTATGAGACTGTGTGCTACTTTTCCACGTATTATCTAATATAATCTTCACAGTAACATTAAGATGTGTCACTGGACCCATTTTATTAATAAGAAAATCAAAATTTAATGAAGATATACAAATTATAGCATGTTGCAAATCTAAAAAGAAAAGATGCAGTGTTATAATTCAGTTTATCTTACCCCCAGACTCATCATCATGACTCCTGAGCCACTTAGCTTTTTTTCTAGGTAAGTGAAAGTAAGGAGATAGAAAAATGAAACATAAAATAACATTTTGTAATACATGCAGCTGGCACATCTGAGTATGAATTGGGAAAAAGATAAAACTATACTTGTGTAATATATTGTGTAAATAAATTCTAGACTAATTAAATCCTCATGTATAAAAAAATAAAAAGTGAAAATTCTTATAAGAAAATATAAGAGAATATTTATATGATAAAGGCTGTGGATGGATGGGAAGAACTTTCTAATCAAAGCTGAAAACCCAAAGCTACCTATAGGAGGTATTTTCAATAGAAAAGGTAAATAATATGTTTTAAAAACAAACAGAAAAGATAATATATTAGCATCTATAATACTCAAACAGCTCTTAAAAAAAACAAAAACACCCAATAGAAAAATGAGCAAAAGATATATATGTATTCAACAGAAAAATAAACCCATATCAGTAGGCATAAAACTTCAAGGTAATGAAACAATGAGACATCATTTTATCCTCCATTAAACCAGCAAAAAAAGTTCAAATATCTGAAGCTATTAAGGATGTGAGGAGCATGTTACATTGCTGGTGGAAACGAAGATATTACAATATTTTGAAAAGCAAAAATCAGTGGGAGTTTCTATACTATAGAAACAATACTCCCTGAGGTCAAGAAGTTAAATGTATATGGCCATCTATTGTATTATTGTTTATGGAATAATTTATAGTGTATCAATAACTATTCAAAATTTGCAAGAAAGAATTAAGCATAAATTATTATTTGAGTGTGAAAAGTAGTTCTTGAGTGTGAAAAGCAAAATGGTAAGAGTGTGTATAATATGATTTAATATTTATAACATATACACGTATTTACATATATATGTATGACATAACCACGAAACATATTAGCAAATACCTACTAAATTTTCACATGTGTTGCTTGGAGTGGTTTGTGCATGGACTAGTAAAAATGAAAGAGGTATGCAAGGGAGATAAAAGTCAAACAATAAAAATTAAAAAAAAAAGATAAAAAAAGGAAAGATTGCAATAGGATAAAAACATGTATATGGAGTTCACATTTGTATATTTATATGAAATTAGAAACTCCAGAAAGTCTAGTCATAGCTTGTCAATAAGAAATGTACTGTCTCTGCATACAAACCCCTTGTAGAATCTTAGACTTTAAGCTACTTGGCATTTCTTCTCCTATCTGTATTTAATAAATACAAACCCTGGATTTTATATACAGTCTTCTGCCTTCACTACAATGTCCCAAATTTACTCCTGGCCTTTCAAAATTCTTTGAGCCACACTTTTTCCTCTAATCTCCTCACATTCTGTCAGTTCTCTGCATGTCATTTGCCATGAACATATTCAACAAATGTTCTAAACTTAGTATATGCAGAATTATGGCTATGTGTTATTGATATTATATACATAAACATGGACTTCTTGGATGAATACTGCCATAAAGATAATACTCACTTGATTAATTTGATTTGTAAGAACCAAACCATTCACAATAATAAATAATGTTACTTCAAAATTTGTAAGTTTTGTAACTCAGAAAAATTATCATACCAGAGGGTAAAGGAGAAAGGGGGGAAGAGGGAGGTAGATAGGGTAAAAGGGGTCAAATATGTGGTGATATTAAATAATTTAAAATTTTTTTAAAAAGCAAGAAAAATTATAAGCTATACAGCTATACATAAATGTGTATACATAGATCTATATACATAGATGTGTGTGTATATATATGTGTGCGTGTGTATATGAACATGAGATGATTTGTACAATATTCTCCAAATTGTAAATTATCTTAAAATTTAAAGAGATTTGCATCTGAGGTATTCAAATATCTGTGGTGGAAATATACAAAACCAGTTTTGTAAAGCTTCATTGAAATCAAAATGCAAGGAACCAAAAAAAAAAAAAAAAAGCTTTAATTATCCAGTTTGAATTTCCTGATATTTTGTTTGATAATATTAGAAATTTTATTTGGCTGGGGAATAGCAGTTGTTTTGAATTATGCACTACTCTGAATCAAGACACTGGTTTAATAAGGTGTGAGCTCATGAAGAATGTTACAAGTTTATAGACTGTAGAGGATCACCATTAGGTAATGTTCAATGAAAAATGGAATTTAATAGACATGAACACAAAGAATAATTTTGCTAATGCCATTCAGAGATAACTGCTTAATTGTGAACACATGTAAGTTTGCCACAAATTTCAGTTACTTCCAACTAACCATGGAAAAAAAGGGTGAAATATCTAGAAAATACAGAAGATGGCCATTTACCTGCAAAAGTAATTTTAAAAGGCAGTGATTTATAAATAAACTTATTTTTTTTCAAATTTGTGAGCAATTCCTCCTCTACTTTTTTCTTTTAAAATTATTATAATATAACTAACATACACTATTATATTAGTTTCAGGTATATACCATAGTTGGTCAACATTTATATACTTAAGGAAGTGATCACCATGATAAGTTTAGAACCCATTTGATACCATACAAACTTATTATAATGTTATTGACTGTATTTCTTATGCTATATATTCCATCCCCATGACTTATTCATTTTAAAACTGTAAATTTGAACATTTACCCCTTCACTGTTTTCCTCCTTTTTAAAATTTTTTCAATTACAGTTGACATTCAACATTATTTTACCTTAGTTTCAGATGAGTCCTTTAGTTTTTCTTGACTCAAGAATATATATGAGTTACTCTTTAACTATGGACACCAAACAATAAATTATTTGCATTGTGTCCTCTGAAGAAATAGCTACTTTAGCCTCCTTGATTCCTTGCTTTGTCCACTCAGAGCTGTTACTATCTTTGAAGAGAAATGTCAGTGCAGCATATGACTAAGCGCTTAAAAGCCACCAACAGATGCTTGGTCTCTTGTTGATTGGTGGAAATGATGTGATACAAACTAATGTAAACAAGAGCAGGCTCAGAGCGAACTAACTGCTGGCATTGTGGAACAAATACACTCAGATCATTAGTCCTCCATTAAAGAGCTTGTCAAAAACATAGTTGGGAGGACCACACAGAGATCCAAAGTCTCAGCAGAGGGCCTGAACTTGACCCAGTGCTAAGGTGGCCCAGGGAAGAGGCTGGTGTGAATTAGATAGTGTTAAGTAATATTTTCGGCAATGACAATGACTTCTGCTTTGCTGCAGACGAGGCATTTTCTTTTTTTTTTTTTTTTCATCATTAATTAAGTAAATACATGTAGAAAAAAAGATCTCATTTTGACAAGCTGATGTAAATCAGGGACAGAAGTTCTGAGTGGTTTGCAAGTGCCAAACACTCTCCTGAGCAGTTTGTGTGAGTCATCTCATTTAACACAGACAACTCCTATGAAGGACTTACTACTAATATAACTGTTTTAGAGATAAGTAAATTGAGTCAGAGAGAGGTGTCTTCTCTACTGAAAGTCACACAGACACAGCTTTAAGATGGAGGCAGAGTAGGGGGTCAAGGCCAGAAGGAGTCATTCTAGAGCCTGCAGTGTACACTGTTGAGTGCTGTGTGTGCTGTGTGTGTGTGTGTGTGTGTGTGTGTGTGTGTGTGTGTGTGTGTACATGTGGTGGGAGGGTGGGAGGGTGGTAGTAAGAATTGCTAATATTTATAGAATGCTTTCTATATGTCACACACGTCTAAGAGCAGCACATGTCCTAACTCATTTGATCCTGGCAGAGTCTTCTAAGCTGGTGCTGAACCCCCCACAGAGTGGGGAGTTAAAGCAGTGAGGTTAAACAACATTTCCTCAGCTTACACATTTGCCATCAACTTGAAGAGTTTATTTATACCTCTGTATCTATAAACCCAAATCTTATGGCAAAAATCCAGAGAGGAAAAATATTTACAGAGAGCACAGTTTTCAAAGTGAGATAATGTTAGGTTTGAATCGTAACATGGCATTTACTAGCTGTGTGAGTTTATATGACTTAAACACTATGAAAGGTAATATCTTTATCAATACAGTGAACTTTGTGCTTTCTTTCAATGTCTGGACTACTAACATGATGCACAGAGTCAGGCAATAGAGACATTACAAATGATTATTGTTCCTTCTAAGAGAGGAAAGCATGGATCATTGTTTAAGTATAAGATCCGCTATTTGTTCTTATCTCTTCCTAGATTCTGTTTGCAGGGATTCAGTACTTGAAAACAGAATAAAATGACAAAGGCATCTTGTGCCATATGGTGTTGGAGCCCATTCTAGGTGACATGGCCTTACACTGGTGTCTTGTAATAAACATGATGACCAAGCCTGTGAAAAAGAGATAACTAAAATTATGGGAAGAGTTGGACTTCTTCGATTTCATAATGAAATATTGCTATACTTCTTAATTTCAAGTGCGGTAATTTCACTTATATTTTATTTTTCTTGAAAAAAATCTCAAAATGTCAACAAGTATTTAACATGATCAACTCTATAAAGAAGAAAAAAATGATCCCTTTGAAAAATATTATTTTTTCCAGAATTATTAATGCTAATCCTCCATGTCAATTTATTTATTTGACAGAAATAAGAAGTAACTAGCTTGCTCGGGATTAATAAGACACAATTCAAATATTATCCCCAAAATATGTCTAAATGAACATTTTTAGGATGGAATTTAACCAATTAGAATATGAAACAAATTATGTCCATGAGATACACTATACCTTTATTTTCTAATACTTTTAGAATCATTTTATGCGTTGCCTATATCTTGGAAAAGAAAATGTTATCGATAAAGACACGCCATTTATCCCATATGACAATTATTAAGATATATTTACCCGTTAAGGCTGACTGCCTTTAATTTAGTTCTCCAATAGATGTCAATAACCTACATATGTGCAATGAATATTATTACAACATTGCCTTTTTTAATTGAATTAGAGTAGTCTTTGTGGCAAAATATGCTTTGATGTATTTTATTTTGTATGTATTAACCAACTTGAAATGGATATGACTTTTACTCCCATTAAAAAACAGATGGAGTGCATAGGTTTATGGTCATTTTGTACAATTTGAATATTTACATATTATAAATTAATAAAATAATACATGCATTAATGATTTGTGGCATGAAACACTTTTTAACCATTATTTTAAAATATAACTTAAAATGTATTTAATTTTTAAATTTTAGAACATATTTTTAAAGATTGATATCTTTAATGCATTGTTTTTGTTGGTTTGCTTGTTTGTTTTTTAATGTAGTGGACATTTCCTAAACTATTGGGGTCAGTTTCTGTCATGTAATAGCAAGTGAATATTACCTTCATGAATTAGTTAAATTTATTATCATCTGAATACCAGGGAAGAGCTTTATTTTACAATGAGAAATCTATCAAAGAAAACATAAGGGAGAAAGAAGAGAGAAATAGGATAACTTCATTTGAAATAACTTTAAGCTAAACAATAGATCGGTGATGAAAGAATGTATCTCTTTAACAGTAAGGTAATAATCACAGAAGAAAACTGTGTTGAAGCTCAAAGAGGCTACTCTATCCTAAAACCCACTCCTTTGTGAAGAAAAAAATATGAAAACTATGTTTTTTACATGGATCACTTGCCAGGGAACTAATACAATGAGATGCTGGTTTCAGGAAGAGGCAACAAACTCTCTAGATTCTATTATACTTAGAAACTCAGGTGTTTTCCATGACTGCCCCCTTTTCCACACAACCCCTAGATTTGATGTTCTGGAATATGTCTTATACACCATTTACATACATAATACACAGCAAATACTTGACATTTAACAAGCTTTTGACAATATTTTCCTCTTTACTTTTTTAATGAATGAATGAATGAATGAATACTAGAATAGTACTGACAGCTAATATACATGCTCCGAACATATTAAAATAATGGTTTTTCTTTTCTAACTTGAAGATCCACTATCATAGCTCTTCTGAAAGAAACCCCAAATTAGATTTCTCATCCAAAGTCTGAATAAAAATGAACACAATAGAATCCAAGAAAAAGAAAAATCTACTATGGATGTTGGAAAAGTAAAATGACTTTTCACAATGTATATCATGTGACTAATTGATAAAAACTTGGGTGATCAAATCTTTGTTTAAAAGTTGTTATTTTTGCTTGTTATGCAGTCCTGGTAAGTAAAATAATAATTATAATAATTGCTATTATTATTATAATTTACCTTTATCAATATGCTTTCATAACCCTATGGAACATCTTAGTCCCATCACTTTTGAATACCCAGAGTTCACCCTCATGGGTTAATTGCACTATTGTCACATTTTTGTACAGATGTAGACACAAATTTTTTCTTATTATTGCACAGGTATAGACTGTGACAAACTAGCTAGTATTTTGGTTCCTTGTTGTAATACGAGTACAGAAATATTTACTTGATATGACTGTTTAGATGGTTAAATCGATAGTATGTTTAGCACAGTGCTTGACATTTATTCATTCATTCAATTATTTTTACAGCAAGTATGTGCCAGGCCTTGTTCTAGTACAGTAGTACTGTGGGATGGAGGTAAAATCTACTGAAAGAACTTATCTTCTGGCCAATTTAGGACTCAAGGTTCCTTATCCCTTATCAATATGATTAATTTCTATAAACATTAATTGATTTTTGGATGTTAAACCAATCTTTCTTTCCTAAGATAAATCCTATATGGATGTAGTATATATTCCTCTTTAAATGTTGCTGGATTCTGTTTGCTAGTATTGGCCAAGGATCTTTACATCTATATTCATAAGAGGTCTGTGATTTTCTTCTTGTGTGATATCTTTGTTTGATTTTGGTATCAGGAAATTATGGCCTCATTAAATGAGTTGGAATATATTCATTCCTCTTCTATTTTTTAGAAGAGTTTATAAATATGTTACTATTTTTTCTTTATTCATAAGCACATTATTATTAATAATATCATTATTAATAAGTCTATTTAAATTGTCTATTTCTTCTTGAGTAATTTTCAGTAGTTTCTGTCTTTCTAGGAATGTGTTCATTCTATTTAATATAAAATTCATTAACATATAGTTGTTTATGTCATCCCCTATATATATTTTTATATTTGTAAGGGCAACTTTTTCCCTGTTATTTTTTATTTCAGTCTTCTGTTCCTCTCTATCTCTCTTTTTTTCCTGTCAGATTTTTCTTCATCATGTATTGAGCCTCTTATCATTATAAAATGAACCATATTGCTTTCATTAACATATCTATTTTAAAGTCAGAATTGTCTGATATTAGTATAGTCACTCAAACTTTCTCATGGATGCTATTTACATAAAATAGTAGACAGAATAATGGTCACTCAAATATATCAGGACATAATCCTTAAAACCTATAAATGTTACTTTAGTATAAGAATGGTCTTTGCCGATACGATTAAGGGACTTGATATAAGAAGATTATCCTAGATTATATGGGTGAGATCTAAATCCAGTCACAATTCTTCTTATAAGAGAGAGTCAGAGGAAGACTTGACACACACAGAAGAGATGGAAGACAATGTGACCACAGAGGCAGAACCAGGAGTTATGTGACCAAAAGTCAAAAAAAAAGTCAGTGACCACCAGAAGGTAGAAGAGGTGAAGAATAAATTTGACTGTACTGTCTCCATTGGGAGCATAGCCTTTCTAACACCTTGATTTTGGTTCAGTGAAACTGTTTCAGACATCTGACTTCCAGGAATGTGCGAAAATAGATTTATGTTGCGTTAAGCTAACAATTTTTGTTGTAATTTATTACAACAGCTATTAGGAAACATACACATTTGATATAGCATTTTCATTCTTTGGTTCAATCTATTTGTATCTTTGAATTTATAGTTTATTTCCTTGTAGACAACATATAATTGGATCTTGGTTTTCTATGACACTACAAAACTTTGTTTTGAAAATGCAAATTTTCAATATTGGTGGGATGTAATAAAAGTAGTACTTTGAGGAAATTTTATAACATTGAAAAATATATTAAAAAGGAAAAATCTAAAATCAGCAATTTAAGCTTCTGGTTCAGGACACTAAAAAAAGAAGAACAAATAAAATATTAAATAAGCAGAAGAAAATAAATAATACAAATAAGAGCAGAAATCAATAAAATTGAAAACAGAAAATCAATAGAGATCAACAAAACCAAAAACTAATTTTTGAAAAGGTTAACAAAATCAATAAGCCTCTAGCCAAGCTAAGAAAAACAGAGAAAAGACACAAATTACTAATATCAAAAATGAAATGTCATCTAATGTACATAAAAAGATTAAAAAAATTCTATGAATAATTTTATACCTGCAATTTTGATAACTGAGATGAAATGGAAAAATTTCTTGAAAGACCAAATTCACACAAGAAATGGATGATCCAAATAGCCTATAGTTGCTCTAACAATTGAATCAATAATCAATAACCTTCTAAAAGTGAAAGCACCAGACTCAGATGTGTTCACTGGCAAATTCTACCAAACACTTAAGGAAATTTCTTACACAATTTCCTACAATCTCTTTCTATAATCAGAAGGAATATTTTCTAACTCTACGAGGTCATCATCACCTCAATATTCAAATTAAAGAATTATAAGGAAAGAAAACTAGAGATTAGTAACTCTCATGAACACAGATGCAGAAATCCTCAATAAAATATTAGCAATTCAAATCCAATAATATCTAAAAAGTAGTATACAGTACAACAAAGAGGAATTTATCCTAGAAATACAAGGCTAGTTTAACCTTCAAAAATTGATTAACATCTGTCACTTCAACAGGCTAAGGATAAAAATTCATATGACCATATCAACAGATGCAGAAAAAGCATTTGACAAAATATAACACTTACTCTTGATAAAAACTCTCAGCAAATTAGGAATAGAGAACTTTCTTAACTTGATAAAGAACTCTACAAAAAACCTACAGCAAACATCATACTTAATGGTCAGAAACTAGAAAATTTTCCACTAAGATGAGGAACGAAGCAAGTATGTTGCTTCTCACCATTGCTTTTCAACATCATACTACGATTTTAAGTTAATACACTGAGATAAAAAAATAAAATAAAATAAAAACAGAATAAGAAGAAAAAGAAACTATTCACAGATGACATGATTTCTATGTAGAAAATCCAATAAAAACAGGTGAAATTATTTTTATTAATATATTTTATTTAATTCAATGTATTCCAAATATTATTTCAAAATGTAACTACTATAAAATTGATATATTTTATATTTTTCTTTTTTATAGTATTTAATATCTAGTGTATACTTTATATTTATATCTCAACTTTATTCATACTATTCTGTTTTTATGTACTTAGTAACCTTACATCAAGAGTGAACACCATATCAGACAGTACAATTCTAGACCTTCAATTTATTATATGCATGGAAATTATAATATTTTTAAAATATGATAATATCTTTCATTGTGTAAAACCCATGAAAGACTTTCCAATCCTCAGAGGAAAAAAAAATCCAGAAATTCTGAGTTATAGCTTCCATGTCACATAATTATGTAACTTTTCCCCATTTTTTTCACTGCACATTCTTATTAATCATTCAGATTTTAATGTAATTCACACATCTTCAAGGAAGCCTTCTCCAAAACCCAAACTAAGTCAGTTCTTCCTGTTAATACCTCCTTAGGTGTATTGTATTTTTTCTGTTACGCCTTTATTACAAATTTATATAACATTTTATATTATGTAACTGTTTGTTAATTATATTCTCTTTTACATTGTAGGCACTGTGACAGCTAAATCATACGTCTGTTATTCACTACTATATCCCCAGTGCTAAGCACAATACCTGCTGTTTAAATGAATAAATGAATTTTAGTAATTCAAATATGGAAGCTAAAAACTAAAATCTCCATATTCTAAGAATAATAATCAAAGAATTTGAAAATGGTTAGTTTTGAAATTTATAGGAAATATTGTTTTAATTGTTCTTTGATTTCTTGTTTTATAAAGCAATGAAGTTACATGAAATACTTATTTGGAACAATGAAATTTACTTAAAGTGCTTATGTATTCTGTGTTCATAATCCCAAATGTTATGATGTTATGTCTCTAAATACTATGTGCGATAGAAAGGTAAGAAGGGTTTCCAGAGCGGCGGATGAGTGCTGTAGCACACAGGGCAGTGTTTACTGATACTAAATAATGATCAGAAATCAAGATTTCCTTCATGACTTTGTTCCTGTGTTCTCTTTTATCACTGTATAGAGATATGATAATTAAAACTATGTTAAAAAAAGAAAAACCTCCTAGAAAGAAAACAACCAATAGCATCCCACTTTAGCAAATCTCAACTTCATTTCAATTATGCTTCTTAATTACTTCTTATAAATCTTGTCCTATGTACTTATTTCTAGCAGCTTCTTGACTTATACAATACAGGGAAGGCATATTTATATTTCTCACTGGATTTGTTTAGGACATCTAGTAAATTAAATTACATAGATAATTTAGCAAGAAAAAAAAAAACATGTAACCCATTGCATCTTTGACTGGCTGTCAACTGGAGATTTGTATTTGACAACAATGAAAAAATTGAGTGTGTGATGTGCGTGCATGTGTGTGTGTTTGTCTGTGTGTCTATGGTCAACCGAAGTAAATTTTTAATCCACAACTGGCTTTCTCTTTCCAGTCAACACATTTGGTATCAAAATCTTACATACCAGCTTCCTATCTACTTGAAATATCCTGGAATTTTAACTTCGTGTAATTCTCCTTTTTCCAAATTCAAGTTGGAATATTGCAACTCAAATGCTATAAAATATTTTAAATCTAAATATTGATGTTCTTTGCTTAGTGTCTAATGATTTGTGGAGACATATATAGGTATAGCTAATGTATAGAGATATAGAAAACTACACCAAGAAGTAGAGTTAGAGGTAGATAGATATTTTGAAAGATAGAGCTACAAATGAATTTTATCTGAATACTCAATCCAATCTACTGTTGTCCTTTTACTTGGATTGCTTTTCAGTACATTAGTTCCAAAATTGGAAACAGAACTCAGTCTATGTAATTTTTAGCCTTCAATTTAGTCCCCAAAGTTTCATTGAATGTTTATCTTTTTCTTCTTTTTTCTTTTCTTCTTCTTCTTTTTTTATTTTATTTTTCTTTTTGGGGAAAAGTAATTAGAAACAACAAAAACATTTTGTTTGAAATACCAATTTTGAACAGAAAGGATATTTAGATTATGTCTCACTTTAGTTGACCCAGTATATCTGAACATTTCACTGGTTGTTAGCATGCCATACCTGATAGTTCATGTTTCTACATGGTAATTATAAAGGCAGGTGACAGTACTGTTACCAGTTTGGCTATTTTATACAAGTAAGTCAGTATGCTTCTGTTATTTGAAAACATTTTGTTCAGGTACTTAAAACCCTTGATATTGGCAATATTTCCAATGTCTTCAGTTTTTAAAGACCATTCTAAATGATTCTCCTTAGTAAAATTTTGTGGAGTGCCCAAGTGTATACCACCATATTAGGTATACTGCTAAGATAACTTCACCCATCACTGAGATGAGATTTCCTATATGAGAATTATGGTCTCTTCAGACCAAATGAGCTTACACTGAATCCCATTTCAGTTGAGTGTTATTTGGGTTCCTAGTATAAATCACCTCATGAGTGAGCACAGTGGATTTAAAGGAATCATTACTAATTTTTGAACAACTTGGGATGAAAACTGCAAAAGCTACTGAATATGTATTGACTTGGAAGTTAAGACTATCTCATTATCTTAACTATGCCCCTCATTAATTCCCATGATATCATTGTTGGGATGAATTATAAGTCTTTCTTTTCCTGCTGGCCAGATCAGAAAAATTTTTGTATCAGTGAAGTCTGTTTCAAGGGCATATTGCCAAAGCAATAATTTACCACAAACAAAATAAACAAGACAGAAAATGGGATATCAAATATTGGCAGAAAAGTGAAGAGTTTGCAGAGGACAAGTGAGTTCTTTCTCAGCACCATTGATGCTGACTCTGCCAAATCAAACCATGATATCAAAAGCCTCAGAAAATTTAAAAAACATATTTTAGGTAATAGATTTTGTTATAAAATACGATGTAGTTATGTTACAAATACACTATACATACGACACTGACAGGCATACAATTAATCTATCACTGGGGTTATAAGAAGTTTCCCAAATATAAGTTAAGAGATATTTCTTTTCTCTTCATTCTTTGTATCTTTTAGACCTCACTATTTCAGGAAAAAAGAAGATACTAAAACTTTCTCACATCAGCTACAGCAGTGCAGCTGTCTCCCTGTCGCCAACATAACAAAATAAATTATGCATCATGCTTTTAAAAAATTCCTGGAGACAAAAGTGATGTAATCAATTTAAAACCCAATGAAAGGAGAACTTTAATCTATAATCTCTATTCCATACATCAATGAAATATGTTTATAGTGAAAAGGAAAAGTTACTTGAAGAACTTCAACAGATAAAAGACAATGACAGGGGAAACTATCAGAAAATACCTAGAGAGGTACAGACAGAAATGACCACAACTGGACAGAATGAAAGATATAGTCTTAATAGAAATAAAGGAACTCTCCTGGATAAACATAAGTCAAACATGATAAAAAGAGTGTTTTAATCAATGAGAATAGCAGAGTTAACATAAATAGAAGTAAGGATGAAAGGCTCGGTAGAGAAGAGAAAATGGGCAAAGACATGAATACAATAAAATTGAATATACTGCATCATAAGAAATTTTGTTTTGACACAACTGGCAAAATTACACATGAAGGATGGACCCCAGGACAAGGGATGGGGGAAATAAGAGCAGCAGTACTGGGTGAGTGAGGGCATGAAAAACCCAAACCAGAAAGAAACTAGCTGAAGTGTAAATCCTCAGCTAGAGTTGCCAAGAAATTTAATCAGAAAGAGCTTAGGAGAGTGGCAGAGATATCGGAGAATGAAAACCGAGGAGTCCTGTGGCTCTCAGTGGATCACACTGGGAGAAGATCTAGGAAGCTAATGAGGTGTGGGCAGTGTAATTGAGAAGGGAGCAGGAGGGAACTAAGATACATGAATAACCAACATAGGGGTAAGAAACCATTTGACAATTATTTTGTAGTAACTGGCTGAGATATTTGGAACTGGGAAGAAAATGGGATGCTGCAGGTATGTCTAGATCCAAAGCAAAGAAACAGAAAAAGTGATGAAAGCATCAAAGTAAAACTGGTATAATATAGTATTAGATTTAAATATATAATTAGAGTTTTAATTTTTATCAACTTTCTCATACTTTTCACAACTGTGCTTCTTCCCCTGAGATAGAAACCTGGGAGTTAGACTTTTAAATTGTGTAATGCCATTCTACTTCTTTGTGCTTTTACACACACTCACACACATCACAAATACACACACGCGTGTGTGTTCATACTGTTAAATGCACATTGATATCTAAACCGAAGTGACATCCATTCAATATGTGGTTCAGTTCTAGCCCTGGGAATGAAACGATCTCTTTAAAAAACACACAATCTAGAAATGGAGGCAGTGGGTACTTTTAAAACAGCCTATCAAGTTGGCAATTGCTAGCCTGGTAATGTAAACAGAGTAATGAGGAAATAGAAGAGAAACAATTAGTTGGCATGAACAGAAAATACCATGCTGTTCCAGTTAATTAAATAATTTGTTTAAAAGAAGGGTTGTTCTCTGTGTCATTCCTGGATTATCATTTTAAGTAAATTTAATATTGACAGTAGCAGGTCCTGTCATTGCTAGTCACACAGCAATCCCCCCGTCTCCTGTTTGTTAACCCTGCCCTCTCCATGGAAGAGATTCCTTCATTAAACGCTTCTCAATTCCTCCCTTTGTGTGGTCCAGAAATTCCCTGTGTCCTGTGGGTGTCCCACCGTCTTCTTCCTAATTTTTGCAGTTAATGTGGTTCTCTTTGTCTTTTTAGTTTAAAAATAAATTATTATTTTTTTATTTATTTAAAAGTAAAATTGCCTTCAGGGTTTCCCGCCCCAATGCCTGGAACTCCTAATTTTGCAGCTTTTGGGAAATGAGTAGTGTTGTAGATGCCTTTTCCATTATTTTGCTTATTTAGATTCCATTCATATATGCTATGGCTTCCAAACGGTTCTTCCAATACCTCGTGACAGAACTTTAAGTAATACGTGACATTAACTTAAGAGTGGCAGTTTTGATGAATTGCTGCTTACAATTACATTTCTCTCAGAAGTGAATATCCACAGAGCCACAAATGCTACCTCGGGTGGTGTAGCTGAAGAAAGCAATTGCACAAATAGGCAGTGGATTTAACATCAGCAGTACAGTTTTAACTTGGGCAATGTAAATTGACCACAAAGAAAAAAAAAAAACATTTCACATTGTTTTAACATAGAAATAAATATACTGTGCACTTTTTACAGTGGTAATATTATTGGAGAAAATTTTTCATCATGGACTTATTATAGCTATTACAAAAGCTACTCGGTAAATTCTTAAATGGCTCAGCATTCAACCTATTTGTGTACGCTATGTTCCACAAAAATTCAATCAGTGGTGGAATATGAAGGCCCATCTTAAATATGGAAATATCAAGAATGCCTTAAAACAATAGTTGCTAAGAAACAATTTTATATTGATTGGAAAATATATTTTTATTTATTCCTTATGTATAGTTGTTTTCTATTATATATTTTAGATACAAGGAAAAAAAACATTTTCTCAGAAACAATGTTTAATTTTATTAAGCCACTTTACCAATTCTTTTAAAATATTTTCTTCATACATCCTTTATTAATTGAAAGTGAAATGGAACAAATTTGCTCTGAGGAGGAGAATGGAGTGATTAGCAGCTAAACAGGTTTAGGTGTGTTTGCCTGGCCTCCTACCATTGCCGTGGCTCTGCGAAATTAAGACTGAAGCAAGGGCTTCCAGTCTTGATTTTGGCTCTGTCACTCTCTCCTGAGCTTGAGCAGGCCACTTGACACCTCTGAAATTGGGCTTTCCCATTTGTAAAACGTCTTATGATAACTGTCCAATCTGCATTGCAGGCTTGTTATGAGAACTGAATGAGAAGATTGTTATGAAAGCGCTCCAAAACCCAGACAACATTCTGCCAAGTTTTGACTCCAGGATTCACCTGGGTGACTTTGAACTTGTTGCCTCACTTCCCGGGGCCTAATTGCCTGATCTGGAAAATGGTGACAGTAAAATCATCACCTTAAGGGGATGATTGTGAAGATTATGAGAGATAATGTGTGTGAAACACTTAGCAAAGTGCCTATCTATTGTCATAACACAACAAATGATTCTGTTATTAATCTTTTTGCATAAGCATTTAAAGTTACTGGGAAAGTAGTTAAACTGAATTGCAACCATTTATGTTTCTTTGAAATGCATATTGTATACACTGGGATGGTTTTTATGGTTCTTACTATGTCTTTGCAGTTAGCTCAGACATATTTCAGCAAAGATGGTTTTCATTCTTCAGGGTCTTACTTGAATAGTACTCTTTTTCATAACAGAGAGAGAGATCTTGCTTTGTTGACACATTGTAGTTAACCTCCCTTAGATTATACCATGCTATGAAATAGGCATTAAAACAACAAGACCCACTCTTTTTGTTGTTGCCTTCGTTACAATCGCTCTGATTCACGGCTCTTGGCATAACGCAGGCAGTCTCCTATCAATGCCAAGGCTAGAACCGTGGTGAAGATGTGAAACAAATCTCTGCTCAAAGTTTTAACCCGATTTCCTCCATTTAAAAACCATGATTTATGGTTACGAGTTCTCAGTTTAATATGCATTAAGAATTCAAATGCTGTTGCGATAATTTTTTAGTAAAAGCTGCTTTTTAGGACTACCTTTGCACATTTTCTTCACAAGCAATAATTCTTCATCTATGGAGTAATTTATTTCTTCTGGTTTTAATATGTTACAGATGAACGGTTGTACGTCTTTCCTGTTAGAGCATTACAAGACAGGCCACTTTTGCATTAGGCTGGTAGTACAACAGATACCTGTGGTGCTCTTCATGGTTCATGTGGTACTAATTTAAATGGGAAGTTGCACATATTTCATTGAAACACTTGGTAAAGCCAGCTTTCACAGAAGGGTGCAAATGATGGACTGTTCTCTGTGTGCAGCTGAACTGCTTTAAATGTGTCAGAGAGGGTTATGGATCATTTCATTCACCCATCAACTCCGGTCCGCGGTGTGTACAAATCACAGCATAGTGTCATCCAACAGAACATTCCTGACAATACTAGAACATTTATAGTACTGCCATTTTTAATAGGAGTCCTGCAACCTCGTTTAAAGAGTATTACTTCTTTAACCCTTTCCTCCCGGAGTTTTTTCTTGAACTGGCTTGGCAGAGGTTGTGGTGTGGAGAGGGGTTTATGATCACTATTCAGTTTGAATAGATCTCACTTCACCCTACATCTGAGTCATATCCACTCGTGCTAGGTGCCATGTGCACCTCTCTCTTTTATCAAATACAATTTATTTTTTGACACAGTCAACCATAACTTTTCAAACAGACAGCTTTGTTGTCCATTAAGTAAACCGAGTAAATTGGCTATAAATGTTCTTTGATTACTAGATCCCTTGCTCTGCCTTCGCCTACCATTGTTAATGAGGAAAATTAAAGAACTCAGCTACTACACATTTTTTGTCCTACTTCTGAGATTCTGTCATTGTTATTTTTTAAATTTAATTTAATCAGGATAAAATGCTTTGTAAACTACTGAAAATAACTGTATTGGGGTCTGTTTTCCCCAGCTTTAGTTGTAAGCTTCCTGTAGTCGAGCAAAACCCTACCGGAAATAAAATTACAAAGATTCCATACAATGTCGTCTACACCAGAGTAATGAAAGACATGGTTTTATTATGTGTATTTTGGGACAATATGACTTACAACTTATGTGTTGATGGTTATTTCAACTGGCTGCCCAGTGACACTAGTAGTTACTTTATACGTAAATTGTAAAGAAATGTGATTTACCAGTGAAAGCTCATTGTCGACTGTAAGGATCTAAGGCAAGTTGAGAAACAGACTGTTATTTTAAATATAACAATATTTAAAAATATTTCAAAAATATTTCAAAATATATCAGTGAAAAGACAACATAAGTGAATTGGCAGACTTTCTGAGATTTCACACAAACCTTAATCCAGCCTTGAAACATACTATTTTGTTGGGATAAATTGAGTCAAACATAAAAAAATGCAAACGTTGAGAGATTATATGCTATGTAATCCTCAAAACTAAAATTTACAACCTCAGGAAAAAAGTAAGCTATAAGCATCTTTCATTATTCTTAGAAATTATCTTTGTGTTAGCCACTGTATTTATTTATTGGAATAAATAGGAGGAAAATAACCTTAAGAAGGATTTTATTTGTATAATGTCTTTTTCAAATTTGATGTTTAACTAATAGTAAACTCTGTAAACCAGTGATTATTATCTTCCCCCTTTCCACTGAAGTGAATATTTTGCTATAGTATATCAATAATGTTAACATGATAAAAATTAGAAAAGTAATGCCAGGGTGCAGCCCCAAAGGAGACTGTGGCTGAAAAAGGCCTGAAATGTACAAGTTGTTTATATGAGATGCAAACAAATGGAGTCTGTCATGAAGAATGGAAGAGCACCCTGAAAATCCAGCTTGGAAGAAAACATTAGAACATCACCAGTCAATGAAATGTTCAGTTTAAAACACTCTGCTACGTGGAATAGGACATAGAAATAATTTCTTGTGTAATTAAGAAACACCAAAAAAATTAATCTTTTAATAATTTGTGTTTAGGCAAATGGCACAATAATTCGGTATATCCTAGAATCAGGAAAGAACTATTCTCCAAACCTATCTAAAGCGTACTTTCTCCCCCCAACATTAAAATTTGATGGTTAAGTGATGCACGAGTCTCATGAACATGAGCATTTAGTATTATATTGCTGCTTATTTGAATCAGTAGGATTCTATAGAGACAGATGATTGAGGTGAGGAGAGTTTAAGAGGTATAGGTGGGACTCAGGGACCCAGTGTGTGGATTCACTACCTTTGATTTGTTATCTCTCTCCCCTCAGGGGCTAGAAAGAGGCTCACATGGTGAAGAAGACTGCTCCTACCAAAACCAGGGGCCTGGCTCAAGGTGGAAGGAAGCCTCCCCCAACTTCTCTTGTCCTCTAACTCTCCAGTCCAGCTGGTGCCACCAACTGGCAGGACCCTACTGAGAGCCAGAGAGCAGTCCATGAAAGTTTGCCTTCTAGTCCAAAGCAAGGCAGACAAATGTGGAATGCAGATCTGGCTAGAGAGAGGCAAGGCTCAGAAAATAAAATGCAGAATAACTGTATGGGAAAGCAATAGTGTTTAATTATTTCTAAAAAAAAACCAAATAACCAAAACACTCACTTTTTTTGTTATTCGTCTTGCTGTTGTTATCCCTAAAATTAAGTTACAAAGCCCCATTTGGACATTTCACACATTGGAGCTTGTGTCCTTTCTCAAATGGGGTTCCTCACCTGACCTGTGGGTCACAAAGCATAATCTTAGGTCATTTTTTATGTCTCCAAAGGCATATAATTAATACCATCTGAGAGGCTTGGAGAGAAGTTAGTTTATTACATACAATGGATACTGTAGGCATTAGAACTTGCTTTTCCAGAAAAACCCAGGGACAAATACTGGAGATCCAATGGTGTCTTGGTCTTGGTGGAACCCCTGACATATGGGGTGTCTCTTTCTGAGAGAGGTGCCACCCTGACACTACTAGAATCCCTTATTGACGGAAATACTCCACGACTTTGCTACATCATGTGAAAATGAATGTTTTCCATAAAAAGGTCTTATAGAACATGGGGCAAACTGTATTTAGTGTATGAGTAAATGAGTGAAGGAGTGAATATATTTATGTCTGTGCTGATAGTCAATAAGGCAACTCTCAACAGAAGAGTGTAAACAATCGGAAACTTATGTACATCTAAATTAGGATGAGTTTTATTTTGGGGATTTAAAAATCAATTTGGAGAGGTATTTAAATACTTTTTTAAAGGAGCAACAGAGTCTTAACTTTAATACTACCGTTTCTCTTGTATGTGTGTCATGCTTTTTTTATTTTTTTCATTTCATTTCCTTCCTGAGTCTTGAGTCAGTTAACGTCTTTAAATGGCCAATTTTCTAACTTTGAGTGTCATTTGAATTTGTGTATTGGCCACTTTCCCAATCCTTCTAAACATAAGTGCTCAAATTTAATAAAATGCATGGCTTCCCATCTGTGTTTTAATATCAGACTTCTAGGGAAATCAACATGTGAAGTATGTTAAAGCCTGTCAGAAAACATGGTCATGTTAGGGTGAAAAATTGAAAGGGCGATTTGAGGGAGGACCAAAGCAGAGAGGCATGCATGTCCCTTCTTGGTCTCTCCTTTCTCCATGCTGTGTGGAGGTACTGAAAGCCAACTAACACTCCCCATTGAATTGGGAAGGGCATAAATTCAAGCCCTGAATGTGTGAACTGCATTGTACCCTCTGTGAGCATCTCTGAATGCTACCCTAGTGAAAGCATTGAATTTCATTCTATAATAATTCAGTTGCCAAAGTCTTTGTCCTTGCTTTCTAACATATGCCCCAAAGGCTTGTTTCACGCAAGCAAATGCCATTAAATATGTTTATTAAGCTTAAAGATAGAAACCACTACTTAAACCTGCATATATGCTGTAATGCAGTTTCAAATTTTAATGAAATATTCCCTTAAGAAGGTATTGCGTTGATTTCTATGTGACATCAAATCATAGGCTTCCATAATTTCAAGAACTAATTAAGCAGATAGAAAGTAGTGCCTGTGGCTTAATCCTGTGATAAATCTGCATGAGCCCCAGACACTGGGGCATCTCTCGTTTGAATTTGCATTGGATTGACAAAATAAACTAAGTCCTGGAAGAAATGTTTATCGTACAATTATAGTTTAAATATATGCACTAAAATAATTATTCCAATAAATAGGAATTGCAGACAATTCATGGAACTATAAGAAAGGAAAGGTCTGTGAACCATAAAAACTGTAAACGTTATTCTTAGAAAAATGTGCAATAAGCGGGTTAGAATTGGCAAGATTCCTAAGCAGTGAGAAAATCTCTCACTTGTTTCCCATTGATATGCCACAAAAGAACCAAACTTGGAAACCAATGTGTTTTTTGGGGGGGAATAACTGAATAGAACCCTCAGGGGCATACCGTTTTCAGGAGTTGGCATGTTGTTCAGTTTTGTCCAATTATCAATAAGTGAGAAGGATTAGCTGTTGGTAATAGTGCAATGGATAAAAGGCTCAGGTCATAAGCAGTGAATTTAGAAAAGTGAGAATGTACTTACAGGGGGAAAGCTTTTCTAAATTAGCAATAAAATGAGATGATTAGGTTAACTGTTTAGTTTCTAAAGTAGATAAATCCTGGTGATATAAATTATCCCCTGAATGGTATGTCAAGGTTCATCTAATTTTCATTTCCTTACTGAAAAATAATCGTTTAGGCCTTCTTCTAACAGGCAATGGAAGACCTTGGGTAAAATTTAAAATGCCCTTGGAAATAGCAGAAAATGACCTTAGGAAAGAAAAGGAAAAAGACAAACAGGAAAGTAAAACTCTGAATGGTTAATATAAAGTTTAGATTCAGATTAATGATTTTCTTTGTTTAAATGCCAGTGCTTGTATTCACATGAAAATCTGTCCTTAAAAGTACAGTTAGAACACATCAATCCTTAAATGCTGCATACTAGAGATAAATGAAAACTCATTGTGCCAAAAAAATGTTGATTTATGGCTGGCAGGAGCTAACTACTAGCTTTTCTATCATCATGTTGAGGTATCAGTTTAGCAAGAAAAAATATACAAAGATAATTAAGAGAAGCAGAAAATTGTGAACTTAGAAAGCATTTTGAGACTTCTGTTATCATCCATAATATTCACATCACATTAACTAAACGTTAAAGAAAAAAGATGAAAAAAATTACTTTATTCCTCAGTTTTAAAAAAAATTAACCTGTACTCACCATACTTCAGAGGATCATATTTGCCTCTAGAAGGTGATTCAAACTTACTTTAGATGCCCCAGGTCATATCTAAAATACTGTTTACAGGACAAGCACTATCTAGACACCTAAGAATATCGAAGGAATGTTACTTTAGAGATTTCTAAGTGCACAGAAAAAGCACACAGTTAATGTTTGTAAAAGCTTAGCAATAAAAACCCCAGCCAAGAGAATATTATGTGAGATCTGACATCAAGTGTTATGTAATTAAACAATAAAGTCCACCAGGCATTCTCTCTTTTGTACTGTGTAAGACGTAACAGTAGTTGCAAATCCAATTCACAAGTGTCTGAATAAATAATTTGTGGGAGGAGAGAATAGAAAGATGCTAGCATTGTAATATATTTTCATTTAAAAATGCCAATTTTCTGCAAGCTGGCACCCTGGACATGGCTATTTTCACTTCAGTACCTGGAATTCAAATTATGTTAAATCTCCAAATGACATCACAGTCATGGAAATGTCCAATGGATGTTTTGTTGTTAAAAATAAATAGTTTAGTCAGTTGCCTCTTAACTCATTTTTGTTGTTGTTGTGTTGTATTGGGTGTGCTTAGTAGGCAGATCAAAGATATACGTTTTCTGCCTTGCTTGTGAGATTCAGTCTACAAGAAAAATTAAGTAAGGCAGGTGAAGAATTCTGTTCTGTGGAGAATCTCCTGGTGTCACATAGATTCAGAATATTGAAATTCAGTATATTTGAAATTGATTCTATTGGTACTAAAAGAAGAAATACATATGTCATATTATCAAAAATTGTGCCACCCCATTCCACCTTATCTTCTCATGTAACGACTTTACATTGCACTACTACATAACATTTTTTTTGACTGGACAATCTTTGTTTGACCACCTAAGATATAACTAAGCTTTTGTTGGAAAAGAATAGAGAATTATATGTTATTATATAAAGTTTAAAATTTGGTCTAATGGTTTGGTATACTATAGTCTGGTATAATATATAGTCTGGGATATGGCATCCATTTGCTAAACAACTCCTGCTTATTGGCAAGCTTTTTATGAATAGAAAGAAGTGACTTACAAAAAAAACAAGTGTAAGAGAATTCAGAAACATTTTTCTGTTTTTTCTGTGTATTTGGTTAAAACAGATTTTTAGAAATAGAATCATTTCTTCTTTATGGAAAATCTCCAACCAAAGATTGAAGCCAACTATGTTAGCAGTACAACCAAAGCTCATTTATAGAGTTCATGTGTGTATTCAGCAGATGTGTATATGTGCCAGGTATGTGGCAAGCATGAGATGGCTGCCTCCCCATATGCTGACCCTCGTTAATTAAATGCCAGCTATATGCCATGCATTGTACTGGACACCTCACATGTCATATAAGCCTCATAATTACCCTAAGTTATTATTAAACTTAATTTATATGTGACAAAACTAAAATTTAGAGAGCTGTGAAACTGTGACCAAGCTCAAATTCTGTTCTACTACTATCACTGAAGAATAAGACAAAACTCTTACTCTCACAGAGGTCTAATGTGAGAAGGGGAAACAAACCTGTTAAAGATAATTCAGACCCTTGTGAAGACTGCTCTAACTGCAGAAAGTGCCAGGACTTCAAGGTCATAATAGCACAGTGCAGGGAGAGAGTGAAGATGACATTTGGATTGAGATCCGAAGAATGAGTAGGAATTTCCCAGAAGCATGGAGCAAGAAGGCCTCTTACAGCCATATAAGCAAGTTTGATGGTGTTGGTTTCTCTGGGATTCATAAATTACTAGAAGAAAACAACTTAGTTAAGACGTACCTTCTGAGAGGTCAGATAGTATCATAACTTTTGGTTATCTACTCTCCCACAATTAAAAAAAAATTTTCAAAACAAGACCTGCTCACAGGATAAGCCGATAAATGTACATCTTTCTCTTTTTCTCCCTCATGTCTCTATTTCTGATCTACACAAAATTACAGATTAGCAAATTCTCCTTTCCATGTGAAATATATCCAGTTGTTATTTTGTAAATTAGAGAGCTCATATAAGTTGTTTTTTGTTGTTGTTCCTTTTAGTTTTAATAAAAAATATTATTGTTTACTAAAAAATGGTAATATAGCTTAGGATAGTTTATGACCTATTACAAGGTAAGGATTAACAGCTATATAAGGATTCAAATCTGTATAATCTGGGTTATATTAATATAATTACTCATCTCACCTTAATAAAAAACTAATTTTATTTTACAAAACCAACTTCTTTGAAGTTGATCCTCACTGAGTCTTTATCCCATTTCTATTTTTCTGTATGCGTGTAATTGTGATTCTCTGTAGATGTGAGCACTTAGAGACTCCAATTTTTCTGCACCTCACTTGACAATGTTGAGTTCTTAATATAAGCATAGGATTCTTTAAAAATTAAGTTTAGATTTCTGTTGAAGATTAATACAGAAACAATCACAGACCACAAAAGGAGACATCAGTGGATATTCACAAATCAGGAGAGCCATGCAGATCAGGGGATACGAACACTCCAGCACTCCAGAAGCCCCTCATGTGTCTTACATTTCTGTCTCTGAAGACACCCACTGTCACCAACGTTTTATTTGGCCAGTTTTTTAAACACAATGTAGATTGAATCATACAACAGGTTACTCTTTAGTGTTTTTCTCAACTTTATAGCATGTTTGTTGTTGCTGTTTATAAACTTTTTATTACAAAAATTTCCACTGTGTATAATAATAAATAAAACAATATAATGAACCCTCATGTTCCTACCACTCAGCAATTAATTTCAAGAACTAAAATTAATTTTCAGTATAGTTTCTTTCATACCTCATTTCTTTCTTTCCATATGATTTTCGAATCATTTCAGACAGTATTTTTTAATTAAAAAAATTTTAGTCTTCAATTATAGTTGACACACAATATTCTGTTAGTTTCAGGTGTAAATACAGTTATTAGACATTTATATAGCTTACTAAGTGATCACTCTGTTAAACCTAGTACCCATCTGATACCATACATAGTTTTTACAATATTACTAGCTATATTCCTAATGCTATACTTTACACCCCCATGACTATTTTATAACTACCAATTTGTATTTCTTAATGCAAGAATATTTTAGCATAAATTTTAAAGATCTCTTTTTCAAGTATAACCACAATATCATAATAAAACTTGAAAATTTCACAGTCATTCATCAATATCATACTTATTAAGGAATATAACTTTTAATTGTTTTATAAATTTCATATTTTAACCAGCAGGATGTTTATATTAAGTTCCATAAATATATAAGTATTATGTTTGGTTGGTAGGTCTCTTAAGTTTTTAAATTTATGTTTCAATGTTCTTCTTTTCTTTTTTCCCTAGAAATTTAATTTTTGCAAAATTTAATTATTTACTCATAGTGATTTTCATGGTCCAGAGTTTTCTAATTGCCTCTCCATGATGCCATTACTATGTCATTATATGTTCTGTATTTCTCGTAATTTGGTTGTTGCATCTAGAAGCTTAATCAAGACTCTTCCTTCCCTTTTCTTCCCTTTCTTCCCATCCCCTTCCTCACTCTTCTTCTCTTCTCCCAGTTCTCTTTGCTGTTTGGGGAACTATTTAATTGAGGTGTTGTGTTTCTCCATCAAGAGATATATTATATCTCCCTTTTTGTAAAGACAATCGCTGAGTTTAACTAATGTGAAATTCCATTATTTTATTAGAGGTTGAACATATCTATAGTCTAGTTCTGACTATATTTCTTATTCATCTGTTATTTGGAATAATTCAGTAAATGGTACATCTAGAATTTGTTTACCAGTAACATAGTTTGTAAACAATAAGAAATATAAATGCTTATTTCTTTCCTCTACTTACCAGATTTCAAAATAATGTTTGTTCAGAGTCTAAAACACTTTCCAAATTCAGCTACTTAAATATAGTTAGCGTGTTTCAATCCATTGCAGTTATTTTCTTTATTGATGTTCAAGTTATCCCATTATTAGTAAGTGGGGTCTCTTGCAGTTGGCACAATCCTTTTGACATAACCTTTTGTGACTTTGTTAAGTTTTCTTATTATCTGATATGCTCAAATGTTGAGATATAGTTTGTGTATTTCTACTGTCTCTTCAAGGACCCCCAGAGACAGTAGTACAAAACCATGGTTTGGGTGGTGGGGTGCTCATGTTGCAGAAATCAGACCAGTGAGAAACCAAGCACCACTCGGAGAGTTGGAGAACTCAGGTTTATTATGCCAGAGGTTCCAGAAAAGCTGGAGCTCTGAAGATCCAGGCCCAAAACTCAGGGGTTAACTTACTTTTATAGGGCTTAATAAGCAAAGTCAATACATCTATTATCTAGACAGAATAAGCAAAGGGGAGGGTGAGTTGATCTTCAGCCTATGTGGCAAGCATGTTTACAGAAGCAGAACAAAGAGCTGATTACAAGGTTAGCCATTTGAGTGAAAAATTCCTCTTCACTCATTGAATTGGTCACTGTTTCAAAGTATTTGCAATAGACAAAGTAGGGAGAGAAATAAATATGTCACAAGTTTATAGTGATATTTGCAAATAACATTCAGGATTATAGACTTGCTTTCACTTAACCTACTCCATGTTACACCTTTATCTTGTTCCTCCTCCCAAATAAGTCCCAATTCTCACTGATCCTGGAAATGATATAATCAGCATAACTTGTAAGTTATTCATTTGCTTTATCCCTCATTACACATGAAAGTTTTATAATAATAATACTGACACTACCACCAACAATATGATTACAAGAATAGGTTAAATTTTTGTTGTTGTTGTTGTTGTTCTCGGTGCATATTACACTAGAGATGTATCATTAATTACTATGTTTTAAAGTTCTTTAACATAATTCCTCTCTGATAATTATGGTACAAATTAAATGGATATTTGAACCCATGGCTTCTTAATTTTTAGGGATAGCTTTTAGAATTTAGTGTCCTCTTAAAATTATATATTTTCATGATTCCAAAGTTAAATCTTAGTAAAATATATCAAAGAAATCCTCCAGTGATATCCCTTCTTCTTATAGGTAGCTGCTTTAAAATTTTTTCTGATTCATTCTTCTATTTTTTAAATGCAATTATACATCTATATCTGTCATCTATATACTTGTTTATTTATCTGTATCATCTATCTGTCATCTATCTATCTATCTATCTATCTATCTATCTATCTATCTATCTTCTCTCTTCCTCTCTATCATCTGTCATCATCTATCATCTATCATCTATCATCATCTAATCTACGTATTTACCTTCATAAGTATTTCCTTTCATAATAACATACTACAACATTTTTCTCTACCTCTATTTACATTTTATAATATAGCATGGAGATTGCTAATTAATAGTATGTAGTAATATTCATCATTGATTTTTACAACTTCCTACTCTGTGGATGTACCAGAGTTGAGTTGATTCACCTGGTCCAGTTTGATTAATGGACATTTGAGTTATTTATAGTGCTTTGCTGCTTTTTTTCTGCAATGAAACAGCTTTGTGTATAAATCTTTTCACAATTTCAATAAGGCATCTTTCTAGTAACTTCCTAAAAATGGCATTGCTAGATCAAAGAGAAATGCATATGCACTTTTGCTAGGTATTACTAAATTCCTCTTCACAGGATTTGTGACATTTTTATACCCACTAGCAATATATGAGAGCCTCCTCAACGGAAGGTATTGTCAATTACAAAAAAAAAAAAAAAATGTCAACTAATAGGTGGAAATGATTTCTAAACATGTACATTTTAGGTTTGAAAATTTTCTATAATGAATGAGGTTAAATGTCCTTTTATAAATATAAGAGCAATTAAAATGTTTTTATTGATGTTCTCATCTTTATTTTTAGAAATGTTATTAAAAATAAAAATTTTCAATACTATTCACACTTATTTATACATATACATACATAGACACACACATACACACACACATATATATAACTGGGTAAAATGTTAATATATACATACATATATGTAAATATACAACAAATGTGAATATATATTTATTTACATATATATTTCCAGTGTATGTGTCTTTTGTTTGTAGGTTTCTTGCCATTCAAAAGTTCTTTTTTCCTTCTTTATTTACAATGAAATTTTTTTTACTATCAATGACTCCTGGATTTTTCAGTCAGGATTATGAAAATTCCCTTTTCTCAAGTCATAAAAAAATGTACCTATATTTTTCTTAGTAATTGTAACCTTGTATATTACATTTAATACTCTGATTCATTGGGGAATCTATCTTGGTTCATGGTAAGTAGAATTGCTCTGATATAATTTTATTTTTTTCTTATGAATATCCTATTTAATGCCATTTTTAATGGGTCAATGTTTTTATAACTGTTGTAAGATTCTGCTTTAAAATATAATAAATGTGTGTATATAATTGAGACTATTTCTGAATTGTCTCACCTGTTTCACTAGTGTTTCTAACTTTGTGCCCTAATGTTTCTAATTAAATAAAACTTAGGGTGCGTGTTAATGTCTGATAGGGCTACTTCTCCTTTTTAAAATAAAATTTATTATCATCTGTGTAGCTGCTGAAAAAATGTGCTATTTTTATAAGGATTACATGTAATGTATATGTTAATTTAATTTGGGGATAAATGATATGCTAAAAATCTTGAGTTTCCATGCAGAAGAATATGGTATGTCTTCCATGTTTTCAGATTATAATTTCTCCTTTCTCAGGAATTTCCCTTTATCTGGAAAATCATAGTTTTCCTCATATAGGCTGTAGATAGCTCTTGAAATTACATATAGCTATTTCCTTGTTTGATATAAAAATGCAATATATTCTTTCTTTATATGTTTTATTTCACTTTTGTTTACATATTATTGATTATTTAATAACCATCAAGTATACAAAACAATTCGATTTTCCAGATATGTAATGAAAATGCCTTCAAATGTGGATAATTTTACCACTTCCTTTCCAGCATCAATGAACATTGAAAACATTGAGCAAAGAGTGTTCATAAAAGAGTACTATATGATTCCATCTTTACAGATTTCGAAACAGACAAGACCAATCTTTGGTGGTGAAGGTCAAGAAATTAGCTAGCCTTGTGATGGATGGTGACTTACAAGGGCAAAATGAAGCTTTGAGGTTGTTGA
Organism: Eonycteris spelaea; assembly: GCA_003508835.1. Lineage (NCBI taxonomy): Eukaryota > Metazoa > Chordata > Mammalia > Chiroptera > Pteropodidae > Eonycteris > Eonycteris spelaea. The sequence goes on from PUFA01000137.1 coordinate 3,182,801, forward strand.
CAATGTTCTCTTTGTTGACCTCGTTACTGCATACAAGGTTATGTTTCATTTATGCGAATAAATGAGCTATAAACTTTTCATTTTGTTCTTTTCTATGTGTTTAATAAACTTCTTTATAAAGTTTAAGAACAAATGTAATGAAATAGTAACTGGTGGATTTTTCCCAAATGTGATTATACATAACGTAAAAGTCGGTGTGTTACTTAACTGGGAAATACCAGAATCTTTCCCATTAAACCAAGAATAAAACAAAGTTGATCACGATTTCCACTACTTAATAATACTTGAAGTAAACTATTACACGTGTCCTTCTCATCATATCATATCATATCATATCATATCATATCATATCATCATATCATAAAGGGGCACATGATACCAATATGATTTATCATTGGTGATGTTAACCTTGATCACTGATTAAGGAATTATATGCTTTCCACTGTAAAATGACTAATTTTACCTTTTCATATCTTCTTATTTGAAGTAAGTCACTAAGTTCAGGTCTTTCTCAATAGAGAGAAATTCAATTCTACCTCTGGGTGGAAAGAACTTCCAAGAACTATGGTCAAATATTAAAATGACCGAAGTAATGGTAAAGGTAACAGAGATACTTTAGGTCATGTAAGTATCCCATTTCTTTTAAGGTTTCTCCAACTGATTTTAACGTTGCCTGCTGCGTTTTCCACTCAGAGCTATTTAGTTTCTTCTTCTGGTTATAATCCAATACGGTCATTATTTAATATGCTTTTCACATTGTTCTTTTTGGCCATTGAAAGATCATTCAAACTGGCTTCTGTGTTCTTTTGACATGCCCTGATTTTTTTTCTTTTTAAAAAATTTTTTTGTTTTTTTGTTTGTTTGTTTGTTTGTTTTCCTGGCACTACAAAATGCTACAGTCTTATTTTGTGTTTTCTCTCTCTTAGTCCTAGATTCAGCCATTTTTCCAAAGAGCCCTGGTTTTCTTTTACTGGGAATGATGGTATTAGAAACCAAAATCTGAGTGCTGACTGTACTCATTGCTATGGGGGTATTGCTGTTTCTTCCTCGCAGCGAACAATTAAAAAATGTATATGCATTTATAATAAGCAATGTATATCTGCATTTACTTGTCTACAATAATTTGCATATTAAAGTGAACATGAGTTAATACTGAAACCTCTGACTCCAACTCAGAACTAATAGTCAATTCTAGCTGCCTTCTCTTGTTCCTTGTAATTTTTTTACCTGTTTTTGAGAGCTACTTGGCTTCCTATCATCTAAATTGTATTTACATATATTTTACTTCTACTACACATGTAGAATGAGTTCTTAATTTCTAGCGTGTACCTTGTATATTTAACAACTAGATGGCAATGTTTATGTATAGTCCTTTTTGTTTTAGCTTTATGGGATGAGGTCAAAGCACTGTTTTCTGAAATTTCTTAGCTCAACTTATTTTTTTCTTCACCCTTTAGCATAAGGTTATTTCACATATTTGTAATACAGTTAAAGCCATTTGTCACATTTAATTCAATCCCCTAATATTCTAAGTAATATAATTTTACTTGAATACAGTTAGATTTACTCTTTGTTGTACACATTCTGTGGGTTTTGCTAAACCCACAGAGTTAGGTATCCACCACACAAATCATTTCCTTCACTCTAGAATTTCAGTTTTGTGGTTCCTTTATAGTCAGATCACCAACTTCCTCCAAACCCTGCCAACCATTAATCTGTTTTTTATTCTTGCAGTTTTACCTATTTTCAGAATGCCATTGAAATGTAATTATGCAATATGTATTATTGGGATTTAGCTTCTTTCACTTAGCAAAATATATTTAATGTACATTAATAATACCAGATCATACTTTTAATGTAATATCTAAAAACCTATCACCAAATGCAAAGTCCCCTAGATTTTTTTCCATGTTATTTTCAGAAGATTTTGTAGGTTGACATTTTAGAACAATGATTCATTGGAGTTAATTTTTGTGTGTGTGAAAAGTGTAATGTTTATGCAAGGTTTTATTCTGTTTTCTTTAGGCTTAAACTGCTCTTTTTTCCTATAGTTTTCTAAATTAAAAGCATGTTATTACCTTAAATCTTTCATTTTTTACTAACGTATGCATTTAATGCTATAAATCTCTCAGCAGTATTTTGCTACATCCCATATATTTTGATAACATAGTTTTTTTTATGTTGTTTAAAATACTTTAAAATTTATTTTGACTTTTTTAACCCATGGTTACTTGAAAATGTATAATTTATTTTTAAAATATCTAGTATTTTTCATCTTATATTTTGTTATTATTTCTAGTTTAATTCCATTTGCTCTAAGAACATACTTTATAGATTTAAAAAAATGTATATGTTAAGGTTTATTTTATGGCACCAAATGTGGTTAATCTTAGTGGATTTTTCTTGTTTGAGAACAAGGATTTCTGCTGTTATTTCATAAAGTAGTCTATAAATATAAATGGAAGCAAGTTGATTTGTAGTCTTGTTCAGTCTTCTATGTCTTTACTGATCTTCTGCCATTTGATCCATTAATTACTGACAGAGAACTATTAGTCTCCAACTACAACACTGACTTTGTTTAACTTTTCAGTTTTCTATTTTTTAATCAATTTTCCTTTATGTATACTGATATACTGTTGTTAGATACATACACATTTATGATACTGTTTGTTTATCCTTGATAATCTTTGTTCTAAACTCTGCTGTGACTAAAACTAAAATAGCTATTTTAATATTGTGTTAATTTTAGCATGGTATATCTTTCTCAATTTTTTTTTTTTACTTTTTACTTATCTGGGTCTATATATTTCAAGTGATTTCGAATAGCTGAGCTTTTAAATTCACTCTGACAATCTCTATCTTTTAATTAATGTATGTAGGCCACTCACAGTTGTAGTAATAACTATCACATTTTTTATTAGTTAAATTTATTCTTTTATTTCCTGATTTTCCCCTCTTCTGACTTCTCTGGTTTTATCTGAGCATTTTATATTATTGAATTTTATTTTCGTACTCAGAATATTAGTATACTTAAACAATATTAGTGGTTGTAGAGTTTACAATCATATGTTTAACTAATCTAAGTCAAATATCACCATACGACTTTACACATAGTAAAAAATATTCCCACTTTCATCTATCCCAGGTGACATTGCTGTCATTTATTTCACTAATCTATGGCAAAAATCATAAACTACAATGTTATTATTAATTCTTTACATGAACACTTATCTTTTAAATCAATAAGAATATTATCTTATGAGAGATAATTTCTCTGTATATAAAATTCTAAGTTGGGTTTTTTTTTTCAAAATTGTACATATTAACGCCTCTCTCTTCTTCCTTGTGTAATTTCTAGTTAAAAATTCAACATAATTCTTATCTAAATTCATCTGTAGGTAAGTTTTTTTTTTTTCTGGCTTCCTACAAAATTTTCCATTTTTCTTTGGTTTTCTGCAGTTTAAAAATGATATAACTAGGTATAGAATTTTTAGTATTTATCCTGCACAGTATTTTCTGAGATTTCTGGGTTTGTGTTTTGTTTTCTGTTATTTTTGGAATACTCTCAGTTATTATTACTTAAAATATTTTGGTCTTATTTTGTGTAGGTTATACCTGTAGAAATTGTCGCACACTTCTTGGTTGCTCTGTTCTGTTTTTCTTTCATTCTTTTAATTTTTTTCATTTGAGTTTGGGGAGTTGGTAGTGGCCTATCTTCAAGCTCACTAATTCTTTCCTTGGCTGTGTTTAGTTTATAAATATGCTCATCAAAGGTATTCTTCAATTTTGTTACAGTGTTTTTGATTTACATCATTTCCTTTTTATTCTTTAAGTTTCTATCTTTCTGCTTACATTACCCATATTGTATGGCATGTTGTCTACCTTTTCCTTACAAGCCCCTAATTCACTAATCACAGTTATTTTAAATTTCCTACTCAATAATTTCAACATTTGAGTAATATTTGATGCTGGTCCTAATGATCATTTTGTCTCTTCATATTGTGTTTTTTTCCTTGCTTTTTGGCATGGCTTATAATTTTTTTTGTTTGTTTAAAACTGGATATTTTGTATGGTGTATAGAAGAGGCAAATAGACTGTTAATGTGAGAATTTATGCTAATCTGTCTAGAAGATGGGTTGTGTTTAATGTATACTATAGCTATACATGCCAGAGATTTTATTTTCTTCTAGTGTCTGTTTTTGTCTCTCCTCTTGGCTTCCCTAAGTACTTCCCTCAGAGACTGTCTAATAGATCTCTCAGATACAAACCATTGTTCTTATACTGGAGCCCAGTTGACATGGCAGTAAAGTTTGGGTAAAAGGAGTTCTTGTATAATATTCTGATTAAATCTCAGTCTTTTGATGGACTTGTCTCTCAGAGATGTCATTTTTCAATGTGTTTCTCCAGGGGCAAGGTTTTGTTTGTTTTATTTCTCCCTAATCCCTTCCCTGGATATACTGATCACAATTTATTTTCTTGATATCCTAATTTCTGTTAACTGTGTTTTTCTATTCAAGTGAAGCAGAAAGGCTAGAGGAGGCCACAGGGAAAAGAAGTGCCTCCTTCAGGCTGGAATAAACTATCTGGTATAATCTTTTCTCCTTGTGGACTCAGCCTTTGATATCTACAAGGTCTTGGGAGCAGCTCAATGGGAGTATGTTTCTCCTCCTTCTGCAGAGCCATGAAGCTATTGCTTAGATCCTCATCATGAGAACCTGATGATGAGGTTCTTACAGGTACAGCCCTCAAAAGTATGAACCTCTTCTAAGAATGCTGCTTCTAGGAATTCCAGACTCACAGCAGCCCATACTCTGCCTCCAACAATTTGTCAAAATTACCATGTAAGTATTCCTACCAGATTATGACTCAAGCAGCTTCTGTTCCAAATAAGCATATCTAGACTGTATCTTTCTGAATACACACACCTCTCTAGAATCTTAGGTGGTGGTTGTTAAATATATGAAAAGTCATTGATTTGTAAGTTCTCCAGCTCTTTCCTATTATAAGAAAAAGAGTGGCAAATGCAAGCACTTTACATGTTAGAGATTTAAAAAAAAAATCTAGGCAATTTTTATTTATTTTATTCAATAACTTTACTAAATGTACATATAATGCTAGAATTTTATCTTTTAAGTTCTTTTTTTTTTTTCTTTGCTTGCCTTTTTCTATTTTTGTTGTTTAATTTTTTTTAGGCAGTCTTTGCATAATCCAAAGCCGTGAAGATTTTCTATATACACAAGCATAGTTTGTGAATAATAAGTTTATTTCTTTTTTCAGTCCATGTAACTTGTATTTTTATTTCTTTATTAAATACAGTGGCTCATATTTCCCAGTACAGCATTGGAATAAAATAGTGCTCAGAGTGTTCTTTTCTTTTTACTATTCTCATCATGAAATTCAAAATCAGTATAATAATTATAGTAGATTTTTAATCAAAACCTTTTGCAGATTTACAAAATGCTTTATCATTTCCTGGTCAAGAAAAGGATGTTAGAAATCTTTTACTTTTATTTTCTCATAACTTTTGTATTTTTCTATCCATATTACTGATAAACATGATATGTATATATATTCATAATATTATTTTTAGTATTTTCAAAAGTTAATATTAAGGTTAGCTACATATTTACCCTTTTTTACAACTCATTTCTTAAACATTTTTATTCTGGGACTATATTATTTCAATGTAAATGAATAATTTTAAGTGTTTTTTTCTTCTAAAATTGGTGTGCTGGTGATCTTTTTTTCAATTATTTTGTGGAGGAAGTCTGAAAATATCTTTTTGTTTTTCTTTCTGAGTAAAGAATTCTAGATTAGAAGCACTCTAATAATTCTCTTCAACTAACATCGGACTTTTGTTGTTTCTTTTAATAATTCAACTGTCATTATTACTTCTTTTAACAGAATGCATTGTTTTTTTTTCTCTCTTTCTGGCAATTTTTATAATTTTTAACTTTTCCTTTGTTTTTTGAAGCTTTATAATAAAGTGCTAAATGATTTTCTATTTATCCTATCTGCGATTTGTTACTTTTAAAGTCTGTGGTTGAATGTCTTTCTTCAGTTTTTTATAAAATAATTTTTTGGCCAATATTTCTTCAAATAATACTTTGGTACTATTATCTCTTTTCTTCTACTTTGATTGCAATTACACAGAATTTCAGCTTTTTTACTGTATCGTACATATATTTTATGTTTTTTTCAGTATATGTCTTTTTTTTTAAATTTTGCTTTCAATCTATACATTTTTCAGCTTAGCTGTGTTCCAGACAAAGAGTCCTTTATTTAGCTATGTTTTTAAACACAATTTTTGTGTTTAATATGATCTGCTTTTAAACACAATTATTGAATCCTTAATTTCAGTTACTATATTGTTAAGCCATACAGCCACAGGAAATGAATTTGTCCAAAACTTGAATAAATGTAAAAACAGATTTTTTCATTTGAACCTATTTGACACAGCAATTATAGCCTATGAGACCCTGAGGATGATAAACTGTGCCTGAACTCCTGACCCACGGAAACAGAAAGTAAATGTGTGTTATTTTAAGCCATTAAACTTGTGGTAGTTTGTTATTCAGCAAAAGAAATGCATGTGTTCACTAGTTATATTGTCCATATTGTCATCTATATTCTTGAATATGTAAACCAATTATTCTGAAGACTGTGTATGATGATCTTAATAGCTTGATTGCCTGTTGGTATAGTTCTTTGTTATGTATACTAGAATGTCCACTGACATTTTTAATGAATAACAGAAGTCATGTATTAAAAACATGTATAATCTCTGGGTAAAACTATATCTCCCAACAGCAATAAGAAAAGAGGCAAAACATCTTAATCCAATCAAAAGCTAGACTATTGCAGGAGGAGGTTTCCATCTTTCTAAGAACCCATTTATTGCTCATTCACTCTACCTCAGGTCTCACATTTCAGGTATCTCAATTGAAGATCTGCAAATCTGCAGTTTCTTGGGATGCCTTAGAGAGCTCTGAACTCAATTTGTGTTACCTCAGCCGTTTGAGACAACTGAAAGCTATTCTGAGCTCCTTCATTACTTGGCTTCCACTTTTTTCTTTGTTTCTCATGGCTATAAGTATATGTATATATATATATACAACCTCGAATTATAAAACAGGTCAGTTTCTAGGCTCACTTCTCTATGACTCTCTTCTCTAAGGACACCTAACAGTCCCTTCCTCCCCACCAACACACTCAAAAGTTCAGGCTGCCTTAATAGATTCAAACTTCAGAATTTTTCCCATAGGCCAGTGATGTTCCCAAAAGTTCAGGGAAGACCATATGCCCTGTAGTATTTGCTTACTGTGCCACTTCTCAAATCTTTCCCTGTAATATGTTAGAAGTATCAAATGGAATATTACTCAGCCATAAGAAAAGATGAAATATTGCCAATTGCAACAACATGGATGGATCTTGAGATGACAATGCTAAGCAAAACAAGTCAGGCAGAAAAAGTTGAGAACTAGAGAACTTCACTTATACAGGCATACAAAAATGAAAGCAAGTATCAGGCAAGACAAACGAAAACTAATAGATACAAATGACATTTTAGCTGGTACCAGTGAGAAGGGGGAGAGGAATGAAGATAGATAAGGGTAAAGAAGGACAAATTTATGGTCACGGAAGGAAATTTAACTTTGGGTAGTGAACACACAATGCAATATACAAATGATATATTACTGAATTGTACACTTGAAACTGACATCATTTTATTAACCAATGTCACGCCAATAAATTTAATTTTAAAAAATTATCAAACATTTTGAAGGTCTCTAGGATTTTAGTCTCTGAATATCTAACTGCCTTGGTGGTTTCCTAATTTCTTTAATAGACAATTTTTTCGTATGTATCTAGCTTTTCTAACATTGCCTGTGAGTATTTTAGTTGGCTACATGCTAATCTACCATTCCTGAAAATGGAACGCCTTGTCTCTCACAGTCAGCAATGTGCGGAGTTAGTTTGTACTGTCTTTGAAGAGCCGAATGCGTGCATTTTTGTCTCAACTCCAGGCGCAACAACGTCATGTTCATAATTTGAAAGTGAGGGGATTTGCAGCATGAACATTGGCAAAAGCTGCAGATCAAAGTGTTTTATTTATTTATTTACTTTCAAAATTTGATTTGCCTTCATGTCACTTATGTGGTGTGTTGTTTCAAGTTTAAGGAAAACTTAACCAACTGAATGGGATAAATCATTCACGAATTTTTGTGTGGAAAAAAAATCTATTGTAAACATTAAAAATTAAATTTCCTGAGCTCATCCTTGGACATCCTGATCTCAGACCTCAAATGTGGTCCAGAAATTTAATTTTTGTTATTATTGTCTTTGTGAATCTGTGTAATGTCACAAGCCATGGGAAGCGCTGGACTCGGTATTCTGCAGGCAAGTGGGCAAAAGCTCACCACTTTCTAACTTCCTCCTTTATTACCTCCTTTTTTCCCCCTGGTTTTGTTTTCATTATTTTGTCCATAGATATGGCTTTCTTATACTTAGTGAGGCACATATTTCCTTGCGGTTTTCGCCTGTCTGCATTCCCTCTTCCTTCTTAATAGATCTAGCCCTTTCCAAAATAATTTGATGAAGCAGTTTCTAGCTGTGCACCCCTGAAGTATGCTACAATCTTCCAGACTTTAATGGAACTGACTCCAGGATCCTCAGCTATAATATGGACTTCCCTCAAATTGGTCTGCCTGTGAGCAAACTTGTGCCATGCTGGTTCTCAATTCCTCCCTCCCCTCACATCCTCAGCATTCCTATTATTTATTTCCCATCATGAAAAAAAAAAAAAAAACAATATTTGAGATATCAAACAAAGTGATGGTTCGAAATACTCATAAAGGTATTATAAAAGCAAAAAGAAACCAAAGTCTAGGTAAAAAATACTTTCACAACTTAGGTAATTTCCAATTTTTTCTTTTGCTTTGTTTTGTCTCAGTAAAACTGAAGAAAGACCTCATGCAGGAGACAGTTGATAGATCTCTAAAAATAATTTTTGATGATGAATCACTATGGGATTTTCAGCAAAGAACATGGAAAGAGTATAAAGGAGTGACATTATCATGACAAATATCTCATTCCCATTTTCTTATTTATGAACAAGTTTCCCATTATTTACTATGATAGAAATATCAAAAAGGAATAAATGAGGACTAGAATAAAGTTGAACTATTGCTCTTTCCAGCAAAAAGTAATATTTATCCCTATACCCATGAACTAATTGAAACAAAAATGATTCATCTCATTAAAATGTATTTATAATTTTTATATTTAAACATTTTTTGGCTTTTTAAAATTTAGTTTCAAGTATAGAGTACATTGGTTAGACACCTATATAGTTCATAAAATGATCCCCTCAATTGCACCCTCCCCCCCCCCGACTCTCCACCTAGCCAATGTATTAATGTTAACTGCATTTCCTATGCTGTGCTCCCCATCCTGTGACTATTCATCAGCTACTAATTTATATTTCTGTAGCCTTTCACCCTATTCTTCCAGTGTCCCAAACCCTCCTCCCCTCTGTCTGACACCAAAGCGTTCACTATATTTGTGAGTCTATTTTTGATTAGTTTGTTCTTTTTCTTCCTGAGATTCTGCATATAAGTGAAATATATAGTGTTTCTCTGTCTAACTTTACCTTCTAGATCCATCAAAGCATTATCTTTTCCATCCTCTTCCTTTTCATATGTAGGTGTCTTGTTTTCTTATCCTCTCAGCCACTCTATCTTTTGTTGGAGCACTTAATTCTTTTCCATTTAAGGTACTTATTGATAGGAATGTAGTTGTTACCATTCTTTATTCCTGTTTTTGATACATGTTTTTTCTTCTTAAAGAACATTTCCTGTAATACTGGCTTGGTGGTGATAAATTCCTTTAGCTTATTTTTGTCTGGAAGCTCTTTATCTGTCCTTCAACTCTAAATGATAGCTTTGCTGGATAAATTATTCTTGGTATAGATCCTGGGTCTTCATCCTGTCGAATATTTTTTGCCAAGCCTTCTGTCCTGCATAGTTTCTTTTGAGAAATCATGCCAGTCTTATGGGTTCCCTTATAGTAATTATTTGTTTTTTTCTTGCTTTTTAATATTCTTTCTTTGTATTTAACCTTTGGCATTTTAATTATGATGTGTCTTGGTGTGGGCCTCTTTGGATCCCTGATTTTTGGAATTCTCTGAGCTTCCTGGGGTTTTATGTCCATTTCCTTCACCAGGTTAGGGAAGTTTTCCATCATTATTTCTTCAAACAGCTGTTCAACATCTTGATTTTCTTCAGTTACACCGATCAGATGATATTTGGAGCCTTAATAGTGTCCCATATCTCCTTAAATTATTTTTATAGTCTTGGCATTTTTTCTTGCCATTCTGATTGAGTGTCCTTGGCTTTCCTCATCCTCTAGATAGGGCATTTGATCCTTTTCTTTATTCACTTCTTTATTCCATTTAATATACTTCTCATCTCAGATAATGTGTTCTTCATTTCAGACTGGTTCCCTTTTATAATTTCCATTTCCATTTTATTTTTTTTATCTCTTTGTTGAAGTTCTCACTGAATTTATCTACACTTCCCAAAATTTCATCTTTATAACCAGTGTTTTGAACTCTGCATCTGTTAGATTACTTGACTCCATTATATCTGGATCTCTGTTCTCTTTTCTCTCATATGGTTTCTGCTCTTTGTCTTCCCATTTTGGCTGCCTTTCTGTGTCTGTTTCTATGTACTAAGCAAAGCTCCTAAGTTCCCAGTCTTATTAGTGTGGATTTGTGAAGTAGGTGTCCAGTGGCACAGTCCTGAGAGGGGTTCAGCTGCAGGCCAAACTTAGCCTCTCCCCCCGGGCCACCTGTTAAGATTCAGCAAGCAATCCACAGATGCTGTGCTTATAGTTGCCTCAAAAGGCCACACCAGAAACTGAGGCCAGCTGCCTCCAGTGTAAGTCTAGATGCTGTTCAGCAAGGAGCACCTGACTTACTGAGGATATACCTGGATGTGGCTTGTGTGGGGCTGTAAGATGGGGAGGTGGGGTTTCTGGGAATCCTCTGGGCAGAGCAACATCTGTTATCCTGTTTGATGACTTCAAGGCTATGGCTGAGCTGTGTCCACACCTTAGGATCAGGGAGGGCTCACAGGGAACAATGGATACTGCCAGCATTTCTGTACCTAGTGAGTCTGGCCTAGGCGATCACTCTAACAATGTCTCCCTGTAAGTCCCTGGTGCCCCCCGTGCACAGCAAAATTGGCACTGGTGCTCAGAGCGAGCAGGTCCATCACTGCAAAAATCTGCTCATGGATGTGGCCTCTTTAAGAGGTGTCTACCGCTGCTGCATCCTCCGTCTCACTCAACCTCTGGAGACCAGCCCGCATCCCTGCCCTGTCCTACCTTCTGCCATTGCAAGGTGATTTCTTGGACTTCTCCCTACCTGTATGGCTTGTTCATCTAGATCCCAGGTGATTTTTTTTGCTGCTGCTCCTTATTACCATCACAACTTTGATTTGGTCACCAGGGGATGAACAGAATCTTTATCATCTATGCCATTTTTCCCTACATTTAAACATTTCGATAAAAACTGTATATTTGATTGTTTTCTTCTGATATTAAATATGCATATAATATAATAAACTTTTAACATGTAGAGCTTATGGTCACAGGATATAAGATAAATTAATATTAAACTTTTACATTTTTATAGCAGGAAAAGATGATAAAGTGATAATAAAATGCTTTTAAGTATAAAATATATATTAATATTAAGTTACAGTATGTAGAACAAGAGAATGATATTATGAACTTAAGAAGAAAAAGAAACAAAAATTTCTGACAAAAATAGTTCATCTATTGTTTTTAATTGATTTTATGATTGTGAACTTAAAAACTTTGGAAATATAAGAGTACTGTAAAAGTTTTATTTTTAAATGTCAATATTTCATGATATTAAGAATTATATTATTTTCAACTAATTACCATTTCTTTTTAATTATGAATTGGATACTCATTATCTTTGATGCATACCACAGCTCCTGAGCCTGCTACTCAATTCACAGGTAAAAGTTTGTGATATTCCTTGTCTCTTTCCAATTCCATTCACCTCCCTCCCCATCCAAAGTCACCAGTATCCTGTCTTATGTTTCTCACTTTTAAAAAGGAAGTTTTATTTTTTGTCTATTTTTAAATTTTAAAAAACAATAATATTCTTGTATCTACATAGAATCAGTGGGGCACTACAAAATGTTTTCTCAGAGCTGCCAGAAAAAAAAGACTCTCCCTATAAAAACTGTTGAAAATACCCATTCTTTCCCATAAAGGAGGTGAGCAGGAAAGCCTGTAAAATCACAAATGAAGCCAAACTCAGTGTTAGACTGTAGAAGGCAAGGCTGAAGGAAGAAGAGAAATAAGGTAGTTAGTGATCACTAGGCCACTGAAAAACATAATGTTTCACCTTACTCTTTGTTTGTTTCTTATTTATGTATTTGAGTCAATATATCTCATGACTGCCCTCTTTTCCCTTCAGTTTCGGTTGGTTTTCAGCTTTCTGTGACCCAAAACTGTCAAATTTGTACTGTTAGTTACTGAATATGGGGTCTTTTGGGTCTTAGTAAAGATCTGGTCCTGAAATTCATACTGAAAATATGTCGATAAAAGTGTAGTCCTTAAAGAAGATGTGGTACTTATATACAGTGGAATACTACTTAGCCATACAAAAAGATAAAATATTGTCATTTGGAACAACTTGCATGGATCTTGAGAGGATCACACTATGTGAAATAAATCAGATGAAAAAGGGCAAGCACCATATTATTTCATTCATATAGGATAGAAAACAGAAAGCAAAAAAACAAAATAAATTCATAGACACAGACAACAGTATAGTGATTACCAGAGAGAGAGAGGGAGAAAAAGGGTAGGTGAAGTGAATAAAGGGGGTCAAACATATACTGATGGAAGGAGACTAGACATTGGATGGTGAGCACACAAAGGAGTATACAGATGACGTATTACATAGTTGTACACCCGGATCTTATATGATGTTATTTATCAGTTTTACTCAATATACTTAATTTAAATGAAGTCTATTATTTTCCCTCCCATTTGATTTCAATAAAGTGCATCCCAGCCTCTCCCTCACCTCCTTAATCCATTCACTACTCCTAAACTCTGCTTCCCTGTTGGCCTCTCTCAGTAAGCTCTCATCCTATCCCTCTGGCATGATATTACCCATGATGAGCCTGTGCCTATTTCTAAGCCAACAATCAATATAAGCAACTCACCATTTAATCGTATACTGCAGACAGAGAAGCTATTTTCCTGAAAGAGAATGCCACAATGTGTTACTGCATATGGCAATCATTCAAAAAGTCACCATGATAAGTTTTTGTTCCCAGTACTCTGGGAGGGTTATGCTCAGAGATACTAAGAGTGCATACCCAGAATCTCTGCTAATCCCTGCCCTTTCTCTGCCCACCATAGCACTCACCGTGTGTTATGGGGACCAGGTCATCCCAAACAGAACACTTTCAAAGTTAAAAGGAGGGGAAACTATTAATAATTATTCCAGTTCCACAAGTAGAAAACTGCGAAGGTTCCGGGAAACCTAGATGGATGGTCACCTTACCCTGGAGTCTTCCCAAGAAGATGGGGAAGGTGACTCAGAACCTACTGGCATTCTTCCTAACCATACTCTAGCTCTGTTTTTTCCTTAGAAGGCAGTGGAGTCCTTTGACTTTCATAATCTTTCATCTCTAATATATTGTATCTCAACAGAAGAAGGTTAATTTTATTTTTATTATTTCTTTTGGGGAGGGCTTTGTTATTATCTTTTAAGTAAATTTATTGGAGAGGCATTGGTTAATACAATTATATAGGTTTCAAGTTTACAACTCAACAATATGTCATATGTATATTGCCTTGTGTGTTAACCACCCAAAGTTAAATTTCCTTCTGTGATCACATATTTGACCCTCTTTACCCTTATCTACAACCTCCCATCCCATTTTTTCCTCTGGTAACCACTAACTGTTGTTTATGTCCATGGGTCTCTGTTTATCTTGTTTGTGAGAAAGAAAATACTCTTCAATTAATGATGCTGGAAAAATTGGAAAGCTATGTGCAAAAGAATGAAACTAGACTGCTATCTGTCACCATACATCAAAATTAATTTTAAATGGATAAAAGATCTGAGTATAAGACCAGAAACAATAAATTACATAGAAAAATCATGGGCTCTAAACTCATGGACCTTAGATTTAGAAAGGATTTTATGAATTTGACCTCAAAAACAAAGGAAGTAAAAGTAAAAGTAAATGAATGGGACTATTTCAAACTAAAAAGCTTCTATATGGCAAAATAAACCATAGAGACAAAGAGACAACCAACTGAATGAAAGAAGATATTTGCAAACAGTGCATTCAGTAAGGGGCGTATATCCAAAATATGCAACTCAATAATACAGAAACAAACAATCCAATTAAAAAATTGGCAGAGGACCTGAACAGACAATTTTCCCAAGAAGACATACAAATAGCCAACAGACATATGAAAAGATGTTCAACTTCACTAGCTATTAGAAAGCTGCAAATCAAAACCACAATGAGATACCATCTCACACCTGTTAGAATGCCTATTATCAACAGGACAAGTGATAACAAGAGAACCCTCATACACTGCTGGTGAGAATATAAATTGGTACAGCAACTATGAAAAACAGTATGGAGGTCTTCATAAAATTAAGAATAGAATTACCTACCGTATGACTCTGCAATCCTTCTTCTGGATATCTATTAAAAAAATTGAAAACATTTATCCGTAAAGATGTATGTACTCCAATGTTCATAGCAGCATTATTCACAGTGGCCAAGACATGGAAATAACTGAACTGTCCTTCCATAGATGTTTAGATAAAGAAGATATGGTACATATATACAATGAAATATTATTCAGCCATAAGTTTACCTTTTTCCTCGGTCTCTCCCTCAACCTGTCATAGTGTTTTTTTAAAGAAATCTTTGCACCTCAAGAAAAGTTTATTTTAGGTGCCAACTGAGAATGAACACAAACAGTTACATTTTTCAGAAGCATTACATTTTTTTAAACATTTATTGATTAAAAACAGTAATGATGAATATGGTTTTATGGATAATTTCAACTCTTTTCTTTTTTTCCAGTTAAGAAAGTCATCTTGACAAGGACACTGGTAAAACAACTCATTGCTTATCATTGTGATTCATCCTTAAGAAATTAATAAGCAAAATGGGAGTTTGCATTATAAACCTTTATCAGAATTACAGAAGGCAGAGTTCACTACTGGTCAGGAGTCTGCATATGTATCAAGATTATAAATAACCTTGTAAGAATACCATTAGGTGTAGATCTATGCATCTGATAGTTTAAAGATGAGGTCAATAAATAGTACTAGGGGAAATGAGTAAGCTGGTGTTTAAAAAAAAAAATAAACAGATCATTCTGACTTCTCTCTATATCTCTACTCTTGACTAGAAATAAATGCATCTTTATGCTGCTATTTATATTTCCTGGAGCTATGTAACAATGAGAACAGAAGTAGAAATAGATGAAAATTATAATGCGGTGGGAATCAAGATACATTCATAGCAACACCAATATGAAAATATATTTTTTCTATGTGTGTTTGACTTTTATTTTTTTCATACCTAAATTTCCACCCCACCACGTGATATAAAAACTGCTACCTCATCTCAATTTTATAAGAACAGCAAAAGTAGACAAAGAACTGCAAAATTTAGACTGAAGAGACTCTTTGAAAGTACTTCCAGTTTGATAAAGTGAGAAACGACTGACAAACAGATAAACTTCACAGCATAATCTTAAGGTGCTTGTGGAGAAAGTTTACTTAGGCTTACTTCAGCAGTAATCAAACAAAACAATGTTTATTTATAGCCACCCATTTCAATATAAGAACAAAACTCATTTCTGAGCACTGTGCACGATGTTAGTAATTTCTAAACTTTAAGCACATGACTCAACCAGAGAATCTTATTAAAAGTCTGGTTCTAATTTAGCCGATCATGCATGGAGCCTGAGACTCTTCTTCTAAAGAGCTGCTAGTGTGGTGATTTTGTCCATTCTGGAATCATTCTTGGGGTTGCTAGGTCCTAAAAGGCACACATGTAAGCGTTCTGTAAAGACAAATGTGATCAAATTAAATGATTGAAAAAGGTAGTTTCTTCAGAAAATCCAGCCTAAAGAAGTTCCTGGACCCTACCTAGCACAATGTTTTGCTCCAAATTTGCTTTCAGTCATGGTAAAAAGGAAGCTCTTCTCTTATTTTTCATTATCAGTTTTCCTGCTAAAGCAAACCTTTTCTCAGAGGAATGTTTTGTTTGGTTATTGATATAAACAATAGTACATGAGATAATAGAGATGTTTTTGAAAGCAAATATGGCATAGATGCAAAAAAAAAAATCCAAATAATTACTTAATGTAACTTCATTGTTCTACATTTGAAAATAAGGCTGTGTTCTCAGTTTCTCTCTCTCTCTCTCTCTCTCTCTTCTCTCTCTCTCTCTCTTTCTCTCTGCCCCTGCCCACCCCTCTTTCTCTCTCTCCCTTCTCCGAATTTGCTTTCCTCATATACTCAGTTCTGGAAAAACTGTTGTCTCCACTTGACTGTTTCATTCAAGTCTTCTTTCAACAACTTCATAGAAAACACTGTTTGTTTTTTTCTGAGCTCTTCAGTGTGTCTAAGATAGAAACCTCTGAAATTCCCTCAGATTATTTGATCCACTAATATACATGCTAGATAATCTCTATAGGTAATGCTTATATGTTCCTGACACTATTCTAATAGCATGACATAAATTAACTAATTTAATTCTTAAAACAACCCTGTGAGGTGAGTCCTATTATTCCTATTTTAATTATGAGGAAATTGAAGCAGCAAGAGAGAGGTTAGTTAACTTGTCCAAGGCCACATAGCAATGTATGATGCTGAGATCTGGACCTAGAGAGCCTTGCCACCGGTCTTCACTCTAAAGCACAATATCGTTATGGTAACAGAGATCTTCAATGTTGGGGACCACGTATGAAGGCCTCTCACTCTCCAAGGAGGGTCTATGAGAGGCAATGTCTAGGCTCTGTTTACAACACCTCTGTGGCTCACCTGACACCTAGTGGCCTTGTTTCTAATTCTAATTATGAAAACAGTGTATTCTTCATAAGTTTTTGAAGGCTTTCAATGGTTTTATGCACGCAGTGCCTCACCTCAGCTATTTCTTGCTGCCTTCATCCAGTTACTTTGACAGCACCCTCTTGGTACTTCCACTTGTGTAGCCTATGGGTGCAAAGGAGTTGGTGCTTATGGACAATCTCAACGGATGATGCAGTATGGGAGCCAATGGATAATGGCTCCCCCTTGTACTTCCCCAGGCAGGCAATTCTGAGAAGATCCTATCATCAAACTCTTATCTCAGATATGCTCTCAGGGGACCATAGCTAAGAAATATATTGCTTACACAATTAAAAGCTGCTTCCTCAGCATAAACTTAAGCCTGGCGCTGGCCTTAGTCTTGTAGTGTTTGTTTTCTTAAAAGTTTGGAAACATAAGCGTCTAGCATTTTGTCTTTTGTTGTAGTAGGTGGTAAAACATTAGATTCACTTAAAACATTATAGGAAGTTGAAATTCCCTATGTTGCATTTATGTTTAAATATTCGATTCATGAAGGGATTGTTTTAGAAGAATAATATAGGGCCTTAAATACATATTTGGTAAAGAAAGGAAATTTGGTCATTTGTGTCTATCAGGAAAGTAATAATATGCTTCTTTGGTCCTCTGATTACAGTCTTCCTTCCCTTTAGCCTTTTTAAAATCTATTAGAATGTTGCCTTTTGGGTTAATTTTTCAGGTGGAAAAGACAACTTATTGATTTAATTAAAAAAGAAACCCTAATTTAACATAAGTGAAAAAGAATTATAGCTTTGTCACAATGATAACCTACAGTTAATGCATTTCAAAGTACTTATTATAGAGGTAATTCTGGTGGTAGGTGAATTGGTTATCCTTATTTATGCCCAAATATTGTTTCAATTTTTATTATTATTAATTGAATGTGACAATTTTAATCTTTTCATACTAGAGATCTGATAAAATGTAGCACTACCCTCCTGAAGAGTTGATGTTAATCAACTTAATTTTTTTTTTTAACTGTGGAAGAATAATCAGCCGCTTTATTGATACATTAAAGAAATTTTTAAAATAATCTCTGGAAAAAAAAATAGACCTATTAACATGCAAATCCCTAGGAATTCAGCACTGTTTAGGATTGTTCCACTTGTGCTTTTTGATGAGACTACATGTGATGATACGCAAATGATGTATGGACTCTCAGTTACAAGTCTTTAGTATATGACAACTGTATGGGCAGGATATTGATTATTAGTAACTAGCAAAATACATACTAAAGGAGAGACATCAGCTAATAATTCTAGAAAGAATCAATTATCTTTTCTAATACTTTTGTGCTAGTATTCAGCAAAATGAATTAAATGTATTTAATGATAATTCTAGTTTACTTAGTCCCTGGATTGATTTAAGAGTGATTAACTTTTCTCGATCTCATTAAAATTATCCTCAAACCAGACTACAGAAGAAAAGAAATTATGGAGATATCATCTAATCCCCTCACACAAAAAGAGCATCTACTAAGTATAATTCAGATGTTTGTATGTTGTAAAAATTGAAAAGAATACAAAGTCAAGGTTTTTTTTTTATGGAATTTATAAGCCATTCTGAATCATGTCAATCACAAAACCTATGCACAGTGAAACTTATTGGACCTGATTTGGAGTAGCTGGGCCTGCAGCAAACCAGGAAGTACAGTACCCCTCCAAGAACAACAGTAGAGCTCTGTTTTAGCCCAACATTAGGCAGACAAAACTTAGCTAGTTCACCATTATGCAGAGTGGGAAATTTCTATCCCACCCTGTGGATATACCACTGCATCAACTAAAACAAATGTCTCACGTTTTGAACTGAAAAAGGTATTTGAATTGCATCCTCATAAAACCGGGCTCGATAAACTATCCTGTACTGTGCCTCTTACTCCAATTGTATTTGGTAGTTTTACAAGCTTTCTTTGCTGGAGTTCATATGTCTGCATCTTCCCAGGCTTAGCATGCATATCGCTACTAGTTGTCTTGTATGTCTGCCAAGATGAGCCAAAGAATACCAGCTCCTTGACACAGGGATCTTCTTGGTCTTGTCCAGAGCTGCATCACCACCTCCTAGAAGGATACTTAAGAGTATGGAAAGAGCTTATTACCATCTGCTGATCAGTAAAATAAATTCAGTGGTCCAGCCACTTTTAGGTGGGGTGGAAAGGATCCTGCAGAATTTCTTAATTAATTTTCTTAAGATTAAAGTCTCAAAGAGAGTCTAGTGACATGTCAGAGTGTCTAAGATGAGCAAGCCAAGTGGGGTAACCTTCCTGTTATAATCGTGGCTTGCGGGGTTCTCATAGAGTCATTGAGACCTAAGGTAGGGAGACACCTTAGAGGTCATCTAGAATAACCCTTCTTATTTCTGATGCTTGAATTCCATCTTTAATCTCCATCAAGCAGCTGTCTGATATGTCTCCATTCCTGTGGCAGAGGAATCATTGTGCCCAAAGCTACATCATATCAGACAGTCTTATGTTAACATGAAATATATTTCCCATAAGATTCACTTTATTGTCCTTTTGATGATTCTCAGAATCATAAAAAATGTGACTGATCTTTTTATAGCCCAATAGTCCTTTAAATATTTGAATTCAAGAAAATTATTAGTTACCCTAACTTTCGGAAACCAAAGCAAAATACCACCAATTTCTTCACCTATTCCTCAAATAAGAGTGTTCAGGACCCTTACTATTTTACTTTACTACTTTAAATAGTTACTTGTGTCTTCTTACAATATTGGTTTTTCAAATTGTAACATACATTTAGTAGGCCACGACAGAGCCTCTGTCTTCCCAAGAAGATGGGACTGATTTTAAATCAGATATGTTTTTGCAGCTACATAATATTATTTAAACATATAAACTTTATAATCAACTAAAATGTATGCTTTTTTAATACAAGGTGTTGTTAATTATATAATACTATTTTTGTTCCAAAACTAATTTTAACTAAATGTTATGCTTAACTATACTTTTAAATTCTATTCTGCTCTAGTAGAAGCCATTAATCTTCTTCCTAGGCAGGGTGGTCCTTCCACAGCTTCTGTGACTTCTGAATTTCAGCTGCCCTGGACTCTGGAGAATAGTTTTTGTCCAAGCACACACTTCACCTCCTCCACAAGGGCAGCCTGCAAACAGTGATTATCTGCCACAGGTACAAAAGGCCCTCTGACTGAGTGTATGGCCAACTATGTGGTGGAGGCGTCTCCAGAGCTCCCAGTAGGATCATGCAAAATTGCTCCAATTGGCTTGCTCTGTCCATCTTCCCGTATTTCCTTTCTCTTGGGAACATTTTCTCCATAAGCATGCGCCCTGAAATCTCTATCTCAGGCTATGTTCCTAGGAAACCTGGGCAAAAACAATTACTAAACGGGTAATAATAAAATAATGACATCTTGCTGGTTCTCGGAGGTAACCACATTAAACCCTTAAAGCTCTGTGTTTTGTGGGGAGATGTTTTGGGATGTGGGTGAAATTTGTTAAATACCGTGTGCATTTTTGCATTTTTTAAAATTACATATTTTATATTATCTGTTGATTTTCTATGGAAATAAATCCTTCCTTGTTCTTATCTTTACATTCCTAGTAATCATAATTTTTGCTAAAATAAGTTATTGACAGTTACATTATGATGACAATATTAACGTCTCTCATTCTTAGACCAAATTTTATGTTATGAGTACATTTTCCCCCAACCATCTAAATTTTTCTCTGAAGTTGATAACATTTAATTTTTTAGCATGTTTTATTCTGTCCCTATTATTGTTTTATTCCAAATGTTTTCTTTGTTTTTCACTTACTTTCATATCATCACATAATCCTCACAGGAGCTCCCTTCCCTCAGCCCGTTCTTACTGAGCCAGGATGTAGGCCTGCTGTACAGCTCCCAAGTCCAGCCTTCTTCTTGCTATCATCCTGTTTGCCATATTCTGTTTTTTGTTTTGTTTTTTTCCTCTTTCTCCATTTTACTGAGCTTCAGGTAGCATCCTAAGAAATGATACTTGTGAGCTAAGTCATCATTGCGTGTTTTGAAACACTTACACTATCTTTATATTTTATTGACAATTTGACCAGACATAGGGGTCCAGATGAAAGTCTTTTTGCCTCCTATAATTTAAAGGCTTGCTGTATCACATCTAGATGCTGTCCTTGCTGCTGAATCGTCCAGTGCCATCCCCATTACCACTTGGTGGGTGGCTTTATCTTTCCTCCCTTCACCTAGCTTATAAGCTCTTCTCTTTATCTCCAGTGTTCCAATATTACAGAATCATGGCTTCTGATGTGGGTATTTATTTTTCATTTGTTCTGCCTGGTGGACCTCTCAACAATATGTGTTACCTCAGTTAATGCCCAAAACGAAAGTGGCTGTTATTAACCTCAACTTTTACATGAAGAAAGGGAATTGCAAGTAAGTATGGGGTGTATCCAGAACCACATGGCAGAAATTCCAAGCTAATTCTGAAACTTGAACTTTAACTACACGTCTAAGTACACTTTACCCTTATACCACCACTTCTGGCTAAGTTTTATCTTCCATATTCTTACCTCCAGTGGTGAGATTTTGTTTGTTTAATTGTGATTTTTGTGAAACATGAATTGTCATAATTATTTAATTCTGTTGAGTTAGTAAAACTAAAAGTCCTCCCTTCCCTCTAATTTTACCAAATATTTCTAGATACTGATAGTATGGTTAGTTGCATCAATGATTGCTTTCAGCTTTATGTCATCTCCAAACCTGATTAATAAGGAACAAATTTCCTGTGATAAAAATTTTCCTTCCAATGACCATAAACCTGTGATGTTCAAATATCTGGGTAAGGCATCACTAGAATGGGCCATTGCTTGTAAACCCAGGCCTTGGATCCAGGGACCCCTGAATGCGGAAACTAAATATGAACTTTCAGAGCCTCCTGATACAGAATATGAAAAGAAATACCTATTTCAGAAATGACATCAAAATAAACTGGTATAAAAAAGGTAACAAATATTCAACAATTGGCTGTATAGACTTTTGAAGGTAATTGGCAAGTATTCGTAAAAGACATAAGAAAATTAAGGTATCTTTGTATAGCATGGATTAGAAAACAACACTTTTCTCAGAAAATTTAAAACTGTGGAATGCAAAAAATATATAAATATTGTTATATTAGTTATAAGAATCCTCATCTGAAGGGTCTAAATTTTTCAAGTTAAAAATAACATCTGTAATTTACCAAACTGATGTTAATAATTACTGTTTCGATTAGAGGTTCTTGATTTTAAGGAATTTTTAAACTACATGAGATTAAAATATTTAGCTCCTCAGACTCAGTGTTTGGGTAAAGGAAACTTATTTGTGTGTATGTGTGAGGGGTTGTGGTAAATTCTATTGCTGGTGTTATTGTGTTTAATCTCATCTCATGTTGGTGACATGTGGCTCTAGGTTATTGTTGCATATTGTCTCAATGATAGATTCTCATAATCTAATATATATATATAAAATATGTATTTATAACCTTGGTTATGTGTGTGTTTGGAGAAAGACAGAGTGACATTGATTTTTTTCCCCTGAGATATCTAGCTGCTATCATCTTGAGAAAGTTACATTTGAAAATTCATGTGAGTTTTCCATTTATATATTAAATCCATGTGTTTGGATAATGTCTTGAGAAAAGTGTAATAAAAATAACTAGGAAAACAGCGGTTTGACTTCTTATCTTCAAGATCAATTAATTAATGATGGATACTGTTGAAAGGCTCTTACGTGCTTAGCAGAGACTATAATTTTAAGAAGTCAAAGGAAAATTTATCACTGAAACTGCTGATATTTACTGAGAAAAATCAAGGCTAAGAGTCCTAAACTACATTGCCATTTGCTGAATGCTTGACAAGCATACAAATATAAATTTACGTATTCCACTGAATAACTTTGCACCCTGAAGACGCTAATAGTAACATTTTCTTTCTTGGTGGAGAACTTCCTTCCTTATTAATTCATCCTGGTTAGATGGGTCTTAGGTGTAGACACAAAAAACAGCACAGGCAGAGCTGTGTAAGAATCCGAATGCAACTGTTGATTCAGTACACCTGCTACGTACAACTTTCTAAATTATATACAACTAACCTGCTCTATTTGGAAATTACAGTGAAATCTAGTTCCTTAGTAAGTTTGATTTTCAAAAATGTTAAGAGAATTCAGTTTGTTAGAATAATAGTTGCTTTCACTTTTCTCATTTTTAATAATTACTTTCATTGTTGCCCATTTGCAGTTATGCTGTCTGAACGATTCAAGTAGGCAATAGCCCTGACTGAATGACTCCTCGCTGCTTGCACATATGATGGAAATTTCTCACAATGTTATCTGAAAGATTCTCAAATTTTTGAATGAAAGAATTCATAGAAATATTAGGGAGAAAAGTTGTTTAAAAATACCAAAAAAATGTTCATTCCAGGTTGATATTTTGGCAACTGCTAAGACTTCTTAAACATGTCGGAGAACGTTATATGAGAATTAAACCTGTGTCATAATATGAGTTCTGAAGTGAACCAACCAAAAACAATTAATTGAAAGGAAAATATTTAATTTTCTCCCTCTCTCTCATATAAGTACACATATTTCTATATATACATACATTTGAAAATCTCTCTATATACACATATTTGAAAAGTCACAATTACTGTAAGGTTTAAAAATAGTAACTCCGTGAAGTGAAAAATAAAATCTGCTCTACCTTCCTCCTACTTGGCTTTTAAGCTTTCGGTTGTGAGAAGTAACCCAGAAGCATTTAGATCAGGCAGTCTTTTATGCTTAGAAAGGCAAGCTGTGTGATGATATTGATTGATTTCAAGGGCATATTAGAGATGAAGCCAAGCCTCTGGAGAGAGGTTGCCATCACCTTGACCATGGGTCAGTGTTAGGCCACTGACCTTTGAACCTAAGACCTATCTACCAGATTCTGATAACTTCCATGCCACCCGAGCAAGTCAGCAGGGGACACATGTC
Organism: Eonycteris spelaea; assembly: GCA_003508835.1. Classification (NCBI taxonomy): domain Eukaryota; kingdom Metazoa; phylum Chordata; class Mammalia; order Chiroptera; family Pteropodidae; genus Eonycteris; species Eonycteris spelaea. Next base: position 3,206,978 of record PUFA01000137.1, read on the forward strand.
GATGCGGCTCTTGCCAAATCAGAATTGACTGGCCAGTAGGAAGCCTGCGAGCAGCGGGAAATGTGGGTTAAAGTATGTCAATAATGTTTCAGAAGAACGATTTCTCCCAAGAATTGTAGCTGTTGGAATGTTTTGACATTTATTCGGTAGAGAAATGTAGCATGTTTTGTGAAGCACTTCAAGAGAGCTGCTGCTAACTGCAGTGGTATATTGATCTTTCTGTTAAATTGCAGGGGCACACTTGGGAGATCATTGAGATTCAGGCAACGGGACAGAAAGGATAGGCTGCACCCGATGGTCACTAATGGTAATTGGTTTCGATCCTTGCACTTGAAGAAGCCATGATTTACTTGGTTCACTGATAAATTGTAGACACTAAATATTTTGAAAAGAAAGAAATACAGATTTTTTTTCTTAGCACTGCCATCCTTAAGTGTGTGTATGTATATATATTGTGTGTGTTTATGTATAAGTGTGTGTGTGTGTGTGTATGTATGTATATATGCCAAGTCATATTGTTTAAAATTCTAATTTTCTTGCGTATGTTGCTACTCTTTAATTATATCATTTGTTTTTTCATTGGTTTGTTTCTCAACTTGCTTATAAATGAATTTAGACAGTCTACTCTCTGTGTATTTTAACTTAAGCTTTCTTTCATAATTATAAAAGAAAGATATTTTCATAGTGGGGAAAAATTTTAAAAACAGAAGTATGTAAGAGTGTAAAGTAGAAACGAAATTACTCCTCTCCGTTCAGTCATGTACTTTTTCCAAAATTTTGCTATAAAATATTTTTAAACCTCTTATAATGCACATTCCTTCATATTAACATATACAGCAACATAATTAATTATTTGAATGATTATATGGCAATAATAATATAGTGCTCACTGCGATCAATATTTAGATTGTTGTTAAGTATTTTCTTTTTTTGCTGGAAAAAGAAATTTAAAATATATCTACATATTCTGATGTTCTGAGTACTTGTGCCAGTTTATTTAGAGCACATTCCCCAAAATGTACTCATTTTAACCTAAATAAATATTGTGTTATTTCATGTTTGAATGACTGCACCATTTTATATAGTTTTTTAGGCTTATTTTTTTATTTTTTATATGCGTGTTTCTGATCCTAAAATAATAACTAAAATTTGAATTACTTTTTGAACTCTAAGATAATTTGGGAGTTAGAATATGAAATAAATATTAAAATTAATTGAAAAAATATAATTAATGGAATTATAAACTTCATAAATCAATAGAAGATCTTAAATTTCATTTACATTACATGGTCAAGTTGATTTGTATTGTGTTGCCCCATTCATGTTTTGGAGTTCATAATAATTCATTAAAGAAAACAGCCCCCTATTATCTAAAATAGGTTTGTATTTTGAATCTGGGCTTATTTCTTTAACCCACAGCTGGATAAAACAGAGATCTTGATTAGAAGCACAGATGAGAGAGAACTGCTTGAGGACATTTTGCAAACTTGTGTTACAGGAGAAATTCCTTCTGTATTTCAGTGAACTGCATTACTGAAGAATACAAAGAACCTGCTGGTCTACATTGTGTTAAAATGTAAAATATGCACTAGAGCCCTTCAGGATACTTACTATCATGAAGGTAATGACATTATCATTTCTTTGGAGTCTCATTTTCCATTTTTGGATGAAGATAATGTTCACAAGAGCCTCCTACAGGAATCACAGGAGGCAGCAGACCTCTGTAGCTGCCGCTGAGGTAGTTGCAATGAACTTACCTTGTAGGTTCCTAACAATGTATTTCAATAGTCTTTTCTGGAGGGATCCGCAGGAGTGGAGATAAGGGGATTATCCTTTCTGTCCATCCCATTCTCAGGATCACATCCAAACTTGACAATAAACATGCTAATTAAAGCTCGTTGCTCTAATGGACACTAGTCTAATAGGACCCAGCAAGTACCACCAATTCATAAAAAAGGAAAAGTGTTTTGTTGCAGACTATGAATGAAGAAATTTCGACTCTACCTGAAAGTAAGAGAAAAAAGTATATCTTCAAATCTTCTGCTAATTTTCTAATATATGTTTCTTTGTTTTTTGAAAGATCATTTAAAATAAAATAACTTCTAGTTGATTTTCTAATTTCGCCAATGGAAAAAAAATAATTTTCTCTTACAACAATGGATTCATAGAAAAGCAGCATAAACCCAACTATAGTACTTGATGGGATGGCCAGATTCCTCTTTTCCTGGTACTCCACATCCAGTTTTTTTGCAGTCCTTTCCACATTCCCTGATATTTCCCACAGACTCATGTGTATGCATCTCTCCTCCTACTAGAAGTTTCCCAACCACCAACCGCCAGGTCTTCTGAGTCTTGGAGATATACAGATAGATGTAGACATAGATATGCATCATGTGCTGTTTAACAGTGGAATATATTCTGGGAAATGTGTCATTAAATGATTTCATCATTGTGCAATCATAGAGCACACTTACCGAATCTAGGTGGTCTAGCCTACTATATCCCTAGGCTATATAGTATAGTCTATTGTTCTTATACTGCACATTACAGTACTGAATACTATATGCAATTACAATACAGTGGTAAGTATTCATGTATCTAAACAGAAAAAGTACAGTAAAAGTATGGTAAAAAAAAAAAAAAAACATTAAAAATGGTACACCTGTGTAGGGAATGGAGCTTGCAAGACTGCAAGTCATTCTGGGTGAGTCAGAGAGTGAGTGGTACACACACTGGTAGTGTGTGTTTATTGATATGCTTGAAGGCCCTGGGGTTCTCACTGTGTCAGATTACAGAGTTTCCATTTATAGCCTGCAACATTGTCCACATGCAAGAATATTATCCTGTCCTTATAAGACTTGAACCCTGGCATTTATTTGACCTTTCTATGGATGAAAGTCTTTTCAGGCATCCATAACTAAAACAGGGAACTTTCATCCATATTAAGTATTTGATCTGACAAGTAATTTTCTTACACAATCAGCTTATCTAGAGTTTCCAAAAATTCTTCAGCTGTCCTTGCATCAGCTCTCACAGACTCAACACTCACTTTACATTATGTAATAAGTAACAGTTCTTGAATCATTTAAATCACCCAGAGCTAGCAGTAAATTCAACACCAAAGTCAGGTCCAGCTTTATACAAACAAAATTTTTTCTTTGGCTGTGATGGTTGTGGTCTTGACAGGAATATGCTTCTGTGTCTGGTCTTCAATTCAGGTCACTGGAAGTTTATGCCATGTCTGATACAGGGCCTTCCGAATTTTTGTTAGTCTACTTGCTGTCAATGAAGCAGATTCTTTAACTGCTTTCATAAATTTTTTTTTTTTTTTTTTTTTTTTTTGTCGAGATCATAGCTATGGTGAAACGAGACATGCCAGACTGGCGAACAATAACTATATTGATATTCCACCTTCGTAGTCATTAATCACATTTATTTTTGTTTCCATACCAATCTCTTGATGGGGCCTCTTACTGGCAACATCAGCACTGGATTTTGTACATTTAGGGACCATGATGAAGAAAATAATAAGGGATTAAATTGAGCATAAGAGAAAATAATAACATCAAGAATGCAGTAAACATGAGATGTGTAAGACTCTTGCCCACATAAAGCAGCATACTGTTTTACAGCAAACTTTATTTTAGTAAGTAGAAAAATTGCTCTCTAAAATAATGATAGAAAGCACAGCATAGTAAATTTATAAACTAGTAGCATGATAGTTTATTATCATTATCAAGTATTATGTACTATACATAATTGTATGTGCTATTCTTTCATAGAATGGCAGAGCAGTAGGACTGTTTTTACTAGCATCATTACAGACATGTGAGTATCACATTGTGCTATGACTTTACAAGAGCTCCAACATCACTAGGCAATTGGAATTTTTCAGCTCCATCATAGTTTCATAGGACCAACATCATATAGGCAGTTTGTAATTGAATGAAATCTTTGTTATGTGGCACATGACTGTAGATAGATGAGACAGAGATAGAGATAATAAAGACAGAGATGAGGTAGAGGTAGAGGTAGAGGTAGAGGTAGAGGTAGAGGTAGAGGTAGAGGTAGAGGTAGAGGTAGAGACAGAGATGGAGAGAGGCAGATAGATATGGATCTAGATCTGGCAGCTTGGCTAAGCTGTCACCCTAAATTTATGAAATGGAATCATGACCAGGCTCTCAGGGTCACTACTGTCCACCACAGCTGAACCTCCTAGCCCAAACATGTTCTAAAAAGAGTTTGCAGGATTTCCATAGCATGAAGATATTATCCATGGACACTACTTATTTCTGTCAAGATCATATTATAATTCTGGGACTTTTGCCTTTCTATATAAACTGTAGAATCAGTGCTCATTTGCAAAAGTAACATGTTAAGATTTTGACTGGAAAGTAGGGTGAGCCCATAAATCACATTTGGAAGAACTAACATTTTAGCAATATTACAGCTTCCTATAAATGGAATATTTCTCCATTTATTTACACCTTGATATCTTTCAACATTGTTATCATCTACAATGCTTTCTTGCTTATACAAAGCCCTTGAAAAAGCAGAATTAACTGTATTAACCAATGAAATATATCTTGAATGGAATAGAGGTTATTTGTAGGAAAGTTTTCTATTTTTATTCTTAATGCTATAAACTCACAGAGATCTTGTCAAAAATTGCGTAAGGATATTCTCAGTAGAGTACCATTTAATTATTACTGTTATATAATTGAATAGGTCCACTACAAGTTAATGTGAATGTGTAGACACTCAGTTTTTTTAAATGATGAATATTTTTTTCACACTTCAAAGAATCACTCCTTCCCTAAGGTGAATTGCAAACTACATTTGGTGATTTTCTAATATAGTCCATCTGGTGTCGAAAGGTGAGAATGACCAGACAGAAGAGGCAAATTGATAAGCTCTTGTGGCAACATAATCTCAGGGAGCATTTGGTGAAGTATGATTGTGTCAGATTAAGAAAGGTAAATCAGTTCTTCAAAAAAAAAAAAAAAAAAAAACTCGTCAAGTTTTTTTCCTAAGATGGAAGTTGTCATTTTATAATGTTAAAGTAGTGGATAAAAATATGTTACAATATAGAAAAAAGAATGTTAGGATGAATTAAAATGAATTGATTGTAATTTTAATGATGATGAATCCTCTTCCATACTGCTGATGTGATCCCTAGCTCCATACAATTTACAATTGATTACATACATTTTGAACTTTTAAATATTTACAAATGTTAGATAATGATGACCCCAGGAGGTAATGTCATAAACACAAAGCTCACAAAAGCTAGCTCAAGGCAAACGCTCATTAGGTTAGACTTTGTGATCTGTGGACTTTACTTGAAAAATCCCTTACTAAAATGTCTTCACACGTTTTTGGGTTTTGGCATAAAGCAACTGTTCACCAAAGGAAAGTAGAGATATTAACTGCCATCTGTAATATATAATTCAACATTAAATGATATACAGATTGTTATCTATCGAAAGGCACATTTGTTAGAGTTTTTGACGGTTCTTATAGCAACAGATCCCATCTTTGGTGCTCCAAGCAATCTTTCAGATAAAAGTTCATGTGAGCACTTTAAAGAACTGTGTACTGTTAATCAAGAAATTTTGCTCCAGGCCTCAGGTTTGTCTTTCATTTCAGGGTATTCAGCACAGTACAGAAGAGGATGAATCCCGTAAGTCTTTGGTCAAAAGTGGGACATGATGGACTTATGTGTGTTTGTGTCCATAAGTAGGAGCAAGTGAGTCTGGAGTTTAAATGGGTATATCCACTTATTGGTTAGCGTATCACTGGTTAAGAAAGCCAATGAATAAGGAATGATTTTATCCAGATACCAAACTAAATATTTGATTGTTCTTTCTAATGTCATGAATATATATATATATATATATATATATATATATATATATATACACATATATACATACATACATATATACACATATATATACACACACATTCATATATATATATATATATATATATATATATATATATATATATATATATATATGCATTCTCTACTCCAGCTTTCCATTGCTTTGTTTCTGATGTCTGATGAGGACAATTTATCCAATGTAACATTGGAAAGAAAATTCAAATGTTCAAATATTGGTGGGTTTTCTAACCAGGAATTCATCATTCATGTAATTATACCCATTTAGCTCTCAAGGTTGCTGTTATGAAAATTTCTCATAAATTTCCAATGGCATATAAAACCTGTTATTTTTGAGCATCTTTATTTGCCCAAACACTCTGAAAACCTTTGTATTCATGAACCTATTGTTAAAGAAGGTGCTATTTGCATTTTACTTAGGACTAAACTGAGAACATACACTTGTAAGTAGTAAAACTCTAAATACAGGCTCAGCATATTTCATTTCCCATGCTAATACATTATTCATTTATTCATCAACAAATATTTATTGAGTTTGGACCATAGGTGTGATCCTGGAGTTACAGCAGCATCTTTACCCAAGTAGAGCGTATATTCTAGAAGGTAACAATGATTGTCTACTCCTCTCTGTAGATAAAATTTTCTGCACAAGGCTTACCCCTCTAGCAAAGTACCAAGTGGAAAACACCAACATTCTGGCTTTGGCATCAGAGTTCCATAATCTACTATTGTGGTCTCAACTCCAGAAAGAGGGAATGACATACAGTTTCTTTTCTGAGACTCCGCACTCTTTTCTCTCTGTCATTTCCTCTCCTGGCCCAGTCAACCTACCCTAAGATAGGGAAATTGCAGATGATTTTTGATATAGGATAATTGCAGATGATTTTCACCAATGTTTCTTTTTTCTAATTTCTTTGAAGAGCTAAGATCCAAGAACTCATTTTGAAAGCAAAAGTCTAGAGTTTATTCTTTGTTCATTAATCTAATCTTGTTGTGTGTGTATGTGTGTGTGTGTTTTATGTGTGTGTGCGCCAAGGGACACACATAAAGAAACATAGAAATGTGTTGCAGTGTGTGTAGAAAATATTCTGTGTAAATAACAATATTTATTTTCAGTGTATGTGCATGTCTATATACACTCCATTTTTCCCCCAAAAAAAGTTTTGTTATCTAGTATATGGTCTTACCTAAAGAATTGCTGGTATCCTATTTTTTTTTTTTTGTATTACCTTCAAATAGATACTTTTTGTTGTTTTTAAATTTCTTGGCTATGTTTGGAAGTCCACCATTTATATTGAAGGCTAATGACACTGTTGACACCCAGGTATAAACTGAAATCTTAGAGTGAGCATGTACATATGTTAATATTTTTAAGTAAATCAAAACATAAATGTATTTTACCAGCAAGGTCTTTGAGGAAGAATATTATCAGAATTATAAAAACAAAATAAATAAACAAACAAAAAACCTGCTTGAGAGAATTATTATAACAACAGTTATGTATGGCAGGACTAAATTACTTATCACTAATCATTAAAGTTTTCAAATGTAGGATATTGATTTTACTATATCTTACCAATGATATTTTTCTATCATCTTTAATACCAGAGGGTATTTTCCAATATACATATAAATTCTGTTATATATAGTCTGTTTACTTATTAAAACAATTCAATCACTTTAAGATGGAAGATATCAACTTACTTTAATGATGTCTTGTCAGGAGGGTGGATTTTCTCAGAGGGCTTGAACTGGTTCTAAAACCTGAGCATAATTTTACCCAAAAGAGAAAATGAGTAAGGCTTTTTCAGGGCAAGGAACATCAGAAATAAGTGAACAGATATCTGAATTGTGTAGGGCATCATATGGTCTAAGTAGGAAATGTTTGGCTGCTGCTACTCCTGAGAAATGCAAGGATCTACCTCATAAAATATGAAATCAGATAAGATTATACCTCAAATCTGACTGATGTAATCATCTCGGTGTTTTATATTAAACTCTGTACTAGTCTGTTTGTGCATCTCCACAAACTGGCGTGCCCCCAATTGTCTCCTGATATTGGCTCAGTGGGAACATGGCCTGCATTACAGTCGTCTTATCTTCTGGCAGCACAAGTCTTCATAGTTTCTGTAGTGGTGCAGGCTGAGCGCTGACTCAGTCCTTAACATGGCTACTATAGCAGGAGCTCCAGTACCAGGTACCTCTCACTTGTCTATTTACAGACTCATGGGAGGTTCTGTGGGGCATATGAGCTGTTTCCCCAGGGGCTGAGAGAAAGCACCAGGAAGTAGATTGTTTCCAAAGCTGGATACCAACTGTTCTTCTCTTCCCTCTACAAAAATGTCATGCTGCTTCTCTCATGAAGAGGTGAGGTCTATTTCTCCTCTTGAGTATGAAATCTGCTTAACCTTGGGACTTGCTCTGACCAACTCCAGACCTATGTCTGAGAAACTTGGATGCTTCTACTTTTGATCTCCTGTTAGCCACTTGCTAGGCAAATAAGCTTGGGTTAGACTATGAAAATAAAATCTATGCAGAGAGAGAAAGGTTCAGTATACCTGCAGCCATTTGGCTACCCCAGTGGAAGTGATAAACAAAGAGGCTATCATCTTGAATGTCCCATTCCCAGCCAAGCTCCCAGCTGAATGCTGCTGCGAAAGTGACTCTAGTCAATGTCATATGGAAAAGGAAAGCCACCGAGCTGCCCCACGAAAGTATAAGACATAATAAATTGTTGTGTCTGAAGCCACTAAATTTGGGGGTGATTACATAGCATTAGATAAATTACAGAGCTTTGCAATGTAACCTAGGAATATGGGGGAATTTATGGCTTAACCAAATAGAGACAGGAAAATACAACATCCCTCAGATAAATTCTTCATTTTGCATTCATACTGCACATAGATATTTATATTGATTTGACTTCTCACCAGAAAAAAAATGCTTAAAAAATTATTTAAATATTCTAAGATATTTGATAATTATCATTCTTAAAAACTTAAATACATTAAAGCAATCACTACTATATACATCATGTCACTGGAAAGAAAATAAATGTCGGTGTTGAGGAGTAGAGACTTTGCTGTGATAAGATGTTCCCATTACAACATCTTTAGATTGTTAAAAAAAAAAAAAAAAAAACACCTCTTTTGGTTTTAAGGCAAAAGGCATAGCAGACCAAGTGTTACTTTTCCTTTAATTAAAATGTTTTGAAGAGTGTGAAGTATTTAAAAATGCCATTTTTCTTTCGATTGCATGCCAGAAATTTTATACAGTAAAATTAGCAGTTTTCATTAATTTCCAACAATTCATTTTAAATGTCAAGAATTGTACATATTTTTAGACCTCAAAATTAGAAAATAATGTTTCTCTCTCTAAACACCCAACTCCTTTTAGTAATACTATGTACTTGTGAGAAAAAGTAGAATATGTTTATTAATTTAGATTTTACATAGATATTCAAAAAGTTGAGGTTTAAATAAGTAAAATGTGTGAATAACTTCTCAGGATGTCTCTAAGTATGTATTGACTCGAGTTTAATGTTTGGATAATTTTGCTTAATTTTTTCCAATTACAAAAAGAGTTGGACTTTGATAACTCAAAATAGAAATGTCATCATCCAGTCTTAATAAGAGCCTCTTTCTGAATATGTGATGAGTCTAAAGATTATAAACTATACCATTTTAATCTTTGCATTTTCACTCTAATGTCATAGCTACAATCCAGTAGAAATTTAATAAAGGTTTATTGAAAACATGGCTTGTATTGCTTACCATGCTCTTGAAAGAAGAATTTAACCTCTTACGGTTCAAACATACCTAGACCAAATATGCTTTCTTTTAACTTTTAGAATAATTAAAAAAAAAACTAATATAAAACATCAAAAACTGCAAACTCAAAATTACAAAGGGGCAGACATTGTAAGGTAAATTAAATTATAATTCAAAGATGAGGAGTAAAAGGAAGCAAAATGGTTTGCAATCAACAAGACCTAAGCATATCTTATTCATTTTATATTGACTGGATGGTGAAAATATATTCAAATAGTTCAAGACTGTTAAAAATAATTTTAAAAATTATTTTCTTATAAAAGAGCAAAATGTCTTGATATTTTAGAAAAATGATTTTCATGTACATATGTGGCATTTTTAAATTACTGCATACTATTCAGTAAGTCATGTAATAAACTAAAAAATATATGAAAAGTCCTTAATAGAAAAACTAGCAAGTAAAATTGACAAAAAATTTAAAAATTCAGGAGATATTCATATTAAAATAACCCAATTAGTAGTGTTAAGAAACCATAATTAGAAAATAATGTTCAATATCCTAGGTTAAGAAAAATTTTTGCTTCACTGGGTCTTAGCTCAAGTTTTAGATAAATAATATCATATTTGACTTTAGATTTCAGGTAACATTTTAAACAATGCATTATTTCTTATATTTTATAATTGTAATAAGTGACTATTAAAGATAATTTGGAAAATGTATAAAAGGTTAATGATTATTTAACATTGTCTGTGTTCTTATTACCCAGTTAGGATTAGATGTTGGTATAAATGATGACATTTCTTAGAGTTAAACAAGATACAAGTTTATTTCATTTTCATGCAGAAGTTTATTTCATGCTGTCAGAGATCTAGGTTCCTTCTCTATTGCTGCTAAGCCACAAGTAACCTTGACCTTATGTTCATCATTTGTCCCTCCAGGATAACAGAAAGGGACAAATAATGAACATGGGCTGTTTCTTAAACAGTTTCTCTGAAATTGTCAATTATTTCCATACCTACTTTACTGGGATATGTAGCCTGTATTCTGAACAGACATTGCTTTGCATTTTTATAATAATGTGAGAAGGACATAAAGATTATCAAAGGAAAACTAGCAATCTATTCCATACCCATGGTGGCCACATTTAACATATTAATTATTTTAAAAAAATTTTTGTGCCCATATATGCATGATTTTATATAACATCAAGTGATAACTTGAAACTATGTTTTTCATTTAATATAATTGACTAATACTCTTCAGTGATAAGAATTCGATTTTATGGATATGACTTAATTTATTGAAGCAAATCTCTAATGTTGAAAAAAAACTTTAGCCTTTTCAAAATTGTGTTAATATAACAAATTTGCTGTGATAACATTATTTCACTAAAATATTCCTTTATATTAAATTATATTTTAATTTTAGGAGAAGTCTCTTCAGCATAAAAGGGAAAATTTACATTAAATATATATTTGTAATCAATTGTCGAGTCATTCAAGTTATATCTAAAATTTCTTGGTTGAAGTTATACCTTAAAACTTTACATTTTAGGTTCTACTTATAGATCATGTTATTTAACCCAATTTTAAAAAGTGATATTGTCAATGTAAAAGCAATTACTTTTTCTTGCATTTTGATTAACAACTGATTTACTTATATATTTTATTTTAAAAATAAAATTCATTAACTAAAAATTCTTTTAGACATTGAAAACTAAAATTTCTGACTTAATATACATAATTTTTGTCATGAAAATTTAACATGGCAAATATTCTAATCTAACACAGTGACTTTTCATAACTGCTTAATATAGTATCCTTTAAAACTAATGAATAAATATCTTACACATTTCTTACATCTTAAAATATATTTTAATAGAGATTATAAACCTGTTGCTATTATATAGCTTACTAAAAATTATATTTATTTTTGGTATATACACATGTACTCTACTACCAAGAAAGACAAAGTTAGTATTACATAAAATGTGGATACTTAAATCATCAAAGGAACTATATATATTTAAAACAGAACAAAACAAAAAATCCAAAAATTTACCTATCCTTAGATATATGTAAAACAACAACAGATTTATATTTTAGTGACCTGCCAGCCAGAGTAAAGTATGATACATAAAGAAAAGAATTAAGAAATATGGTGATTTCTTACCCTTTGGTACATGAGTGCAGTCAGTAAAATGAAAGCAAAATACTGCATTAACATTGAAGTACTTACAATCACTATTCTATGACTCATTCACATAATGCTATTTTACACTCATTGCTTTCACTCTCATCATACACTCATATGTCAACTTCTTTTTCCTACTGAACTAAAACTAATATCTTAGATATGGTGACTAGAGTAAGCAGAACAATGCCTCCCCTGCAAAGGTTTCCATATCTCACAGCTCAGAACCTGTTAAGATAATACGTAGGTGGCAATGTGATTAAAATTATGAGATGGGAAGATTATCTTGGATTATCAGGGTAAAGCCAATCTCATCTCATTAGTCTGTAAAAGTGTAGGACTTCTCACAACTGTGGTCAGAAAGAGAGATGTGAAGTGAAAGAATCCCCATAGAGATGCAATGTTGCTTGTTGTGAACACAGAATGAGGAGGCCAAGGAATGCAGGTGGCTTCTAGAAACTAGAAAAGGCAAAGAAATAGATTCTTCTCTAGAATCTCCAGAAAGCAATGCAGCCCATCCAATATTTTGATTTTAGTTTAGTGAGACTGGTGCCTGACTATACAGTTGTTAGATAACATGGTTGTGTTTTAAGCCAAAGTTTGTAATAATTTGTTATAGCAGCAATGAAAAATTAATACAGCAACTTCCATAGCACCAACTCAACGGTTTAGGTAAAAATTTCATGTTTCCATACATCATCCTATGATTACTCTATCTGAATACTAATCGTATTACAATCTCCTGTTTGACTATTCTTCTCTCTATGAGCTCCCAGAGGACAGACTATCTCTTGTCCAAGATGTCTTCAGCACCATGGACAGTGCTGGTAAGTGGCTCTTTTCCAAGTTTTCATACCTATAGACTGCTGCATCATTTGACCCAGTTGAAAACTTGTTAATTAAGGTAACTCCCACAAATATCTAGATGACTATTATACACAAATTTTGGTTATTTAGAGAATGCAAATTGGATTAAAATGACTTCTGCCTCCAAGGCATTTGTAAATCTACTAGATAGATTGGGAGCTCAATAGCTAATTAAGTAAATTGATAGACTAGTCCAGAAAACGTCTAATCAAGAATAAGCTAAAGAAGAGAAACAACACTCGGTGAGGAGAGACCAACTCATAGATAATGACATTCAGAGAACAAGAACGTAATTTAATCACCAAATTAACCTTGCTAATTGTCTAATATGTGATATCATGCTGGTACTACCCACTGTATTTCTACAGTGTCATTTTGGGTCTCATCCTTTACTCAATGTACTTCCCTACTTGAATATGCAATAATTCCATAATTATTCTCCTTGTCTCATGTGTCTAGCTTTCATAACTATTTATTAGCATTGATCTCCAGTCTAGAATTGTTTGAGTAAATTTTGTTTGGTTGGTTCCTCTTCTGTCCCCATTCCACATCCTTTAATTCAAGTGACAAGCTTCTGCCTTGATGTATTTTCCTTAAATTAATTCTGACTTGATATCCAGTTCCTTCATAGGACTGAGATTCTACCTTTCTTTAATCATCTCTAATGAGCTAGTATGAAAGAAATATCTGCTTCCAATTATTCATGAAAACTCTTCCAGATGCAGCCTGTGTAGATAGATAGAATTCCACCCGTGGCTCAGGCCTATGCTATGCATTTCAGTAATATTAAGATGCACTACTCAATGCTCAGCCTAATATTAATTGGAATGGCTCCCTTCTGTTTTCTCCTACCCCTTGGAAAATTATTGTCAGCATATGCTACTAGGTAGTTTCCATAAATCTGTTGTTTCTCTTACCAGTTTTTAGTCCCGGGTTTAAGCTCTTGTCCTCTTTCTGTCCTGCGGCAAAAATAATACAAAACTAATCAAATCTCACTGTCTCAACCAGTAGATAAATTACCTTATATAACTAAAAGATATGTCCACACTAGTATTTAATTCATGGCTTAATGTTGAAAACAAACTAAACAATTGCATTTAACCTTAAGAGTTATGACTCTTATAATGTAGTCTCAATCTACCTTCTCAACCTTTTATCTCCTCCTTCTCCCATATGTATAGCCTACATTCCTATCAAAAACTCCTCCCTACTTTCTTCCAAGGAAACTCTTGCTCTCTGTCTCCAGAATATCATTCTCTCAATCATGTTTGCCTTTCTTTTTCATGTGATGTAATACCAGTTTCATAATCTTCTTGAAGGTGTTTCATATCTTTAGTTGCCAACAGCCCCTATTCTTCACTCTCACTATGCTTCTTTCTGGAAAAATATATTATTCTGTATGGTATAGGTGTATATTATATCTATTAGTGGAATTTTCTCATCTCAGACCACTTAAGTCACACTGTAATTTATTTGATTCTCAGGACTTATTTTATTCCATGGAACAGTTTGGATTGTTTGGTTGTGACAGAAGGACAAAATAATTGTGACCTAAATGAAATAGCAGTTAACTTATCTCTCTTATACAAGTTCAGAAGTCAATGGTGTTGAGTATGTAATGTTCCATGATAGCAGGGACCCAGGATCTTTCCAGAAGAGCTTTTTCATAACTGGCCTTCATTCTCAAGCTGACTGCATGATTCACCACAACAGTTCCAATGCCAGCTGTGAAACCTGCTTCTATCTAGCAAGAAAGAGAAAAGGGTTGATAAATTTTAAGAACATTTTAGTTATTATAGCTATTTCTTAGAAGTTGAAAAAATTATTCGCATAATCTCCATTGATCAGAACAAAGTTACACAACTACTGTAATAGAGTCTGACTTAATTTCTTTATGTTTACTGCTCACAGTTTTTAAGCTCCACTCCTCCCTCTTCTGCTTTGGGGTATGTGCATAAGAAAACCTTAGAGATCCCTCTTTTGCCTTTGATGGGCATTCAAGCCACAAAAACATCTGCCAATGCAAGGAAACCCTCACTCCCACTCTACTGCCTAACCACCATAAAAACCTCACACCAGTCTCTATTAACTGTCATTTCACTCAAAACATTTTTGAATCTGCTCAGGAGTCATCTTCCTCTACTCAGAAAGCCTCATTATGTGAGTAATAAATCCTGTTACATGCTCTTGGTGTTTGTTTATAGCATCATCGGTATAGATTATGGATCAACATTTTTTGTGGGGCTCCATTATGTTTCTGCAACTACTCAGCAAGAAATATTGAAAAACCTTTTTTCTGGGGCATCCTGGTTCTCCATTCAAATATGGTACTTCTGTTACCAAAGAAGATGGAAAGAAGGATGAGAGTGGCAACTATTACTTTATTTTGCATATCTTTACTTTATATGCAATAATAATATTCTGCATTGAGCAAATCTTCAATGTATAGCTATTCAAAATATTATATTTTCTATGTATTTTAATTATAGTTTTAGTATGTATATAATACTGTAGTTTGTATTAATTTTTCTGCACTTGAGCAAGAAATGTTACCAAGTAAACCATTTTCATACACCACAACACCACACACAAAACAACACAACACCCAACCCACACTCCCATGCTCATACACCTTTTTAAAAACATGTTAAGATAAAACCAGAACAGAACAAGCTAGAATGATTTATATTATGTGTCAAAGAGGTCTATTTCAGGACAAGAAAACTTTAAGACTTTTTAGTTCAGCTCATTGCTGGAAAGGCATCATCAATGCACCTTTTTCATATTTTACAACCAAACACAAGTTTCAATAAATGCTTGCAATAGTGTTTAAGCTATATGTATCAATGTTAAGAATATTTCTAATTTGTTATTATTCTCCAAGATTTTGAACTGTTAATACCATTGAATTTAAATATTGCTTTTTGTCTTCATCTATCAGTCTGTCATATAAGAGTCTTCTTTACACATAGCAGGAGCTAACTTATTACTTTGATTTCATTGATTCTATTGTTTCATTAAATAATATCTTATTTCACTGATTCTAAACTCAGTTAAAAAATAAACTTTGACATCTCTTAAACTAGGTTGTATCCTAAAAGCAATAGCATATAATCATTTTATTTGTTATGGCTTTAATCTTTACTAGGACATAATATAATTTATTTGGCAATACAAGATATATACTTTTGAGTGCTTCAGATAATTCTATTCTTGGGCAATCATAAATAGTGTGAAGACTTTGCAATTTTAGTTATAATATGGTGTGGGCTATGGGAATTTCTCACTGTGTAAAGTTAATCTCAGATGAAAGTTTCTTCATGAATGCTAATATTTAATATTTCACAACCCATAGAAGAAATATGTATAAGGAAATTACTATAGTTAGCAATTTAAAATAACTGCTTTCTAACTCATTCTCAAATAAGAGAACTACACATTGACACCTATACCTAAGAAAGAATTATCTGCACTTTGAAATGAGTAAACCAAGATATATTTTCAACTTTATTGAGCATGAAAAGTAAAATCATGTTCCCTTGATTGTTCTACCCTGAGGAAATAATTTAAGACTTACGATTTCAAAGGTTTTATTTTGATATCACATAGTAGGTCTCTCTGTTTTTCCAAAAACACAATGCTAGAAACACAAAAAGTTTTAAAGAAATATGTACCATTAAATAATGGATAAGTTTTTATTTAGGCTTATTTTAAGCTACATGAAATAGCAAACCCAACTCTAGTGGCTTAAAATAACAGGGGTTTATTTTCCCACAAAATAAAAATTTCTTGTGTTGGATATCTGGGTCTCAGTTAGTGCCTTTACCATGTCTTTGGTTCCCATGCATTATATTTTTTCTGCTTTTTTATACCTATCTATGGCTCTTACATTATCTTTAGACTTGTTATTTTATGGTTTCAAGATCCAAAGAAAACAAAAACACTAATTCAGAAAGACATATGAATCCCTATGTTCATAGCAGCATATTTACAATAGCCAAAATATGGAAGTCACCTAGGTATCCATTGACATACAAATGGATAAAGAAGATGTAGTATAAATACAATGTAATAATATTATGCAGCAATAAAATAGAATGGAATTCTGCCATTTGTGACAAGATGGTTGGTTCTAGAGGGTATCATGGTAAGTGAGATAAGTCAGGCAGAGAAAGACAAATGTCTATGGTTTCACTTTTATGTGGAATCTAAAACCAAGACAAATAAAATAAAACAAAAGCAAAGTCATAGAAACAGACACCAAAGGAATGATTACCAGAAGGGAGAGGGTAGGTGGATCAATAAAGGAAGGGAATTATAGTTAATAATAATACTGTGATAAGTTTTCATGGTGACAGATGATTACTAGAATTAGTGTGATCACATTGTGAGGTATAAAAATGTTGAATTGTATACCTGAAACTATTATAACTAATGCAAGATTGTATACCAAGTATACTTAAATAATAATAAAAACAAAAGATGGTGTGTAATAATTTCATTAGACTACATTGTGGCCTGGGCAAGTATACGTTCCCTAACATCTTACTGTGGTACCTAAATAATCAATTAAAAACCTTAACCTGATGAAATGAGAAGAGAAACTCTTCTATGAGTGATTTATTTGATACTGAGAGGATGTCTTAAGTGGAAGATATGAAGCATACGGGCAGGCTGGTCTGACAAAAAGAAAGAGATTACAAAATAAGTTATAAAACGTCTATGCCCATGCTTCTATGAATGCTGGAATTCACGTGGAAGTATGCACTTAGAAGACATAGTATTTGGACAAATATTACATAAAAACAGTTTTACAATTCAAGTTAAAGAATGAACCTTCGCCAAAATGAAGGAAGGAAAGAAAACCAGGAAAAGAAGAAAGTCACAGTAGAAAAGGTAGAGAAGAGGGCAGAGAAAAAATAAAAATAAGTAGAGAGGGAGGTAGAAAGAGAAACTTAAATAGGTTAATAAATTTTGTCATGATAGGATAACAATAAATGTTTCCCCCCAAATTAAGAAGAATTAACAATGATGATAAGAGTAACATCTAAGAAATGTATCCTATCAAAAGAATAGCTCACAAGTGGTTTTGATTAAAATTTATGAAATGCAAATGCCCAATCAGATGAACCATGGCTAGAATCATAATGCTTAAAAAAATCTGTGTTCCTATAAATGTACTGAATCTGTCTGAGGAAACTGCATGTTTAAGGAAAAGTGATTGTCTACACGGAGTCTAGAAAAGAGATCATCTGAAGAACAAACAATTGGCCATCTGTCTCCAGCCTTCTTCCTGGTAGAGAATGCTCTGAGAAGCTGAAAAAAAGTATCCAGTCAGCTCAAAAGTTCATTTCATATTGAAAAATAATAAATTGGAATTATAGTGTATACATAATATATGCAGAATCATGTTTTATAGATACATATATTCATCAAATTAATGTATCAAGTTTGGATGATTATTGGTTAGTCATAAAAATATTTTCAAAAAAATAAGAATCAGAGATGTCATAAAACATTACAGCAGTTGTTAACTCTCATTTGAAGTCATTAAAATAACCTCTGCCTTATATCTTTTTTAAAATTTAATTTATTGAGGTGACATTGTTTAATAAAATTATATAGGTTTCAAGTATACAATTCTATAATACATCATTTGTATATTGCATTGTGTTCACCACCCAAAGTCAAATCTCCTTCCATCACCATATTTGACCCCTTTTACCCTTTTCTTACTCTCTTCCTCTTTCCTCTGGAAATCACTAAACTGTTGTCTATGCCTATGAGTTTTTTTTTGTTTGTCCTGTTCATTTGTTGCATTTAGTTTTATATCCCACATATGTGTGAAATCATATGGTTCTCAACTTTTTCTGTGACTTATTTCACTTAGCATAGAAGAAAACATAGGTACTAACCTCATAGACCTTGGTTTTAGAGAGAATTTCATGAATTTGATCCCAAAGGCAAAGGAAGTAAAAGCAAAAATAAATGAATGGAACTACACCAAATTGAAAAGCTTCTGCACAGCATAAGAAACGATCAACAACAACAACAAAGAGGTGGCCAACTGAATGGGAGAAGATATTTGCAATCAACACCTCCAATAAGGGGCTAATATCCAAAATATGAGAAGAACTCATACAACTCAATGACAAATATTCCAATTAAAAAATGGGCAGAGGACCTGAACAAACACTTCTCTCAAGAGGACATACAAACTGCCTTATATCTTTTAAACTCTAAGGAATAATTATACATATGTATGGAGTTGCTGGGATGCTTTTCCTTCAATAATGAGACATTCTGAGCATGATGAAGTAGAAACCTTATTGCTATTATCAAGAATTATTGAAGGTAAAATGGTATGGAAAGATTGAAACAATATCATAGAAGCTGGAATTTATAAATATTGTTTTACAAATTAGCTGCCATTGTAATATAACGCAGACATATATGTAAACTAATATCTTGGGATACCTAAATACAGTTGTGAAGTAAATATAAAGGATTATCAATATGCCATAAAACTGCCCTTGTTGACAGACCTATAATAGAAGAAAAATTAGAATTGCCTAGTAGATTGGTTTCTAATGTCACATTACATTACAAATGAACTTTATAGTGAGATATTTAGACGCATCATTGAAGGTACCCTACAATTAATGAAAAGCATCCTTCCAGCTTTTTTTCTCAGGTAACAAATATTGACAAAAATCAAAGTATTTTTTGTTTTGTTCTGGGGTAGAAAAAAGCTTATTTCTTTTTTACAGTCTTCCCCCTTAATAATACACAGACAGCAGCAGCATTTGAAAATTCTCCTAGTGACCAACTTAGTTCCTTCTCTGGACCTAATTTTCTTATCTATATAAAATAGATATCAACATTTAACTCGAGATTGTGTGAGAATTCAGTTATATACGATAATGTAATTTAAAAGATTAGGAGAGTGTCTGAGACATAAGAATGTGGTTGCTAAGATAGCTATCACTATACTTGTTTATGATTATTTTAATTGTGATTTGAGTTACAAATCTCTTCCCAAGTCCCAGAAAACTCCCCTGAAAATGATCATTTTTTTTAGCCAGCAAGAAAAAATGGTAGAAATATTAATATTAGTGTATTTGTTACCTGTTGCTGTTCCAATAAATCCCCACAAGCTCGGTTACCACACAAGGCAAATGTATTCTCTTATAACTCTGGAGGTCAGAAGTCAGCCCAGATGTCAGTTGGGTTGCATTCCTTTGGAGGCTCCATTTCCTTACCTTTTCAACTCTCAGAGACCACCTGATTCTCGACCTCTTCCTGCATCACTCAAACATCTTGCTTTCATCCTCCCATCTCCTACTACCAAGTCTAGTTCTTACGCTTCCCACTATAAAGATCCTTGTGATTGTATCAGTCCAATTCAGATAATGCAAGATAACTTCCCCATTTCAAGATCCTCACTTAAAGTACATTTGTGAAGTCACTTACCTTGTAAAGTACATATTCACAGGTTCTGAGGATTGGGATATGGACAAGCTAATGTCCACATGGAGCATTTGGAGGGAGGTGGCATCTTTAGATCCACCACAAATTGTATTATTTGTAGTTTATAATTCTATAGAAGATCTATAGTGTTCCAATATAATTTATTTGCTGTCATTCCCATCACTTTTTACTACTTATCAAAGGCTAAGACATCCTAATCTTCCGTGATCTTAACTTGTTTTGATTTTAATAAAGAAACTAGATGTTCAAGTTTTAAATATTATTCATCGTATTCCTGTTTTGAAAAGTTAACTCTTTCTGCTATTTTGTTCCTAAAATAAATTATTAGTGCCACATAAAAGTTGTTTTTTTAAGTTAAAAAAGAGGAAAATTTTGTCTTATTCTTATATAATATAAAATCTACTTTAGAATGTATCTTTTTGCTAGAAACACCAACATTTATTTTTAAAATTGCAATTCTATTTGTTCATTGGATTTCCCACCTGCCTCCTACTCTACCTAGAGCCTAGAACTTTTATACAGTAAAGGAAGGACTTAATGAATTATCAAAGGAAATGTATTCACCAGTCAACTTAAATGGTTTTTAACATTTACATAGCTTTTCCAAATTCAAATAGAAAGATTACTGTGATTACCACTTCCTCTAGATTCTTTTTGTAATTGTGGCTCTACTTTCTAATGGATACTTTTCTATTGTTGTTTTTTTTTTTTTTTTTAGTCCATGTTTCAGTCTCAGTATTATTTTACTGTAAACTCTTTGAATACTTTAAACCAGGAGGCTAAGGTGATCAAATAAACCACTGGAAGATGGAGGTGAAATTTTATAAAGTGAGTATATTCTAAGAACAGGAAACTCACCAAATACTTGAAGGTTTAAGAAATGTATGTTCATACTTGTCCTACTCTGTCACTTTCCAAGTGATGGGTCTGTTAGTAAAAATTCAAGAAATGAACAAAATTTCCAGCTCTCACCAACACTCATTATTCATTTTTTAAATTATTAAAAGCAGATATATTTAGAACAACATAGAGTGATGAAATCTCATATTTTCCACAGCAGACTTTAGCTGATCAGAAAGCTGATCAGAATGGATTGTCATAGCACAGTGTAGACAAATCAGAATGTGACTTTCTGGGCCCTTTAACCAAACACTTGCAGTATTTATTTTGGTGTTCACAGAGGAATCCTTTTGCTTAGCATCTTAAAAATAATATATTACTAATTTTAAGTTCAGAATTTGATTCTATATTTAACAGTCCAAAGGATCCAATATTTTATATGGTCACGAAGATTTTGGATAACACATAAGTCTTTTATTTTGTTGACTTATATTGTGACTGAGGTTCTATAAAATGATAAAAATTGTCTTCTACTTGCTAGTGCATAAATGAGCATTCTAAGAATGAAGTTGTCAAAAAAGTCACCGTGCATTTAAATAGGCCCCCTTTATCTTTCTTTACTATATCGAAATAATTGTAGCATAAACTTAAAATTTTTTGAAATATAACATTTTTCCGGTCAGAAAATCAAGTCTCAAAAAGGTTGTGAAACTTGCCCACGTCCTCATATCTGGAAGGCAGCCTAGACAGGCTTGAATCTTGGTTGTGCATGCTCCAGGCAGACTCTTTTAGTGCCACATTATGTTCCTTCTCTTTTACTCTTCTCATCTCTTTCTTTCTAATTTTTTAGTTATTTTATAGCACTATTAATAGTTGATGTTAAACATTTCAATGGCATGCTACATACAAATTAGGGCCCTATGCTTTAATTTATTAATTTTTACCCAAAGATTATCAAGAGCATAGACTTGCTTATATACAATATCTGAGAAAGTCCCTGGTCCATGTTCCATCACCAAGACCATCTTTATATGTGTTGTTTCCATAAACTGTTTTCTATCTTGATTTTCCGTGTGCTTCCAAATTCAGCATATATGAACTGTTTCCCACCCACATACCAGAGGTTCTGTGTGCTGGAAACTTTTTAAAAAGCAGAAACTAAAAGGACAAAACAGTCCTTGTTGATGTCAAACTTTAGAGATAAGCTTATTGACTGCTTAAGAGATTTCCACCTTCGCAGAAGCATGTACTGACAGAATAAACTTTAGGCTAAAAAAATAATTAAGAGTGTGGGTTTTGATGGACAACATTCCACACTGCCCTGGCTTGTGCTCCCATCAGGTGAGGGAGGCAAGGCACACCTTTCCTCCATAGACTTCAAGGTTTCCTTTTGGGTCTAGTGTAGAACCTTTCCTAAAGCAGAGCCATGCCGCCAGCACTCACCTTCAGACTTTTTTTTTATTTTTTAACCCTCTTTACTGTCTACAGAAATGTCTTAAAAGATCAGGTCTGCTCTTAATTGTGTTTTTTTTTCGGTTTCTTCCACTCCTTACACATCCGGTCCATGAACAAAGGTAGAAGCTGTTCTGCGTGCGCTATGCACAGTACTGGCTCCCTGCAGGTGCCTGGGCGCCCCATGTGCACGCATGTGTCAAAGTGGAGACGAAGTAAGCACTACCTACTTCCGCCCCAGTTCCCATGCCTGAGCAGTTAGAGACTTTAAACAAACAAACAAACAAACACCAAACTGTTGATTGGACAAAGATGTCCTGAAACTTTGCAAAAAAAAAAAAAACATACACACACACACACACACACACACACACATCTATATAGCTAGATAGCTAGATAGTCTCTAGCTATATATCTCAGAAACAAAACAAAACAATGCCAACACAGAAAAGAAATCGTCATCGTCGGCCCACTAAGATTATGAATATGAAGTAGGTGCTCTCAAGTTTAACTGAGACACATCTAAAATTTAGTCGTTTGGAAAGTACTTAAATGTGAGCTTCCGAAAAATATGCCTTTCTATATTTTTAAAGAAAGTCATGACATTAACAAATTTACAGAATAGTTAAAAAGTAAAGAGATTGGAGGAGTTAACCAGTACAGATTAATTTTATGTAAAGCAAAGGAAGGGTAGGGTATGCCAAAGCATTCCGTAAGCTGTAAAATGCTTTAGATGAACACACACATGATCATTGAATATCTGTGACTAGAAAACTTGAATTATTTAGGCCTCACTTTAGGGTATATCTATAATTAGATAGAGTAGTTACTCTCTATCTGAGATCGGTAATAGTTTGTTCACGAAAAAGTCTTTCTGTGAAAGTATTGCATAGAATAGGTCATTCATCAAAATTTAATGCTTTCATTCATTCTGGGGAGTTTGTTTGTTTGTTTGTTTTCTGTTTGCTTTTTGTTTGTTTTGTTTTGTTTTGTTTTGTACAGCAGAAATTACTAAAGATCTACTTCAGTTTTTCACATTTTTCCATTGAAGAAAAGAAATGTGATCACACTTGAATTTTTGAATTCTCTGATTATTTCCTCCCACACACTGATATTTACCCAGATCTCATCAGGAGTCATTGTATAATCAGGAGATGTGAAAAGCAAGCTAACACATAGTTATATAAATTAATTATTTCATTTATAAATATAATATATTTTTCTGTTTTTACCTACATTTACCATTTATTTATTTCATCATTAAAAGTTTATTCGTTAAAGGTCAATTTTATGGTATGATAATTTAGAAAATAAAGTTAAATGCCTATTTATTGTGCTGAGCAGAATTTTAAAGATAGTGTCTCCTCCTCCCCCCCAATATTCCCATCCCCTGCTTTTTCAATCAAACAGCAAATTCTGTGAAGGGATTTTTCTACACATATAATGAAAGTCTCCAATAAGTTAATCTTAAGATACGGAGGTGAACCTGGTGTGCCTGCCCCAGTCAGGTGAGCTCTTTACAAATTGAACACTTTCTGGCTGATGGAAGAGGAAAGAAGTCAGAGATTCAGAGCACGATGGAATTCAGAGTGTAGCAGATAGCTCTGAAGAGGGAGAACACATTACAAGGTACACAGGTAGATTTTATGAGTGTGAATGGCCTTCAGCTGTCTGTCAGAAAGTAAATGAGGACCTCAGTCTTATAGATGCAAAAAAATGATGGAGTTTGTACAACAACCTAAATAAGATTCTTTCTTGAAGCCTCCCTGTAAAATCCAAGCCTGGCTGACACCTTAACTTTGGCCTCTGTCAGATGTTAGTAGAAAGCTCAACTGCACCTACCCCAAGTTCTAACCTACAGGACTGTGAGCTAATAAGTATTGTTTTATGCTATTAACTTGTGGTAATTTGTTATGCAGCAATGAAACTGATAACTTCATTAAGTGCTAGCTACATGATGACATACATGGCAATATATCTTATCATTTTCAGAGTTTGGGCAACTTGGTAAGGTAGGGAGTTTTCCGTCCAATTTCCTAATAAGCCACAGAGAGAAGTGACTTGCCTAAGGATTTGGGAATAGAGCCAAAACTACAGTTTAGATTCCTAACTTTTATTTGAAACCCTTTTTCATATTTTACTCTATGTTCGTTTCTCATTACTTTTGCTTTATTGAATCTTTCCTATCACAGAATGAGTTCTAGAGATGTCAAGCCTTTATTTTCCAGTAGTTTCCAGTAGTTAAAAACTTTTTTTAGTGTAAAACTTAAGTATCATATTCAATCAGAGCTAGACCCTTCACCCAACCCAGGCTGGACTTATAGCCTGGGGAGCGCTAAGCTAAAAGTGAGTGTGAAGCTAGTCTTTCTTTCTCTTTCCCTCTGTTTGGTTTCATGTCCTTTACTGGTGGGGACTGTTTAAAGAGATGGGTAGAAAAACATGGAGATCCTTTTGAACTATTGCGATCCCCTTTCGTATTGGTTTTGGTGATTCTCTAGTTAACAGCAACTTTCCATTAATACTCTTCAGCAGAAGATGTCTAAAAATGCAGTGCTGTAGAAAAGATTCTGGAGGCTTTGCCAGGATGGCCCATTGTAGTGTCCCCTGGTTGGACCTTAAAGCCCTTCTCTATTATCCTCTTCAGAAATCTCCATTCAGTATTGCTGCTTGGGGCCTATATTTGGAGTCTATTCTCTTGAACACATATTGCCAAGTCTTCTCAAGGTAGGTACTTTCTACAGTGTCCACAGGAACCTAACACAATCTTGCTATACCCGAACTGGGTCTGTAGACAGTCACTGCTACACCATGTTTGCCTCTAGCATCTAAGTATCTCTCTGGTGAGATAGGCATAGAGAATAATGAGAAAGCCTGTTGCTTAAGGTGACATCCCAGAAGAGAAGGCAGGGCTTAGCCACCGCTTTGTGTAGTCATCCATCCATGGGTGATGCTCTCATTAATTGCTCATTTGTTCCTCAACACTGACGACACTCAGGATTCCTTACCCCTCTACCCTCTCTACTTTTTAAAATATACATTGAGGATAATGGCTAATGATAGTAAAAACAGTTTTGCTACTTCTTGGTAAGGTGGTATCTGGCCCCAATTATTAATTGTTTGCCTTAGATACGGATTATGCAGTGTTACTTATTTTCAGCTGAGTGCCACAACCCTCAAGTCTGAGACAAAATGAAAAGTCCCACTAGATATAGTCCCACTGTGGTAACTATAGAAGAGGAAAAGGGGGAGAGGTGACTTACTTAAATGTGACATCAGAATTTAGGCTTAAACAGTTACTCTTTGTTTTTAATTCCATTTGTTTAAAACTTAATGATAATATAACAGTATCCAAGATAAATTAACATAATAAGGTCTGTATTTCAGTCGTTATCCGTGAGCTCTGCATTATCTTTGGACACTTATTTGATTTAAGTATTTTAAAAAATACATTTTGGGGGGGGGGTGGATCAGAGTAGAATAGCCTTTAGGGCTATTGGAGAGGCAATATGTTTATATGGTTAGTTTTGAAGTTATTCTGGCTTGTTGAAAAAATATGAACTGGTAGTGTCATTAGAAATTTGATTGTTAGGAGGAAAAAACACATGACATGATTTACCAGGAAACACTAACTCTAAAATTATTTATAAATCCAGATATAGTTGCACTCAAGTATTCACCATGTCTCTATTCAAGTGACAAATTTGTAGGAAACTGGCAAAGAAGGGAGATGAGAAACCAAACGTGGCTCGTGATAGGGTTATCCTAGGTTGATTGTGAGACAAGAGACCTAGCACAAAATAAGAGTCTGCTGCAATTGACAGCCAAGTGGAAGTTAAGATGAAGTTTCTAGTCTGTTAGATTTGAAGAGAAAGGTCAAGAGTACTGATAAAATCTGAGTGTCCTGGAGGAAAGAGTTATGAGTCCAAGATGGCACATAAATTATAGTCCCTTTCTGGTTGGGAGATAGTGAAAATGCATAGGAAATCTATCACTGTTATATTTTATTTTTTTGAGCAATGGGCTGGCATTGGATTCTGAATTACGTTAAGCAGGATGGATAAAACACTACTGTAATCTAATGAACTTAGTTACAGAGACTGGCAAAGGGAAAAAAAGATGCAATGGCAAATAGCAAATGAGACAATGCTTTTTTTTTTTCATTTTTATATTGCTCCTTTTCTTCTCAAATAAATCTTCAAGTGAGAATGCTTTGTTTATTTACTCAACAAAAAATCTGTTGATTTTCTATCATGTGCCTAATATTATACTAGGCACTGGAAAAACAGATACTATAAGCCTTATATGGCATCCTTAGAGAAATAACTGTTTAAAGAAGGAAAGGTATGTGAAAAACAATAATTAAACACTACACAATAATAGTCAGCACTGGACAATTATTCTTCTGTTGTCCATCATACTTTCTTATGAGAACAGTATTTTTTTTCTGATGAAAGAACATGCCTCTGACCCTCCTCTAAGCATAGCTTCTATACCTCAATGTCATTACCTGGCTCAGGATCCAAGACTGACTATTCAAAATCAAAACTTTTTTTTGTTTGTTTCAAGTATAAAAGAACAACATTTAGTATACTTCCATCTATCCTGTAATGTTGCTATGAGCAATTTGGGGGTTTGGTATAGCAGCGAAGCAAAAATCTTTCAGGCACAATGAAATGTGACAATAAGAACTAATATGTGAAGAAGAGAAGAAACAGATGCCCATCATATGATTAAAAGATAATAGAAAAGACAAAGAAATAGAAGGAAAAAGAGGAAATACCTGGATGTCTCTGAGTGGTAGAAGTAAGATTTAAAATATATTCAAAACAAAAGGAAATAAAAAGAAATGGGAATGAGTCATAGAAGATGAAGCCAAAGTAAAAGTGAGATGGAAAGTATAATCTTATTAAAGGACAGACCTCTAGTCTCCCCTGTTATGAGCCAAATACTAGCCATAGTAGAAATAAAAAAAAAAAATTAAGACTTGAGATGAAAAATTCAGAGTTTAAAATATAAAGTTAAGGGATACATGACATTTTATAGATAGTTTGGATATTATAGATGTCTCAGATCACAGAAGCTGAGAAACTATTTTCCTCAAAGATTTCATTTGCTAGCTTTTGAGATTCAGCATATTTAGAATGTTCTTCATTTCTAGATTTCTATTTCTTAGTCTTAAACTAGTACTTGAAATCATCGGTTATAGTTCTGTATAAAATGCAGAATTTGAAATGAAAAAGAACACTGTAAGTACACTTCCCTTTGAAATATCACCTTGCTGTGGACACCAAGTTAATACTTTATTTCAATAAGAAGAGGCATTGGCCTATGGTATAGTCAAACCCATGCTATAAAAGATACAAAAAAATTGACAACAAAATGGTACCTTGTTTATAAATTCAAGCAAAACACTCCTCTTTTTAGAAAAACAAAAACTGAGAAAGTAAGATTTTTACATTGTTTACATAACATTCTTAAACTATTTGTTTAACCAAAATGATTAAAAATAATTATAGTTTAAAAGTATAAACGTTATTGTTGATAACAATTTAAAATTGATTTTATTAATTACTCTTAGTGTCTTTATGCAAATATTTAGTAGGGCTTTTTGTTATTAACCTAGGTCAATAAAATGTTCTTAGCTCACCATTATGTAAAATGTGTGTTTTGGTCAAATTTTGACATCAGTGGTGAGCAAAC
Organism: Eonycteris spelaea; assembly: GCA_003508835.1. Lineage (NCBI taxonomy): Eukaryota > Metazoa > Chordata > Mammalia > Chiroptera > Pteropodidae > Eonycteris > Eonycteris spelaea. The sequence continues at coordinate 3,235,197 of PUFA01000137.1, forward strand.
TTGAAAAAAAAATCTAGACAGTAAATATTTATTTGCCATATGGTCTCTCCCACAACTGCCAACGAATGCCAAAGCAACCATGGACAATGCATAAACCAATGAGCATGACTGTGTTCCAATAAAATTTTATAGAAAAAAAATAGGTGGTGGGCTGGATTTGACTATAGCTTACTGACCCCTACTTTACAATAAGCAAAGAGAAACATGGCCTTTATAATTAAACTTTTCCCTATTTTTTTTTCAACTAATGGCATTTAATAGCAATACAAGACAGGTACTACAGTGAGGCAATAAGGAAAGGGATTACTGAATAAGAGAGAACTAAATAACTTTGTCAAATGTCCCAAACAGTAAGGAAGTGGGTGGCATTCCAAACAACACTCAGTTATTATATTAAGTGCTGGCATGCTACTAAATACAGGTGTGTCTGGCATTGCAGCCAACCTCAATTCATTATTAGATGAGCAGACCAGCCTTGATCATCCAAATCAGGAGGTAGCCACTACAAATGCTGCCCCATACTTCTCTACGTCTATTAAGATTGTTCCAGCTTTCTACTGCATTCTAAAGTCTGCACGTGGTGCAATAACTCCACCAAACTTAATATCTCTTTTCTAATTTTTTTTTTTTATATTTGGGCTTCAGGCCTTCTACAATTTGGAGAATACCAAATGTATGAATTTAAATAGTATTCTCTTGGCTTGTAATTTGTATGGAAGTGAGATGAGTCTAAAAATAAACAAGAAATAAGGAAATTATAAACAAAGAACTTTTTATGAACTACTAGTCCTGATTACATTTTAAGATTTTGAAATAAATACTCTCTTTATAACTGAAATTTGACTATACCTTACTCACTAATTTAGAGATTAGCTCAATAAAAATTAAAAGGATAAGACAACTTTGTTTTTTTAATGCTAACTAAAATGATTTGTACTTTTTAATCAGAGCAGCTGGACTCTTCGTGCAGTTACTCTTTTGTCAGGAGAATAGGTAATACATTGAAAATTATTTATTGTATATTTAAACATGAAAACTACTATAGTTAGACCCACTCAGAAAATGCAGAATTGGAAGAAGTTTCTAAAAATCTGCTAAGGAAAAACAATATAGGTAGAGAATTGACTATAGTTAATAATAACTCTCAATAACTATAAACTAGTTTTATAAAAATAACATGTATATGTCTTGATGGATTAAAGTTTAAAAGAATGAAGTAGTAAAAATGGAGGAGGGCTAGATGGAGAATTAAGAGTAAGACTTTTTGTAAAGTCAGTAATAAGTATGAATGATGGGAAGAGGGCCTTTACCCTGGAGAAGTCAGCGCAGAGATAAGTTTAAACAAAACATTGTGAGAGAACTGCCAGAACCAGCTTTGGTTAAAAAATTACAGTGGGTTAAAATTGTGAGTGACTCAAATCCACTCTTAACATCTTTTCATACTGTTGTGACATCTCTTTTCCATAAATTTTCAGAATGTCCATTCATTAATTTATCAATTCACCCTATAAACATTTATAAAGTTCTTTCTTAGTGATAGTTTGTCAGAGCTTTTGTGAATTGGAGATTATTGACCAAGACACAACAGCAGACCAAGGCACTAGTTCAGGCAAGCATATCGGGAAACTTTGCTGGAAAATCAGCTATGTGCATCACAGGATACCAGGATGTCTGGTCTTGACTGGAAAGGGCTTTGGGTATTGAATCACATAAGAAAAAAAGTCATCATATAGGAGGAGGGGTACATTGGAAAACCTCAGATCAAGGGCCTGGAAACAAAAAGAATAGAGTATGTATCCCTAAGGCCTTTCTTTTTTATTACAGCAAATTGTGCCACTGTTCTCACAACTGGAGACTGAAATGACGTTAAGGAAAATATGTTTAAAATTTTATAAAAATCACTGTGGGAAGATAGTAAAGAACTAAACGAAAGGAGAGGTATTCCACGCTCATTAATTGGAATTGTCAACATTGTTCGCATGTTAAATCTTCCTAACTCAATCTATAGATTTAACAAAATCCTTATAAAATCCAGAGAAGTATTTGTAAATATCAACAAGCTGATTTTAAAGTTTATGTGGAAAGGCCAAAGACTTGAAAGAGCTGACAAAATACACAAGGAGGAGGAAGAGGAGGAGGAAGAGGAGGAGGAGGAGGAAGAGGAGGAGGAAGAGGAGGAGGAGGAAGTGGAGGAGGAGGAAGAAGGAGGAGAGGGAAGGGGTGAGTAGGATGAGAGAGAGGGAAGAGAGAAGTAGAGGTGAAGGAGGAGGAGGAGAGGGCAGGGGAGTAGAAAAGGGAAAAGAGGTAAGAGGGGGAGGGGGCAGAGGAAGGAAGGTGGAGGTAGAGGAGTAGGAAGAGATGGTTGGAAGACTGATACTACCCAACATTAAGACTTGCTGTAAAGTTACAGTCATAAAAACAGCATAGTATTGGTGAAAGAAAAGAAATATGCAACAAAATGGAATGTAATGGGAACCACAAAATAAATCCACACAAATATAGTCAAATGAATTTGACAAAGTTGTAAATGCAATTAAATGGAGTGAAAATGGTATTTTCAATATATGCTATTGGAACAATTAGATGTTCGTATTAAAAAAAAACTTAAAATGAACATAGATATACAACTTATCGTTAAAAAATTAACTCAAAATAGGACATAGATAAATTTAAAATGCAAAAAAAATTTCTAGAAAAGTGGAGGAGAAAATAAATGTGATCTTGGGTTTGATGATGAGTTTTTAAATACATTAAAGTCACAATATATGAGAAATAAATTTGATAATTCAGACTTCACTAAAATTTTAAATTTTAGTCTTTGGAAGTTATGTGAAAGAATGAAAAGACATGTCACTGACTGAGAGAAAATACATACAGAATGCATATCTGATAAAAGATTTATATCCAAATTATACAAAAAATTTTTAAAGTCAAAATAAGAAGGCGAACAGTCCAATTTAAAAAAAAAAAAAGCAAAAGATTTAAATAGACACTCTGCCAAAGAAGATACAAAAAAAATGGTAAAACATGAGAAAAGATGCTCAACATTTTCATTGTAGAATTGCAAATTCTAGTAAGATTGTATCTCTACACATTCATTGAAATGACTACAATTCAAAAAAACTTACAATATCAAATGCTGACCAGGATGCAGAAGAACAGAAACTCTCATCTATTGCTGGTGGAACTACAAAATGGGATAGTGACTTTGAATGACAATTTGGCAGCACTGGAAAGCTAAATAAATATAGTCTTACTATCCAATCCCATAAAAGCATTTCTTAGCTACCCAACTGATTTTAAAAGTTATATTTACATAAAAACCTGCATGAGAAATTTTATAGCGATTCCATTCATAATATCCAAAAAACCTTTAAGTGAGTAGGATCTTTTTCCATAGGTGAACAGATAAACAAAATGTGGTACATGCTGTGAAGATGAATACAGGAAAACCTTATTCAAAATGGAATCAGGATGTAATGAACAGAGGGAGAGCATTCACTGCAGCTTACTTTACATACCCAGCAGGAAGAAAAAAAAAGATTTTCTCCTTACCCAGCAATAACAACTCAGCCAATGAGAAGACATACAACCCCAAATTCAGCTCACTTTTAATAAACTTTTGTTCAAACTGCCCCTCCTAACTTCCTCCTATCCTCTATAAAAGCCTCCTTCTCTCTTTTGTTCTCTGGATCTTTGTTACCTATGATCCACCATAATTTGCATGTCCCAAATTGCAATTCCTCTGCTGTTCCTGAATAAACTATATTTTCCTGGCCAAACTACCATTTTTTAATTTTTTCGTTTTAAAGCTTGGCAATGCAGACAATGGAATACTATTCATAGTAAAAAAAAAATAAATGAGCTATCAAGTTATACAAAGATATGGATGAATGTTAAATGCTACGTGGAAGCAGACAGTCTATAAAGGTTAATATAATAGGTGACTGTTATTATACAACCTTCTGGAAATGATTAAATCATGGAGACAGTAAAATAATCACTGGTTACCAGTGGTTTTGGAGATAGGAAATGTAAGTTTTGTTGTTTTTGTGTTTTGTGTTTGTTTTTAGTGTATAATGGTGGAGAATAGTGTATAATTATAATGGTGGATACATGACACTTTGTATTTCCTTAACCCATATACTTTTATAGCACAAAACGTAAAACAATGTATAAAAAGTGCCACCTAAGGATAAGGGGATCCTAGAATGTTACAGAATGCAGAATGTTACACTAAACAAGGTGCTGACCTTAGGTACTTATTGAAATGAGTAGAGTTTATAAGAATTAAGGCAAATGGAAGTACATAGGAACCATATTTTAGTTGAGAAAGCTGTTTCTCATCAGGGATATGAATTAACAATTTTGAAACTTCTGTACATGCTTACTTGAATTGAACAATTATGTAAACATATGGTGAAAAATTAGAGCTGATTTTCTTACTGTTATCTGGAAATTTAAAGATAAGAAAAAGGAGAGCCTAGAATGATCCATGAAATAAAGAATCCGTAAGAGGAATTTGTATGAACTCATGTTTACTTGACATTGACACAGGCGGTTGCATATAGAAATATTTATACTGTACGTACAGTTGGCCCTCCCTATTCGCAGGTTTTCTATCTGCAGATTTGACTAATCACAGATCAGAACAGCATTTTCAGTCGGAGGTTGGGAATCAACAATGAGGAGATTGACTGTATGCATCGTTCTATGCAATTTTGTAGAAGGGACTTCAGCATCCACAGATGTTGGTGTTCATGTGGGTTTCTAGAATCAATCCCCCCAAGCTACTATGTATACACATAGATGACCTTACCCTGTCAGCTGGGGTGGCCTAGAGACAACGACACTGAAGTAGCAATGAATCGATCTAGTGCACAGATCTTGATTTTTAATGCCATTCTTCAACACAAAGAAACAAGTTTCCTTTGACAAATGGCTGATAGGAGATGATTCTAGAACATCTTATAGTGCCAGAAACAACAATGAATGACAACAACAAAACATTCATAATGGGGTAATATCAAAGAGACACAGGAACCACTTGAAAGATCTCCTATTGGCCATGAATTGAACATTTGGTACAAAAAAAAAAAAAAAAACCAACAATAAAGTAGCATTGTAGCATTTATTTACAGCCCAAAGTATAAAATAAATATTCAGGAGTTAACCCTGATAAAACAAACTGGTTAAATATGCAAATAAATTGAGGAAGAAGGAACAAATCTCCAATATCCAACCATTCATTTTAATTCTCCACTCTCAAGGATGTGAAGCATAACTTCCTACTGTCTAAGTGCAATTAGTGCATAGTGTCTTCCTTCCAAAGAGTAAAGTATGGATGAGGGCGGGGGACAGCGAAGACACCTGATAAATATTACTTCAGCCAGGTGATTGAGATTAACATTAACAAAGAAGTCATGTTGATAGTATGTACCCCTGATAAGATGTGATGACAATGGTTTTTCTGTGTTTTTTCTCTTAAAATTCTATAACCTCAGTTTACTTATGAAAAAAAAATCACAAAAATCCTAATGGAGGGTCATTCTACAGTATTCCTCAAAACTCCTGTCTCTTTAAAAATGAGAAAAGTCTAACAAACTGTCACAGCTATAAGAACGTTAAAAGACATGGTAACTAAATGTAATGTGCTACTCTGGATAGAATCTGGAAATGAAAAAGGAGATTAAGAAGAAAAAAAACTGAGAAAATTTGAATAAATTATGGACAGTTAATAATGTGTCAATATTAGTTCATCAATTCTGATAACTACATGATACTATTTTATAAGATGCTAATAATGTAGGAAAGTGTATGAGATATATGCAAATGACTATATTTACAATATTTCTCTAAACTTAAACTATTCTAAAAATGACTATTGAAAGCATACTTTATGAGACTCTGATAACACAAACTGAAATTCTTTGGGATTCCTGAGGGTGAATTCACAGAAAAATAGGAGACAGTGCCTCCAGCACAGAGAAGGCTTTGGGCTCTTCCCACCAAGCACCAGTGCCTCAAGAGTAATAATAACCAAGCACGGTCACATTGGGCAAGGTGAGGAATGTCATTGAATAGCAGCACATTCCTGCAGGGCATAGGACAGAGATAAAGAAACTAGCAAGCTCCAAGAAGCTGAGAGGACAGTATTTATGACTATATGTGAAGTAGCCCCAAATGACCCCAAATATCTGGCATATTTTGCAGAATGTTTTGAAATCTGCCCATCAAAGAGCATGAAAACAAGAGTGCCATAGAACTTCCATGTGTGACTGTCTGCAGCTCAATTTTAAGCCCAGCTGGGCATAGATGTGTAAGCACAGCTCCCCAAATATAAGGAGGAAAATACAATAGTGCAACAAGAAGATAGGCTTGGAGATAGACTTTATAGATTTGAAACCCAGTGTTACTGTTTACTAATTATGTGACATTGTACAAATAATTTAAACTTTATGTGCCTCATCTACCAAATGGGGATAATAAGAATATATACCCCATAGGGTATTTTCAGGATTAAATATGTTAACCTACCTGTAAGAATGCCAGCAGATAGTAGGCACTCAATAATAAATCTTAGCTAAGGTTATTATTACTATGTGTTTATGCTTTATATATATGTTTATCAAAGATTTCCATAAACACTATAGTGTTTATCTCAATGCCTCCCTCAAAACAGACACTGCCATTCTTCTACCCCTTTCCTGAGGTTGCCCTCTTGTTTGGAAAATATGAGACTCTGGAGAAATGGGTAAAATTATTCAGGGTAGTTTTTGAATAATTTAAACAACAAAGGGTATAGTAATACTCCACTATTTTTGAGACAGTTCAATAAATCCTTCATGTTATTTGGAAATTTATTTGTGGGAGTTATTTTCAATTTGTGATAATGATATTTGAACTAAGATTATGAAAACAGAAATAAGAGAATCTTTTGTAATTTTCTAGGGTTTTATTTTTATTTTTCCTCTTTAAACTTTTATATAAATCTAGATGTCACAAAGTGGGTAATTTTAACAGTTAAGGTATATAGTTACCTTATTTTTTATACAAAGGAGCATAGAACTGACAAGATATTATTTTCCACACCATATAATGCATTTTATGCTAGGTCTAGAATAATTTGACCTAAGGGCTGACTATAAAATTATATCTCAGGACATATAAAATATCTCTACAACTATTAAAATTGAATATAATTAGACTGTCAATCAAATATTAACTTTTTGCCTGGAAGACACATCATAACTAAATTAATAGTTCTGAACATATTGAGAGTCAAGTCAAAAGATAAGTTGGATGAGAATAAATTATAACTCATTACTATAAGGACTACTTTGGAGGATGTGGCTTACATATATGAAAAACAATGAGCTTCCTAATATCCCAGGGAAACACAGACTTCATGCTTTCAGTCACAAGTAGTACAGGGCAACTGTAGCCTTCCTGTGTGGAGCAAAACTTGCATCTAAAAAATGTATGACTTGAGCAACTCATCACAATCGGGTAGCTCATGAAGAGAAGAAGCTGACTACACCATATACGCTTACTTCATTTCCCAAAGTTATCAAATAGGTCACCTACTACAAGAGGTGGATTGGAGATCTGCATGTGACCGGGGACAGTTAGGGAAAATCTCTCTTATCTTGGAAACTAGAAGAGACAAAGTATCCTAACCCCAGAGAGTTGCTCATACCCGTAGCCACATTTTAAACCCCAAAACACATGCGATCATTCAACTTTGGAAATCTTAAATTTGAATAACCTTCCTCTCTGATCACTAATGTTTATTCTTTCAGATATATTGCTGCATACATATAAGTCTCGTGGTCCCTCCAGTCCTCCCTGGGTTACCAGCCCCTGTTGATCTCATTCACTGCCCTACCAAGTCCATACCCAGAACACATGCTCCTCAAAACCTTCATTTCCTTTGTAATTTTAGGGAATAAATTGGAAAGTGTAGTGGTGGTCAGATTGTGAAGGGCCAAAAATGGCTCAGGGAATTAAATTTTGTTGTGCCGGCTTTGGGGAAAACTTTGTGAGCTTGTGTTGTGCAGTAACATATTCTCACTCAAATAATTGAAAGAAGTTCAGACAAAGAGTGAAAAGGCAGAATGTTGAAAGCCACAGAAATGCATGAGAGATAAATACACAAATTTAGTTGGAAATTAAGTAGTTTTGAACAGAATTAATGGCTAGAGCAGTGGACATGAAGGACATGACCATGAGAAGCCACAGAAAAGTAGGAAGCACAAAAAGGTGATTCCTGGTGTTTAAGAAAGTACTTGCATAGGAACAATGACATGAATATACGTTGAATGTAATAAAGCATGTGTAATCAATATTTTAATAGGATTAGCTTAATAGTAGGTAACTGAAGATTATGGAGAACTGCACATTTTAAGAATTGCACATATTTTATGTTGCAATAAAGTGAAATGTATCTTAAATATTTCTCCCTCTTCCTACTTTAATATATTCCTCATTGCTTCAATGTAAAAGGTCACTTCATTTTTATGTACTACAGACATTTAACTTATTTCTATTAAATCAACAAGAATTGGATGATGGCAACTTCTAAGAAACTGCTTTAGATTATATAAAATTATGAAATTATAAGTTCATACTGACAATTTACAACATACTAAGGCTTTGCTAAGCATCATCCTATTAATTGTCAGAACAACTCTCTGAAATATCTATTTATTATGCCAATTTATGGATGTGCAAACTGAGACTCAAGGAATAATTATTTGCTCAAATCCACACAGTGGTGAGCGGGCATGATGCCAATTTAAGTTGTTCTGACTGCACTACCTATATTCCTTTAGATACTGAACTTTTTCCCTATGTGGTAGACTATAAAGCACAAAAATCGCCTCACCCCTTTTTACAATTGTTGTTAATTCCTGGATTCTGTTGAAAATTATTGCTTTGGAGAATCGTTTCCAAGTGTTTTATACAAACAAAACAAAAAAAAAGATACCAAAAGAGATTGTGTTGTATAAACATGAAACTATGCCCTAAGCTATAATTTGGAAATCTGACAAAACATGACTATATGTGAATCTTTTTTAAATAAATATAACAATTAATCAAAGATGCAAGGCTGATTCTCCTTCTACTCTGCCTCACTTAACAGCATTAAGAAGAATTGGTAAAGTCTGTACTCCTCAGTAATATCCCTGAGGCTATTGTTTTGTTCCTTTTACTAATCTCCTGTTCTTTTAAATTCATATTTTTTAAATTATTTGGTTTTCTCTTATTACTTAATCACTTTTGAATCTAGCTCACAGACTTCTTCATTGTCAATGACTTCCACATTTACCACCTCCAATATATAATACAAGTATATCTGAATTTTCAATTCAATCATCAAAAAATATAAATAAGTAAGATAAAACATTTCCAGAATATAAACTAAAAATTTTCTCCCCTGGATTATAGTAAAATAGCTTTATTCTCTTTTGCACACATATATTTTTCTCCTAAGTGACCTTGTTTTTTCTAGAACTTTCTTCCCAAAGCAGAAATGAAGTCTTATTATTGATTTCAACAGCCATTACTTCCTGGAATCCACCATATCTTTGTCTTCTACCATCCCTACTTTGTTGATTCTTTACCACCTACCATTAATACTTTCTATTTTTTTTTTCCATACTACTGAATTGAGTTGGAAAGTATTCTAGAATCACACTGGCTTAGTCTAACATAACATGAATGAATGGGTGACCCCCATAGCATTAACTTGCAGAAATGCATGTAAAATTAGAGAAACTGTAATACATAACTGATCTCAGAAGAAAGAGAAATTTCCATAAAAAAATAAAATCTAAAGGTGTACAAATTAGCTAAAAAAACCTGACTAACAATGTTTTTGGAATCTAATAGAACTGAGCACTAATGTTTTAATGTCTCTATGTGTGTAGTTCCTGGAATTGCTTTAAACCTGCAGATTTACAAAAATAAACATGCAAGACTGTTGAAGTAAAAAGCTTCTGCACAACAGAAAAATCAACCAACAAAACAAAAGGACAACCTTCTGAATGGGAGAAAATATTTGCAAATCACATCTCTGGTAAGAGGTTGATATTAAAAATCTATTAAAATTCATACAACTCAATAGCAAAGAAAAATCTGATTGAAAAAATAGGCATAGGATCTAAACAGATATTCTTTCAAAAAAGATATACAGATGGCTAAGAGGTACATGAAAAGTTGCTCAATGTCACTAATTATAAGGGAAATACAAGTCAAAGCCATAATAAATCAACTCACACTTGGTAGAATTGCTATTATCAAAAAGACAAGGGATGACAAATGCTGGAGAGGATGTGGAGAAAAGGGACGCCTGTACACTACTATTGATGATGTAAATTTGTGCAGCCACTATGAAAAACAGTATGGAGCTTCCTCAAAAAAATTACAAGTAAAACTACTATATGATCCATCAAGGCTACTTCTGGATATTTATCTGGAAAAAACAAAAAAACAAAACAAAAAACACACACTTAAAAATATATATACACCTCCATCTTTGTTGCAATATTATCTTCAATAGCCAACATATGGAAATAACCTGTGTCCATCAATGGATAAACAGGCAAAGAAACAGTGCTATTAAAAATATATATATAATTTAGCTATAAATATACATATATAATTTAACTATAAATTATATATATATATCATATTTAGTTATAAAAAAATAAAATCTTTCCATTTGTTACAACATTGGTGTATCTTGAGGGCGGGTGTATCTTGGTAGATGAGGGCATTGTGCTAACTGAAATAAGTCAGACAGAGAAAGAGAAATACCACATTATTTCACTTATTGTGGAATTAAAAAAAAATACAAATAGAAAACAAATTCATAGATACAGAGGATAGGTGGATGTATGCCAAAAGCAGGGCGTGGGGGAGTCAAAAGGTACAAATAAAACTTATTTGTTTTATTTGTTTATAAAACAAATAAGCCATAGAGATATAATATACAGCATGGTGACTTTAGTTAATAATACTGTTTTGCTTATTTGAATGTTGCTAAGAATATATATCTGGAAAGTTCATATCATAAGAAAAAATAATTTTGTAACTATGTAGAGTGAGAGATGTTAACTAGACTTATTTTGGTGATATTTTTGCAATGTATACAAATATTGAATCATCATGTTGTATACCTGAAATCAATATAATGTTGTCAATGTATTATACCTCAATAAAAATAAACAAACAAGCAAACAAACAAACAAATAAGTGAATCCTTGCAGATTTAAAAGATTCCTTAGTCTGTAAAGAGAAGATTAGACAATCTTTTCCCACTGACCTAGGAAAGAGGCAATGTGAAAAAGACTTAACTTGCTCTTTCTTAATTTGAAGACAAAGAAAGTGGTCTATAAGCCAAGGACCGCAGTCAGCCTCTGTAAAGGAATGCAGACCTACTGACATGTCAGCCTGCGCTCATTCACACCCATGCCAGATGTCTAACCTACAGAATTTTAAAATAACAAATTTGTATTGTTTTAGTCCACTAAATGTGTGACAATTTTATGCAGCAGCAATATGACACATATAAAATTAGATACAGCTGAAAAGAGAATTCATAAATTGGAAGATAGAGGCAAACATTCTGAGAAGAAGGCATAAAACAAATTAAAATCTTGGTACATAATGGTAAACCTGAAGAACAACAATTCTGAATAAATATATCACTCATCAACATTGAACTCATAAAACTTGAACACAGAAGTATGGCATAGGACATCCAAAGAAAGAACTTGTAAAGAAATTGAAAACTTGTAGATAATTTAAAATAAATAACAAAAATTATTTAAAAATAAAGATATCTCAAGATTGCAATGTAATTACTATTTTAAAATATTTTTGTAGTTCAAGATCTGAAAATAGATAATCAAAAGTCTACATTTTATAAAGTATGTATATGTTACTTTGCACTTATTCCCTGTTTCCCCATACTAGAATAAAAGGAGGGAAGAACTTTTTACCTGACTTATTTACTGTTGTATTTCTAAAAGCTAGGCAGTGAATGGAATATTATAAGTGATGAATAAAGAATGTGCAAACAGATAAATTGGGTATACACCTTCCAAACAAGTAAGGAAGATATGCTTTCCTTATATGTACAATCTAAAACAAAACAAAACAACAGAAACAGACTCAGAGATACAAAGAACAAACCGATGTTTGCCAAAGGTGGGGTGTGTGGGATGACTAAAAAAACTGAAGGGGAATGGGTACAAAATTCCGCTTATAAAATAAATAAGTCATGGGGAATGTAATGTACAGCATAGGGAATATAGTCAATAATATCAGAATAACCTTGTATGGTGACAGTTGATTGCAATTCTTATGGTGATTACATTATAAGGCATATTAATGCCAAATTACTATGTTGTACAGTTAAAATTAATATAATATTGTATGTTAAGTACACTTTGAAAAAAAGAAAAAGAGAGTTAAACTTAATTCTAATAAGAGACAGGAAAATAAGAAAGAAAAAAAAAAAGCATTGGAGAGACACAAAATAAGGTGGTAGAAAGATAGATCAACACTTAAGACAAAAGAATTTCCAATACGCAGTTTAGAAGAGAAACCGAGAGAGATGATATTCGGTTGGTATGCAGCAGTAGGCTGCATCATTTCAATGGTTATATTTATTTTGATTGGCTAGATGTTCATTGCATTTTGCCAGGAGATGTGCCTTATTCTTTTTTCTTTTTAAAAAAAAAAATCTTTTTTTGCGAGGCAAGCTTTCATTGACCTCACAGATTGCAAGGACCTTGTCAGCTTATAATCTCTTATTTATTTTTATTTTTTATGTCTACAGCACCTGGTCTTCCTAGGTGGTCTCCCATCCAAGTACTAACAAGGCCCGACTCTGCTTAGCTTCCGAGATCAGAATGGATTGAGCTTGCTCAGGGTAGTTAGAAGAGAATTTCCTATTGTCAAGGAAGGAAGGAAGGAAGGAAGGAAGGAAGGAAGGAAGGAAGGAAGGAAGGAAGGAAGGAAGGAAGGAAAAAGAAAAGGTAGGAAAGAAGAGAAAGAGGGAAGAAGGAAAGAAGAGAAAGAATGAGAAAAAAATGCATTTTATTATCTTCATTTGAGTGAAGTCAAGTGAACCTGCCAATGCATTCTGGCTTTGGGTAATGGATACAATAGTTGACTTCTTCCCACAGAGCTATGGTTTTTTTTTCTGCATCATTATATTTTCCTTGTATTAAGAATAATGTATAGTAATGGTTCCTCACTAGTTTCAGGGCATGTCTGGACTCTAGGCAGCAACCAAACTGAAGCCATCTCCCTCTCTGTCCTATTTCTCCTTTGAAAGCCAGGGTTAAGCAGCCTACATTCTAGCCAAGAGACCAACTTCTATCTAGAATGCTCTTTTGAAAGTGTTAAGGTTTTGCCAAACAAAAAAAATTGAAAGTGAAGCCAATGGCTATAGAACAAAGTTGAATTCTAAACACTAAGAAGAGTAGCAATAACTCTGCCAAGAATAAAGTGTAGTTCTATGAAATCTTCCTCAAACTCTACCATCACTCCCCACCACCAGATTTCACTACCTTATTCTTATCCTTCTTTATCTCAAAGTGTATTTTTTTTTCCTTACTATCTCACTGACATGCTGTCTTCTCTCTTACATTTTCGTTAGCTGTAAACTTGTCTCTTATTCCCTATCAGGCAGAAATATTAATGAAAAATCACCAGTTTTTAGATTTTTTGGTTTTCCATTGTTGTACTTCAAAGCACCACAAATCTTAATGGCTTAAAATAATAGCTTATTTTTATCACTCACAGTTCTATAAGTCCACTGAGCTCAACTGCGTATTCTTGTGATGTTTTTGATGTTGTTACAGGCAATGTCGGCTGGAACTGAAGCTCAACTGTCTGGATATCCAAGAGAGCTTGCTTAGATGGCTGACAAATAGTCCTAAACTGGAAGCAAACTATAGCTATTGACCAGAACACCTACATGTGGTGTCTGGATTCCTAGCAGGAGCACCCAAGAGCAAATGTTCTGAGAGGGAGAGACTTAAATGGCAAGATACCACTTTCAATGTATTTCATCAATTAAAGTAATCACATGCCTCAACCGGGTACAGTTAGATAAATTCACTTCATCTCTAGTTGAAAAGAGTGGCCATCTTTAATAGGCTATGGGCGTCATATTTACAATCTTCCAATTTGGGCTTTGTCTTCTAAAATCTGTGTGATTCATTCTCTTTGATTCATTCTCTTTGAACCAGTTTCCTCATCTGGTTACCAGAGTCTTTCTAAAGAAAAAGTAATATTTGGAAAGTGTGGCTAATATAGTAGACAATCAAGAAATGATAACTTCTAAACACTGACAATCTTATGAACTATAATAATCTATTGTATGGATTTTGTAGGGAGCAAAACCATGTGAATGTGTAAAATTAACATTTGAGTAAAAGCATAAATAAATAAGCAAATCTCCAGCACAATCATCTTGTCTTACTTATTTTTGTGGCATTCCAACAAATTTTTTTTTCTTCTTTATTGATTCTGTAAATATTTTTAACTAGAAACTGTGTGTGTGTGTGTGTGTGTGTGTGTGTGTGTGTACAGTTAGCATTGACATTGGCTAAAATGCATAGCATTAAATTGAAAAATATGTATATTTTAAAAAATTATCTATTTAGATAATTTCTACTTTGCATTAGAGCTGAGAGTAGAACAATTTAGTTGAAAGAAAGGGAGAGTGATAAGGTTACTGATATATGGTTAAAGGTTTGTCTCACTTAATCAACCAGTAGATCAAGATGTGTCTGGGATTTTCAGGAAAAGAAATAAGGTAGTTTATACAGAAATAAGAAAAACCTTTTGTTCTAGCTCTGTTCATAAAAAAGCTAAGAATAGTGACAGTATAAGTGAAATAAAGTAAATTCTTGAGACAGTTTTACTTTCTAACATCTAACATCTAACAGCTGTAAAATTCACTGTAAAGATGGCTGTCAATTTCATAACAAGTAAAGCTAAGTTTTGTGTATATCAATAACTAATAGATTGTATTAAAAATAGGTTTTTTTGGTAACATTGTATACATCAGAGGTTTCAATGACTTTGTTCTTTTTTTGAAGATAACATTATTGAAAATATACCATGGAAAAGAAAATCCTCTTCTCTTCTATACTATTTATATAATTTTCATATGTCTTATAGTATAATAAATTTCTTTCAATTATTCACAGTACAAGTAATAATATAATGATAAATCTATTTATTGTTTTTCCATTGACACTTTTGTTGTCAATATAATAAATAATAGGGTTTAAGCAGGAAATTTTCCAGGATTGCATGTGCTAAAATCTGGTAGCTTTTCACAAAGATCTGTTCCTCAGCTAATAGGGGCTGAGAAACACATGCATAAAAGTTAATTAAAACAAGTGTTTCTATTTTATAACAATTGGAATAAAAATCTCAAACAAAAATATAAGTAGCTAATAACAAATCATATGTATTTTTAATTTAATCATATATCTTTTTGTCAATATTATTCAGATATTAGATACTGTATGCAGACACACATAAGAATTACATGTCTTCATTGTATAGGATGAAAAATCATCTATTAATTGAGTTATATAGATAAGGATCAAGACATATTGACTGTATTTCCTATGCTGTACTTTCCATCCATAAATATTTTTAACTACCAGTTTCTACTTTTTAATCCCTTCATTTTTTCACCCAGTCCCCCAACACACCTCCCATCTGGCAACCATCAGTTTGTCCTCTGTATCGATGAGTCTGTTTCTGCTCTGTTTGTTCATTGTTTTGTTCTTTAGATTCCACATTTAAGTGAGATCATACGGTATTTGCCTTTCTCTATCTAACTTATTTTACTTAGCATTATACTCTCTAGGTCATCCGTGTTATCACAAATATTAAAATTTTATTCTTTTTTATGGCTGAGTAATATTTCATTGTGTATATACCATATCCTTATTCAATTGTCTACTGATGGACACTTAAGTTGCTCCATATCTGGGCTATTGTAAATAATGCTGCAGTGAACATAGAGGTATGCATATCTTTTCGATATTGCTGGGTCAACAAAACAAAAAGACAATCTACTGAATGGGAGGAGATATTTACCAATGATAACCCATAAGATTATTCAAAATTTATAAATAACTCATAACAAACTCAATTGCCAAGAAAACAAGCAATCCAAATTTAAAAATGGGCAGAGGACCTTAATAGACATTTCTCCAAAAAGGACATACAGATGGTCAACAGACATATAAAAAAACGTTCAACGACACTAACCATCAGAGAAATGCAAATTAAAACCATAATGAGACACCACCTCACATCTGTCAGAATGGCTATCATCAGTAAATCAGAAAGTGTTAAAATCTGGAGAAAAGGGAACCTTTGTGTGCTGTTGGTGGGATTGCAAATTGGTGCAGCCAATATAGAAAACAATATGGAGGTTCCTCAAAAAAATCAAAAATAGGTCAAGAAAATATTTTTGAGCAAGGTAACAATTGAAGGAGCATATACAACAAATTATTGCTATAGATTTAATTGTTTAGGTGAGGAATGTATGAGAAAGGAGGGATAATTATTACTGTTACTTAAATACATACTTATAGTGTATTATTTAACTTGTTGATATTACTTTTCAGATATTCTGTAATCTGAAGGACTACATGGTATTTATCAAGCATAATCTCCAAGAGTTGTTAAAAATGTACATTTGTGTGACATTTGGTCTCCACTACGTAGAACTGAGAGATAGAAAGATAGAAACTATTTCTCTGAAAAACAGTAGTCATGTCTTTTCAACTTATTTAATTTCTATCCATGTATGATATGAGAGAATGCTAATAACATGTAAGTGTGGAGAAAAACTAGAATTGTAATTTGCGAAAAGCAGACATAAAATGCCATGTCACAGAGCCCTTATGATCCCAGGTTTATCATGACAGCATTCATTTTGTACCATGTGCTGAGACAACAAGCAAGTCAGCAACTTTGTGTGCTGACATTGTGGCAAAACATGATTTTAATTAGCTCACACAAAGGACACATTGAGGAAAAAGTGATATTTCACTGAAGAAGGTACTATTAAAGACAACCCTCCTTGACCTGTCATTTATCAGGATAAGAGCTGAAAACTGTATGACTGGTTAAGACTTTCTCACTGTCCTTTAACCCAAGGGCATATGGCTCATTTGCAGAAACATTTATTTTGAAACTTTCTCAATTCTTTGACCCATGACTACTACAAGTCTTCATGTCATCATGTTGAGAAAAAAATTAAATTTTAATGAAATTTAAGGTATATTGAACAGATTTTGAAGAAAAAGTAGGTAGGCATTGAAAAGAAAGCAGATGCAATTTGATTAGTAATAGGTCATACAAAATAATTTTTAGTTTTGGTTTTCAATTATTTTGGGAAAATGATTAACTTTAGACTTCCTTTACCAAATTTCCTCAGTTTGAAAATTTAATAAAAGTAATACATTATTATTTTTGAACTTGCTGAAAAACTTGCTTCCTGTTTTTTTAGAGCTTTTGCTCTTATTGGGTTTTAAGAAATTCACTCAGCCTGGAAACCCTGTAAGTCCCCTTGACCACTTCCTCCCACTCGTCTCCCAAACTAAGTCCATCAAATATATCCCATTTCTAATATGCCAACTGCTACTCACTCTCTTCAGATAGTTGTCATTTGCTTTACATGGACTTTTATAATGGCCTCGAAATTGGTTTCCTCCTCTCCCATCTTTCATTCTTTACATCTTTTCCCTTATGGTCCTAGGAATTAGACTTTTAAAACACAAAAATAAAGAAATGTTTGTTTGTTTATCATGTTTGTTTGTTACTCTTAGTTTTATATCCCAGATATGAGTGATATCATATGATTCTTGACTTTTCTGTCTGACTTATTTTGCTTAGCATGATAATTTCAAGATCCGCAAAGACTCATGGACACAGACAGTGGATTAGTGGTTATCAGAGAAAAGGAGGGTAAAGAGGAAGGTAGATAAGGGTAAGGGATGTCAAATATTTGGTAGCGGAAGGAAATTTAACTTTGGATGGTGAACACAATGCAGTATACGTATACTGTATTATTGAATTGTACACTTGAAACATTCTATTTTATTAACCAGTGTCTCCCCAATAATATTAATAAATAAAAAAGAAATAACATTTGCTTAAAATATTTATGATGACTGTCCAATTTTTTGACATTGGTACAAATTTTTTAAGGATGACATTTATTGTTAAATTTATTTTCAATTTCTGCATAACAATTTACCATACACTTAGTGGCTTAAAATAACACCAACAGTTCTGTAGTGTGAGATGTGATGTCTGGCTTCTCTCCTCGGGCTATCACAAAGATGAAATCAAGGTGTTCAAGCACATTAAGTTATCATCTTGAGGTTCTAGGGAAAAAGAAATATGCTTCCAGGCTTGTTCTTGTTCTTAGTAAAAAAACGTAGAGCCGCATTCAGCTTCTAGAGGATGCTGGAATTCCTTGACACAGTCTCCTCCATGACGTGTTAAATTTTTATCTATTTTAAATCCCTGACTTACCCCATCTTTGACATTTAGACCTAGATTTATGGTGCTCAAGTGATTTGTTCAGGCCTACCTGGATTTCCTTATTTCAAATTCATTTGCTTGGGACCTTAACTATATCTGCAAAATCCCTCCAAAGAAGCAGTACATATAATAAAATCAGTTTGATTAAAAGGAATAAGGTACACGTACACCAAGAGTCAGTAGTCTTGGAAGCCATTTTAGAATTTTGCCTGTTGTAATAATGGCCCCAACTTAAGTTGGAAAATTCATTAACAGTTACTCACACCATTAAGTCAGTGGTTTTTAAATCTTGGTTGCTGGACCCGCAGCATTGATACAATCTATGAACTTGTTTGAAATGCAATTCTGAAGCCTACCTCAGACCTATGGCATCAGAAACTCAGGGGTGAGGACCAAAAATTAACATTCTTAACAAGCCGTAAGGATGGTTTTGACATACTGTACCATTGAGAACCACTCTCCTATACTAGACTTGTCGAACTTTAATATGCATAAGCATCACCTGCAGAAATATTAACCATAGATTTCTCTATCCCAGCACCAAAGAGTGTTTCAACAGGACTGAAATTGGTCCTGAAAATTTGCATTTGATCAAACTTTCCCATGATGCTAAAGTTTCTGGTCCACTCACTGAGCTCTGTATGCTGCTGGACTAGAAAGTCAAAGTGAACTCTTCTCAGAAATAACAAGTACTTCCCAGTGTCTTTGATATCATTCATGTCATCTTTTCTGTCTCAGATGTCCCACATACCTTGTCTGCTTATGAGATCATACTTGGTCTTCAACATCCATTTCCAAAAACCATTTCTCTTTTGCAGACTTCCCCAGAAAAACGTATTTACACCTACTTTTCCTCCATTTTGCCAAAACTTTATACACAGATCAATGATAGTACTCATGGTATTGTAATTATTTAAATATCTCTCTTGTCCACTAAACCTATGCATATTCTATACTTGCTCTCATAAGCTTACACACATTTGGCCCTCAAAATATTTGTTGACTTATGTATGTATGAATTAATTTGTGTCAGGCAAAAGAAAATTAATTTTACGTATTTTCATAAAATCATTTTTCTTGTATGTTGCTTATATCATCACGATATTTGAGAATTTAAATGTATGACAATGTACTCGGATTTGTGCAACTTCATTAATAATAAACATAGCCACATTCCTGGATGGCTGAATGCTTGACTAGTTAGATAACCTGAAAATTGTCATTAGTAATCTTATGGCATGTGACAACAAGGGCTCAGAATGCGATTGTAATTGCATTAAAATAAGAGAGGCTAATGTTTGAATAACTAAAGTAGAAGATAGATTATGTTGAAAGGCAACTTCTTAAGACTCATTACAAGTTAATTTGCAAAGAGAACTATTGGGAAACCCCGCAATATCTCTGTCTTCTAATTTCCATAAAATAAACTGGTATCAGAGTTAAGGGTGGACTGGTTCTGTCACTCACATTCATGCTAATTCAAGTCAATTCATGCCTTAGTTTAAAACGTCTTGCTATTTTACAAGTGGTAACATTATCTTGAATTTTATAGTTTCATTGTGTGTAATGTCATTATAGTTATTTTGTTGAGCATTAGAATAAGCACAGGATGCAGATAATACCATATCCTTGGACCTTACAAGAATTAGCATTCAGGACATTCCATAATTTTTTAGCCTTATTTTTATGACAACTTGTGTTTATGATGATATTATCATTCATACTTTGTAGTAACATCTCTATCATTTCTAAACCATTAAAAAGGGATCAAATGCATGTGATAAAAATTGATATAAGTATAGAAAAGAGGAAGAGTGGGTATTGGTAAACACATTCTATTTCACTTACATACTGATTCATCATACAGTTTTTGAGCTACTACCTTCTGCTAAATTCTGGACTCATAAAGATGATTGACACAGTTTCTGAGAGATCCAAGTCTATGCAAAGGTAGTCATTGCTGTGTAGGAAACCATAGTAGAACTTAATGGCTTAGAACAGTAAGTCATTGGGTCAACTGGCTGTCTCAATGCCCCCCGGCCCCCGCCACGCTGCTGCCCCCATACTCTCCATGCTCCTGAGTTGCCTATATGTCACATGGTTGATCCCAGGGCCAATGCATAGGACAGAACTCCCCACATGATAGGGGAAGTGGAGAACTGGGGTCGCCAACAGAGTCAGTCTACCATGTTAATAATACATTTGACATAGGTAGTAATGGTGGGAAGAGTGCTGAGTGGTTTACTAGGCAAAACCAAGTGTACAAAGCCATGAAGATAAGATGAGGCACATAAGTTTTCAATAATTTGATATTGCTAAAATGTAGGAAGTATGTTGAAGGGTATATGGTGGGATAGCAGAGGGAGAGAGACTGGAAAGTTAATTTATGAGAAGTTGAAGAATGTGTTCTCTGCCATGTAATAAGCAATGAAGAGTGACATGAGGACATGTGTGATTTAGAATGCTCAATAGGGCAGGTATGGGGTTTGTGGTGTTGAATTTATGAGCATGAAGGCACTTACAATGCATTCAACATTCTGACAGGAGAGGATAAGCATCTGAATGAAGCCAATGGCTCTAAGTAAGAGCAGTGAGAATGCTGAGGATGCATTTAGAAACTCATCATGGCTCTTACATCAGTTTCAAAGTCTTTATAGGACCCTAAATCAAATTTATTGAGCTCAGTAATGAACGAGAAGTAGAAATGCCAGGTGAAATATAAAAAAAACGTATACCTTAAAGGAAATCAGAATTTTGGCATGATCACTTGAGGTACTTACATTACTAGCTTCTGTGAGCTTAATTCTTCAAAATCTGTCCTACATGCATATTCTTGACCTGCCTTGTTTGGGATGACCTGAAACTATGAGTCACCTTGCTTTGGCCTCTGACTCTTTCGTTGCCCTCCCTTGGAGAAGTCCTTCTTCTAGGATGCACTTTTCAATTACAAATCAGCTAATCCAGAGCCCCCACCCCAATCATATCCCTTACTTGGCTTTCACACTCTGAGCCATTATATACCTGCTTTATTACACAGGGCCAGGTCCAAAACAACTGGGACAGCCCCTAAAGCACAGAGTCTTCTAAAATCTGTAAACTATCCAATCCTAAACCTGCTTATTTTCCCTCACCATTTTTTCCCTTGTATAGAAACTGTAATAAAATTGTTGCTCTCAATTCCTCCCTGTTCTCTTTTCCTGGTTCCTGACCCCAGTGTTTCCTGTATGGTTCATCAAAGCATAGTGTGACACCCTCCTTTGGAGAACTATAATAGACTATCTTTTGAATGGCACCAATCTTCGGATCCATTGGCCTTACTATATTTAAATTTCCTAGTAATACATTTTCTATTAATACATTGTATTTTTAAAACACTTGAATTAAGGACAATTTTGAGAAAATATTCCTTTTTTTCATACTTTCTTATATTTAAATTGAGGTTAATGTGAGATTAGGGAGAGACTTAGTGGTAACAGAAAGCAAAGAGTTGAAAAAGAAAAATAAAATATTTAACATATAAAGCAAGGTTTTAAAGTCAGATAAAAATGAGCAGAACAAATTAACTTTGGGCAAGGGAAGAGACTTCTCATAAAAATTAACAATAATTTTGAAGTAGAGCAGGCAAGTATGTTTAGTAAATTCAAGACTGCTGACCTCCATTTTTTTGTATGAAGCAGGAAGAAAAGCTTTCCCATGAGTATGTGGGAGGTGCCTGAAGAAACCTGGAAGCATTGCAGGAGTGAAGAAGGACAGGACGGTGCTGCCAAATGCATGGAGAGCCGAAGGCGTTGAAGGCCCAGGAGAGGGGTCTTGTATGGGTAATCGCACCACAGTGTAGTAGTGCACAGGACATCACACGCTGTATGTGCCTGGCTTATTTTAGACTATATTTTATAATAATGATATTACAGCACATTCGTATTTCATCCTAGTGTTATCTTTACAGTCACATGGCTTCCTTCAGTTTCCTCTACGAGAGAGGTTTAGACTCAAGTTCTTAAATTTTCATTTCATAAATTTTATTAAAGTATAATTTATATTTCTCCAAATAAGATATATAGATGGCCAATAATCATATGAAAAGATGCTCAAGTTCACTAATTATCAGAGAAATGCAAATTAAAACCACAATGAGATAGCATCACACACCTGTCAGAATTGCTGTCGTCAATAAATCAAAGAACAAGTGTTGGCAAAGATGTGAAGAAAAGAGAACCTTCATATACTGTTGGTGGTATTGCAAATTGGAACAGTCACTTTGGAAAACAGCCTGGATATTTTTCAAAAAATTAAAAATGGATCTACCTTTTGACCCACCAATTTACTTCAGGGTATTTATCCAAAGAAAACCAAAACAATAATTCATAAAGATATATGTACCCCTATGTTCATGACAGCATGATTTACAATAGCCAAGATATGGAAGCAACCTATATCCATCAAAAGGTGATTGGATAAAGAAGTTATGCTTCATATATACAATGGAATATTATTCAGCCATTAAAAAATAAAATCCTATAATTTACAATGACATGGATGGACCTAGAGGTTATTATGCTGAGTGAAGTAAGTCAGACAGGAAAAGATAAATACCATATTATTTAACTTATATGCAGAATCTAAAGAACAAAAAGAACAAACTAATCAATAACAGACTCACAAATACAGAGGACAATCTGGTGATATCCAGAGGGGAGGGGTATTTGGGGGCTAAGATAAAAGGGTGAAGGGTTAAAGAAGTACAAATTAGTAGTTGATAAATGGTCACTGGAATGGGGAGCATGACATAGGGAATGTAGTCAGCAGTAATGTATATGTGGAGAGCCAAAGGAGAGAGAGTAAGAGCAATCAGGGGGATCGTTTAATAAAGTATATAAATGTCTAATCAATTTAGTATATACTTAAAACTAACAATAAAATAAAATAAATTTTAAAGTGAAATTTATATAGTATATATGTTCCTATATTGCATCCATTTAAAGCACACAATTTAAAGACTTTTACCACAAATATACAAATGTGTAAACACAGCCACTATCAAGATATAGTATCCATCAATTCTAAAAATTTTATTTCTCCTTGGAAATGCATGATTCCATCCATCCCAAGTTCAGGGAACCACCAATCTGCTTAATGTCACTTTAAATCAGTTTGAATTTTCTAAAATGTAATATAAATTATATTGCAGGTAGTCTTTTTGGTTTTGCTTCTTTTACTAACATAATGAGCTTGAAACTGATCTTTATTACTATGTGTAACAGTTTTGCATTCCTTTTTATTTCTAGATTATATCCTAATCTACAGGTATACCTCAGTTCATTCATTCACCTATTGGTAAACTTTAGATTATTCTAGTTTTGGGTTATGGTGAATAATGTTCCTTTGAACACTGAAATACAAGTATTTATGTGGATATATTTTTTACATCTCTTGGACAAATATGTAGGAGTAGAATGACTTGAATTTATAGTAGGTATATATTTAAATTTTTCAAAT
Source organism: Eonycteris spelaea (assembly GCA_003508835.1). Lineage (NCBI taxonomy): Eukaryota > Metazoa > Chordata > Mammalia > Chiroptera > Pteropodidae > Eonycteris > Eonycteris spelaea. The sequence continues at coordinate 3,259,299 of PUFA01000137.1, forward strand.
GCTTGTCAATAGTTCTCCAAAATTTGATATTTTGGGTCTTTTTAAATTTCAGCCATTCTAGTAGATATTAGAGATACCTCATTGTAGTTTTAATTTTCATTGCACAGATTTCTACAGACATTTTCATTTGTTCAATGGACATTTGTATACATATTTTCTTTTGGAAAGTTTTTCTCTCATTTTATTATTGGTTGTTTTTAAACTTGTAATACTGAGTTATATGAGTTATTTATATATTCTGGATATGAGTTTTTTTGTCTGATATGTGTGTCGCAAATATTTCCTCTCTTTTCATAGCTTGACCTTTTCTTTTTTCAAAGATGTTTATTGAAGAACAAAAATTATTAATTGTGATAAAATCAAATGTAATCTTTTTAATCTGTGTTTTTCATATTCTAAGAAATCTTTTAATCTCCAAGTTAGTAAAGATTTCTCATTTCTCTTTTAATAGAAGTTTTATAGATTTAGATCTATGGTGTATTTTTAGTTAATATCTGTGTGTTCTATGAGATAAGAGCCAAGATTCTTTTTTTTTTCTACATGGATATCCAGTTGTTTCGACACCATTTATAGAAAAAGCTTTCCCTGTTGAATCACCTTGTCATCTTTGTCAAAAATTAATTGACCATATACAAGTGTATCTATTTCTGGAATCTCAATTCTGTTTCATTAATCTAAATATCTCTGTTAATGTGCAAATCTCACTGTCTTAATTGCAGAAACCTTATAATAGTTCTGGAAATCAGGTAATTTATAAGTACTTCAAATTTATTTTAATAATTTAGCTATTCTTGATCATTTATATTACCATATACATTTTAGAATCTGCTCATTTATTTCTATAAAGTGTATAGTGATAATCTGAATGTGACAGCCTTGACTCTATAGATGAATTTGGGGATAATGGACATCTTAACAATAATGAATCTGTCAATCCATAAACATGGTTAATTACTCCACTAATTTATGTGTTCTTGAATTTCTCTTAGCAATGTTATTATACAGCTTTCAGTGATGATACAGTGTACATCTTTTCTTATTCATTCTGAGCATTTTACATTTTTTTACAGAATTGTAAATGTCATTGTATTTTAAGTCTAATTTTTCCAAATGTTAGCTGTTACTATGTGAAAAATACACTGATATTTTTATGTTAACTTCTTATTCCACATTTTTTCTAAATTTTACCTGTTAGGTCTAGAATTGAAATAAAGCTTTCTACATAAACCATCTCGTCAACTACAAATAGGAATAATTTCTTTTCTTCCATTTTCATCTTGACATCTCTCATTTCTTTTCTCATTTTACTTCACCAGCTAAGGCTGATAAAAATATTGAATAAAAGTGGTGAGTGTGCACATTTTGATTCCCACACTTGGGGGGGGGAGTTTTAATATTTCACCACTGAGAATGATGTCAAATTGTAGATTTTTCTTAGATGCTATTCATATGCGAGGAATGTTTTCTTCTATTCCACAGTTGGTGAGGTTTTTTTTTTTTAAGTCATGAATTGGTGTTGCACTTGTCAAATGTTTATAGAATTTATCAGAAAACCATAATTTACAGAAAACCTAGTTTTCATAATATGTAGTTTTTTTTAATTTAAAAAAATGAATAATATAGTGCTGTTCATATTTTGTTTCATCTTATGTCAATTTTAACAATTTATGACATTGAAAGAATTTAACTCTATTCAGTTTACCTAAATTGTCAAATGTGTTGTTATAAAATTAGCATCCTTTTAATCTGTAAGATATATGACAATGTCACATCTTTCATTTTTGAGAATGGCATTTGTGACTTTTGTCTTCAAAATAAAGCTTTATTAGTTTAATTCATCTTTTCAAATAACTAGCTTGGGTTTGTTTGCTCATTTCTATTGGTACTGATTTTATACTTTATTAATTGCTACTTTGATATTTATTTTTTTCTTTCTTCTACTTATTTTATATTTATCCACTCAGATTCTTAAAGTGAAAATTTAATTTATTGATTTTAAATCTTTTTTATTTCCTAATATAACTTTCAAGATCTATAAATTTCCCCATTAAATTACTTTAGCTTAATCTCACTAATTTTAAAATGTTGAGTTTTAATTTTAATTCAGTTCATTATATTTTATGAATTCCCCTGTAATTTCTTCTTTAAAAGATATGTTATTTTGAAGTATGCTGTTTAACTTTCAAATATTTGGACTTTTTCCAAAAATCTGATTTTTATCAATTACTATTTTAATTTCACTGCAGTCAGACAACATACTCGATATGATCTCAATCATCTAAATTTATTGAGTCTTGTTTTATGATCTAAAATATTGTCTGTCAGTGCATATTCTGTAGTCATGTATAGTTTTCTAGATTTATCAATTAGGTCAAGGTTATATATATACTGTCCAGATTCTCTATGTCTTTGCTGATATTTTTGTCTTTTTCAATCAATTGGGGTGTTACTATCTGCTGCTATGATATAAAATTCTGTCAATTTTTGCCTCATGTTTTGGGCCTCTGTTAAGTACCTACACATTTTATGATTGCTATGTCTTCCTCATAAATTGACAATTTTATGACATATCTTTGTTATCTCTGGCAATGTGCTTTGTCTCCAGCAGTGTTTTATCTGACACTAATATATACATTCTAGCCTTTACGTACTTATTGTTTACATATTATAACTTTTCCATCCATTGATTTCCAACATATCTATCTCTTCATATTTAAAGTGGACATTTTATAAATAGCAGACTCTGAGGTGGGCCTTGCTTTTTAAAGCTGTTCTGAAAATATCTGCATTTTAATTGGAATATTTAATTCATTAACATGGAATGTAGTTATCAATGTGGTTCTATTTATAGCTTACGTTTTCCTTTTGTCCACTCTGTCTTTTTTCCCTTTCTCCCTTTGATGTCATATTTTGTATTAGATAAAACATTTATATTAGATTTTTATTTTAATTCAACCTTTTTTTTTAGCTTTATCTTTTTGCTTTATTTATTTATTTGGATGCTCTAAGAAGTACCATAACCTATCTCCACTTTTCATATTTTACTTAGACTTTATCTTGCATTACTTCTTTAAATGTAGAATCATTGACAATATATTTTTTTATTTACCCGTAGCCTATCATCCTATATGCTAAAATGTTGTGTTACACATAATAAACTTCATAAGACAATGTTATAGTTTTGTTTTAAACAAGTTATGTGTATTTTTAAAAGAATTAATAGGATAATAATATAACTTTTTTATAGTATTTGCTATTTCATTCATTCCTGAAAATTCATATTTTCTACTAGTCTTTTATCCTTTCATTCTGAAGAATTTCCTTTAACATGTCTTGTAAAAGTGACGGGCTGGCCATGAATTCTCTTAGTTTTCTTGAATCTGAAAATGTTTTAATTTCTCCTTTATTCTTGCAGAATAGTTTTACTGGTTATCATGAGCATTGTCTGTGTTGGTGAATTTTTTCTTCTTTCAACACTTTACAAATGTCTTTACATTATCTTTGTTCTCCATGGTTTTGATGAAAAGTCTGCCACCTTTGGAATTATTTTTGCTTTTAAATGGTGTCATTTTTGTTTGGAATCTTTCAAGATTTTCCCGTTATGTTTTATTTTCACTAGCTTGACTAAAATGTGAGGCTTGCTGAGCCTCTTCACTATGTATATGGTGTTAACCCTATAGCATTCTAAAGAACTGATAAGATTGAGACTAGAGTACAATAAAAAATTCAGCTATGAATCTGAGAAAAGCCACAACCTGTATAAATGTTTTTTGCCCACAGCTGTGATTACTTGACCATGTTGGCTTTCCCCTGACCCACTCCACATGCCCTCCGCATGCCAGAACACACATGTAGACCCAACTGTGAGGACATACACCTGTCCTATTGATCAGGTACAATACAATCTTTAGCCAAGAGGGTTTTTAGTAGTTCTTAGCTAGTATTGCTGGGTCTCAGTAACCCAGTGATTCTTGCTTCTGCTTATTACTAACTATGCCAGCTTCAGCACATTTGGGCCCATCAATAACAAATGCTACTTAAATTTAAAAAGTGAATAAAACCTATTGGCAGACTATCATGAAAAATAAATTAACTTTTAAGACCATGAATTTTATTAAGCATTTATGTAAGAAGTTTAGAGTAAACACATTTAAGACATGATATTGTGTTCATGGAAAGGCAGTTATAAGCTATAAGGTACTGAGAATTCATCAAAAGAGGGTAGTGACACTTCAAAATCAATACACATAATGGGGTCCTCCTTCCAACTGTAATGAAATGCGGGAATGGGTTTGTATGTTTACTGAGATTATACAGTCTTGGCTTTTTGAGGTGACAGCAGATGGTCCGATAAGAAGTGGCAGGACTAAGTGCAGGCAACCAGCATCTCATCTCAAGCTCTCTTAACCATGAAATCTATGAATTTATGCTTAACTGAGTGATGAAAAAATAAAATCATGTACAGTCTTAGGGCAAGTCAGGGTGACCGAGTGTGTCCCATACCTCTCAAAAGTAATTAAATCTTAAAACATTTTATCTATCTCACATTTTAAAAGAGAGTGTGCATTTCTACTTTTTAAAAAATGTCACTCATCAAAAAATGTCACTTACACATGCTTGTACTGTTTCATTTAGTTTTAGATACTTTGTGACTTGGCTTGGATCATTTTTATTTCTTATTTCCAAGCTTCAGATCCTTAGCCAAGTAAGCATCAGTGCTGACTCGATTTTTTAAATTCTATCATTCTTTAAATATCATTTAGGACAATTTCCAGTATTTCATTGATTTTCATGTTTTTCTCCTTTGTTTTTCACTCAGAATAGTGGTAGTGTATGCCCACATAGTTTTTAGTTTCAAATATATATAATGGATTATTTAAACATGAAATATATCAGATAATTGTAAGTCTAAGGAGAGAGAAGAACATAAAAGAATATTTACACAGCACCCTCTTTGAAGAGATAAAAGACAACTTTTAAAGAAAAAATCAAGTAGTACCTACTAGGTTAATAAATGTCATAAGTTCTTAATGGTTTTGGAAAAATAAGATATTTTAAACTCATGCTTACCTTTTTCAATGAAATCAAATTATGTTTTTAAAAAATAACAGTGATTTTTTTCCTCAAAAGAAATTATTTCTGCCTCTTTAAAATCATTAAATTTAGGCCAGTCCATCAGAAAAACAAATGTTCGATCCAGTGTATTTTATGATTTAATTTCTGTATTATATTATTTGCATAATTTAAACTGTTCATTGTTATTTCTATTTTGGTGTCAGAACAAATATTGGAGAGATATATTGCTGCACTTGGAAGTTATATACATAGGGTTTTATGGCAGACTGTTGAGAATAAAGCTTTTAAACCATGATATTAAAGATGAATGATCAGCTTTTAAGGTGAATGATCAGATTTTACTAGGGGTAGAGAGCCAAAGCTAAAGACAACATATTGATAGATTAAAGAATTCTTTATTACCAGATATGATAACCAAAATAAAAACTCTCTTTTTTTTTTAATGTGATAAAATTACATGTAAGGAAGAACTAAAAATTTTTAAAAAGCCATTTGAATAAATGCATTTCCTTTTATAAGACACATTTAAAATGAATTAAGATGCTTCTAGCCTTTGGAGGTCTGATAGTAAACACAGTCCTAACTTCAAAACTGTTTAAGATGACCTTACATTACTTACATTTAAGTCTCTAGGAGTGACAGTGACTTTGGGGGAAAAGTCAAGAGCATGATTAATTGTATCTTGATTTTAGTCAACAACAAGCAGCAGCATTTTCTGGAAGACTCAAACCATCTCCTTGATCTGAATGTTGCTCTTTCAGATACTCATTAGCAACTGAATAACTGGAAACTGACTGATAAAACATTTTAACTAAAGTAGATTTCCATATCCAAAAAGTATTCTGATACTAACTCTAATCTATCCATTTTTTACCACAGGTAGATAAATTTATAAAATACATTGCAATAATCATAAGATTTTTCCATTATTTTTAGCAAATTATATGTAATGAGAAATTGTTAATTTAGATGGGTAGAAAGATAATGAGTGAAAAAAAGGGATAATGAATTACAGTGAAAACTTAATTAATACTCTATCCAATCTACTCCATTCCCTCTATTCCCACTGCCATTGTACTATAGGCCCTCAAACATCACTTCTGAAATAAAGCCAGAACTCGTAACTAATGACCTGCCGTCATTGTTTCTTCTCTGGTCCATCCTGTACTTCTAGACTAATCTTTATTAAGTCAAAATTTAATTAAATAAAGACTTTATTAAGTCTTTATTAAGTTAAAAATAATAAAAACAACAACAATGCCTTTCCATTTCCATATCTTAAAGTCATTGACCTGACATTTATAGCTCTGGCTCCATTTCTTTCTCATTATTTCTCATTCCTACCTCCCATTGCTATGATTCAACCAAAGTAATAAATATAGTGTTTCCTAAACATACTTCTGTGTCTCTCTTCAAAGGAATCTCTGATGACTTGCAAGGCTTAACCTTTGTAGGTCAAGTCTTAAATTCATTCAGAAAACAAAACAAAACAAAAGAAGTATCTCTCCTCTGAAATCCTTTAAAACTTTACCTGCACATCTTTTTATTCAGAACTGAACACTCTATACTTCTTGTTATGTTAATTTAAGTGTTTGTGACCCAGGCATATTATATCATGTTCCCTATGGCACTTCTTGTGGGGGCTTTGTAGATAATAAACTTTAAAACAATGAATTAGTGAATGAATAAATGAACCAATAGCCTAATTTGAGGCCGTTTTCCCCTAGCTGTCCTTGCTGTTAGTGGAAGTTATTAGAGCTTGAATGACAGTAAGAAAATTGGAAATGAAAGCTGGAAAAATATAACCCCTGTTATGTAGTACAGGAAAGTTTAGCAACAATGAGGGAATGAGGCAATAGCAATGAGATAGATAGAAAATGTACCTAGTGACCTTGAGTATTTGGCTAAGAGATTTTCAGGTAGAAACATTCAGTCTCAAATTTCTTCTTTTAGCTTTGTGTAATAAATATGGTTAAAAAGAGATGAAAAAATAAATTTTTAGTTTTCAAGCAGGATTTTTTTAAAAATGTAAAAGAGAAAAAGACTTGTCGTTATTACGTGGTTAGATGTCTTGTGAATACGTGTTTGTTAAAAATATATTTTCATCCTCATTTATTTTTCTATTGGCAAAATTCTCTTGGCTCAGGGAAAATATCCAACCCAGAGTCTACTAGTAAAGCATGTTGTGGAGATAAAAGCTCTCAAAGATAGGGCTTTATAGCCCTTTCCTGAGACTTCAAAAATATAGGTATTTTTGCCAATGCAAATTGCAAGATCATTAAGGGTGTGCCTCTTAGACCCTCTCAGCTAGACCAAAAGACCTCTCTGAACTTTAATGGTGTGCATTCTAGATCATTGGAATCAGACAAAATGCTTCTAAGTATCTTAAGTACAGCACTAGAACATTCAGCCCAAGGTATAGAAAAGCCTGCCTTGAAAAGGAACATTGGTGTAACTGACCTGTGACTAGTAGAGATGATTATAATTCAGTACACAGAAAAGTGGCAAAGGGATTTTATCAGCCTGAATTAAAAAGAGCAGGATCAGTTCAAAGCGAAGAGACTTTTGGACTGCCAGCCTTCTATAAGTAGGAATCAGGATGGAAAAAGCTACATAGTTGTAAACATAGTCCATTTCTTAAAGAAAAGGAAAAAAGATTCAAAGGGTGAATCTAAGAGCCCAGAGAATAGAGCCCAAGAGCCATGGGAACCATTCTCAGAGACTCAGCTTGAGCCCTAGGCAAGGTCATAACCATATATTTTTGGCTAACTTTCAGAGCTTTTATGGATCTGTGAGTTCTTGGTAACTCCTGTCCCCACTTTTATTTATTATGAGTGTTTATTGCAGTTGTCATATCTCTGTTTCAGAATTGTAAGTTGGATGAGTGGAAGGGACATGCAACTTGTCTCTTTAATTAAGGAATTCAGAATTCAGGGAAGAACCAACAGTTGAGGAAATGGTGTCAAAGACCCTAATCCATACCTAGACTGCATTTAGTTGATAAAAACCTACACCTCAAGCTTGAGGTAGTTGTCCTAATGGATCTATCTTGCACATGTAAGGAATCTAAATAATTTGTAGGATGATGACTTGTAGACTATGGTAGCCTAAACACTGCTTCTTCTCTTGTTGAAAGGTGGAATCTCCAACCTCTTCCTCTTGAATCCAGGGCAATCTTAATAGCGTGGTTGACAAATAGGGTGACCGACCATCCAAGTTTACCTATCATAAGGGTTCTCAGAACCTGAAAATCTCCATGCTAAAACTGGGAATGTCCAAGACAAATGGATGAGTTTGTCACAATGCCAGAATGGCATATAGAAATTATATTACGAGGCTTTTGAAGCTGGGTCTTAAGAATGTTTGTGACTTCTGTCTAGGACTCTTGAAACATTCCACTGGGAAAATCCAGCTGCTGTGTGGGGAATCGAACTCCTTTAACACCATCAGGCTGTGGGAAACTCACATCACAGAAATAGGCCCTGAAAGATGAGACACCATGTAGAGAAAAAGAGTCCAAGCAGCACCAAGATGCTAACCATACTATTGAACAAGCTTCTGGAGAGTAAGTACTCCAGTTGTACCACCTGAGCTAATTTTAAAATGCCCAGTTGAGCCCAAATTCCTGATTCATAATATCTTTAACATAACATAGTTGTTGGTTTAAGTGTGTTAGTTTGCTATGTACCCCAATAGCGAAGTAGAACTTTATTTGTGAAAGCTTAATAATTTATATACTTCCCCAGAGTATATACAACAGTGATGTGTAGACTTATACAATCTCAAAATCTAATTTGGGATGAATAAATGAACCAATTGGCTGGTGAGAAGACTTTTTTTTCAATAATTATTGATAAATCTATTTCAAATGTATTCTTATTACATTTTCCTACTTTAAGTACCAAATATAAACTGTAACTTTATCTTTGATAATGCTAACTTTTAGTATAGACTTTAAGATTTAGTTTGAGCTTATTTTTAATATATCTCTAACTTTTAATGTATTTATAAACTTATTTTATGTTTCTTTTGATTTAAAATTCAAATATTTACAAAGTATCAATTAATTATGGGTACATTGAATACAATTTGAGGTTTTGACATATTTTTGAGCATTTTGAACTATTTGCAAGGATTGATATTCATGATTTGTATTATTTTTTAGACATGCTCCAAATAGCAAAGATAAAAATTAACTTAAACACTAGAATAAAGCCCATTCTGTTTTATAATTGCCATACTAGTTCACTGAATACTTGTATAAATCTGTGATAAATATATCATCAGTCATTTTATTTTGCTTAAATCTTAAAATATTTTGGTGTTGTATTATGCTAAAATACATGAAATCCTCACTTTTGTTACTTATTGATTATAAGCAATTATACCATAAAAGACAAAAATAAAATGTAAGATGTTGAAATCTCCAGGAAGGATGATATAATACTGAATAATCATCACTTTCTATTTTATTATGATGTAGCCTAAACTATTATATCATCTTTTTAAAAATATATTTTTTTATTTTTTAGTTATAGTTCATGTAATATTATATTAGTTTCAGGTGTACAACATTGTGATTAGACATTTATATAACTTATGAAGTCATTCCAAGAAATCCAGTACTCATTTGACATCATACATAGTTATTACAATATTATTGATTATATTTCCTATACTATACTTTACATCCCCATGACTATTTTGTAACTACCAAATTGTACTTCTTCATCTCTTCCATTTTTTCACTTATCCCCCCAAAACTCTCCCATATGGCAACCATCAATTTTTTCTCCATATTTATGAGTTTGTTTGTTCTTTGTTTTATTTGTTCAATTATTATTATTATTATTTTTAGATTCTACATACACATGAAAACTTATATAATTTTTCTTTCTCTATCTCTCTATTCCACACAGTATAATACTGTCTAGGTCATTCCATATTGTTGCAGATGACAAGATTTCATTCCTTTTTATAGCTAGGTAATATTTCATTCATATATATAAAAACCACCATTTCTTTATCCATTGATGGACATCTAGGTTGCCTCCATTTCTTGGCTATTGTAAATAATGCCAAAACACTACTTCAAAGGGACATGTGCCTCCATATGTTTGTTAAATCATTTTTCAAGAAGAAAGGAATCTGTATACACTGTAAATGTGCAATTCATTCTTAGCTTTCATTAAACACAACATAGAATTTATCATTGTTTTACTTTTTGCAATAATATGAAAAATAATTAGATGAAGATGTTTCATAATTGACAAATTATAAAGCAAATGCAGGGAATGCAGCTCTCCAGATTCTTCTCACAAGTGAAATCTTAGACTATGATTTCTCAGATGCCAACATCCTGCATACATTTTCTTAAACTCCAGAGTAGATTAAGTATTAAACAATGCTGCCTGATGCCAATTTGACACCAACGAGAAGAAGGAAATTGTATTCAGTGCAAACAGTTTAACTGTGATATAGCACAGTTGTGAGAACAGCACAGTTATAGAATAGCTCAATAGTGTTACAACTCAATTATGAAACAGCAGTGCTGTGGAACAGCAGGACATCAGGTGGCCCTTGGCAACGCCCCTCTCTGATGAGACAGCTCTGCTCTGCTCCTGTCTGGTTCCCTCCACTCTCCCCTTTTCCCGTAATTTCTAACAAACTGTCTTCAGAGTTGGTATTTCAGCTCTAGCTGGGAAATGCAATATTCAGTCTTCTGTGGGAAGTGAAAGTGTGCTCTCGGAGCTAGAAGGGAGTTGACTTATACAAAAAAAATCCCAGCCTCTGGTCTCTGATTAATATGTCCTCCAAATGAGAACTCCAAATCTTCTTAGTTTAATTGGTCCAAAATGTACTGACCTGATTGGTCAGAATGAAGCTACTCTGATTGGTCAGTGAATATGCTAATGGGAATATAGCTGTGCAGCTCCAATTGGGAAAGTCTCAGTTTCACTGGTTGAGATACAGTTCCAGGAACTCCTTTATTTGGGCAGGGGCACAGTGTGGCAGGCAGTTCAGTCCAAACAGCTTAGTGCAGGCTTCTCCCTGAAATGTTTGCTAGGACACCTGTTTAGAAACAACCACTAGGCTTTGTTTTTAAATTTAAACCCAGTTAGCCATCAGATCTTCTTGATAGGTATCTTCTTTCTTTTTATTTTTAGCTCTAGTTCTAAAGCTAAAAATAAATTATGATCTCAGTCAGTTAGCCATTCAATAAGAAAAAAAAATATCATACAATATTTTGCAACAAGAACCTGAATAATTTTGTTTTGCTAGAAGGCTATGTGACAGTATTTACTTTGATATATGTGATGCACCAAAATTTACATAATGCAAGATCTGCTAGGTTTAATTTTTTAAAATATGTTATTTAAAAAGTTGCTAAAATAAAACTATTTTTTTTTTGTTATCACTTCATTCATCCGCAAATTCTTGCAAATAAGATGACTTAAAATGCTATGTAAAAAGAGTCAAATAGATTCAGGTGGCAAATGGTAGTGTCAAATTTTTTATTATAGCCTGCAACAAAAAAAAATGTAAAAAAAAATTAATTTAAAGAAAGTAGAAAAATTTATTGAAGAAAACCTACAATATTATTTCGTCACTAACTTTCTTAATTAAGAAATGTCTCTTAGTCCATCCTTCAGGGGAAGTTGGATACCCACAGTGAAGGAGAACAAACTGCTTCTTAAAATAACCCATTATCTGTGTTGGAAAGGTCAACCTTTTTTATATTATCAAATATAGTTAGTTGCACAAAAGCATCCCTCTAGTTGCCAAAAGGGAAATTCTGTATTCTCGTATTTTCATGACTATTGTTCAAGTAAATATTGCTTTAAAATTAAAGTAGTATAAATAATGAAAAAAATCTCCAAATTTATCTTGAACATTTAAGAATAAAATGTGGTTACAGATTTTTGTAAACTAAAATTATATTTTATTAATAACTCTATAATTATTATAGCATTCAACACAATTATCTGTTGGCTCATATTAAACTTTTAATCAACTCAAACACTGATGTATTTTATATGTGAATGCCGCCAAAGCTGATTTCTCCCTTCTTGTACATGTGATTATTTTTTATATAAAGGAATTTAAAATTACTGTATTAAATTTAAATACATTAATTAGCAAAATTTCCAGTCGGTATCTTCTTTGTAATTTGATGCCTGAGTCCTAGTACTGACTCCTTTTCTTTTCAAAGACTTCCTAGTAGTATAACATATATAAGTTGATAAATAACAAAACAAAAAAATTGATTAACCATCAAGTAAACTTTGGGTACCCAAATGAAAACATGTAATAAAGCTACTTTGGAGAATATAATCTGGGCTTACATCATAAGTATAGCATCCTAAATTCCAATTTGAAGCTAAATCTTTGTACATGTATAATTGAGCTGAGAGAATGATCACCTGTCAGCTTTACATGACTTAGACAAAGATGTCTTTTCTTTATTTAAAAAGCTTCTGAAAGCAAAAGAGAGCATAAGAAATAGCCCTTCACATAAATATTGGAGATGAAGGAGGTCTATAGAAATTCTTTACTTTCCAAACAAATTTTTCTTATCTTAAAAATAAAGCTAAAGATTTAAAATAATAATTTTAATAAGTATTATTATATTGTCCATTCACAAAAATCACCATTAAGAAAAACGTATGCAAGCCACAGACAGGGAAAATAATTACAAACAGAAATTTGACAAAGATGTATTTTTAGAACATACAAAGCATCACATATCTTCAAGACAATAAACCCAATAAAAATAAGCAAAATATCATACATAAGACATAAAAATATATCCTATAACAAGCACATGGCCAAATAGCAAAAAACAAAAAAACAAAACAACAACAACAAAAAACGCTCAACATAATTAGTCATCAGAGAAATGCAAATTTAAAACCACAGTCAGATGCCATTAGAATAGCTGGAATAAAACAACTAAATGCAAGTAAGGAATTAGAGTGACTAGATTACTGATGGAAGTATGAAAGAAGACAAAAAAATAGAACGATTTGGAAAATTTGTGTCTATATTCATACCTATAACTATTGTTCAGGAATAATAAGAAAAACAAACTAAAACCTACTGAAAATACATAACATAAGTGGAAATCTCATAAAACATTGTTTTGCAAAAGCATTCAGACATATGTACAGCAATTACATTCTATTTATATGATGTCCAAGAAGATGGAAAATCTCTTGCTGATTGTGGAAGACAGAAAACCTTCCATTAGATTTGTTGGAAGATGGCAGGAACTGAATGGAAGGAATCATGAGGAAAGTTTCTGAGTAATGGAGATATTCACTCTCTTGTTTGGGTGGTGAACGTATTCAAATATTAAGTCTCCAAATTTATAACTTTACATTCTTAAAGTCATCAACTTTATCAACATTAACAAATCACTGAAGTGAGAAAATATCTGTATATTTTATTTTATGTGAAGTATACTTCCTTACAAATGATTTTAAAAGTCTGTATAGTTTATTTTATGTAAAGTATGCTTCATTACAAATATTAAAAAAAAAAACATGCTGAAATAATCTTGCAACTCACACACAAAAAATTTCCAAGAAGCATTTCTGTGAAAGGGCTTTTATACTGGGATGTTTTAATTATTTATGGGCTGATGTCCACACAAAGAGGTACAGAATATCCCTATAGATAATAAAATCCATCATTATATGATTAAGCTGTGCATCATGTTATTTTTCTATAGACTGCCATCACCCTAGCAGCAAGGATGCTGAAGTTAGTGTGCAGTGATCTGCCACTTGATTATTGTATGGTCCTATCAAACCCTGTGATATGTCTGTGAAACTACTTGTGTTTCTGACTTAGACATGAAATACAGAGTTAACACAAGATGGATAATTTTTATAAAATTCTTTGCTAACATTATGAATTTTAGGTGTGAACTACTGAGAAATATGGTAAATCCATGAGCTCAGTCAGGCAAAAGAAAATGTAAATGCTTCATGTGAGTCTTAAAAATCTCCTCTTTGGTGATGTCTACAGCAATACTGTCTAAAATAAATGTGTCATACATATAATACGAATATGCTAATAATAATAGAAATAACCTGCTGAACCTTAAGTACATATTTGTAGAGTTACCCATGAGTCTTGACAGTTTGGTATAAGTTATGAGGAAGTAACCAAAGCTAATTGATAATTGGTAATATTGAGATTAATTTTATTTCTTTGTATTGTTTTATAACTAACAAATGTGATAGGAATGAGCAAAGGAGTGAGATGTTGCTGTGATAAATTTTGGTAACATGTAGTCATTCTCTCTAGATCTAGGTATATTCTATTTTAGAAAAATATTTAAAATCATTATCTTATGAAAATCCTAGTCTCATTAATTGCTTATTTATATGTCCAATAAATCCAACTTTTTAAATATGTCCAAGAAATCCAGCCTTTTGAAATCAACATTGCTTTTTTCTTATTTTTTACATGTATATTTTAAAGCTTAAACACATTGAAAAATTGGAAGCTGTCTTTCAGAATGCTTAATGGATTTTTAGTATTTATTGGGCAATGATTTGCATCCTAAAATTTAGATGTTTTCCTAAGTGCCGGTTTTAATACGTAATTTGTATGTGTGTTGAAATTACTCCTCTCTTTAATGCTTTTGTGTCTACATTTTTTTTTTTTTTACTTTCAATATTTGCAAACTCTTATTCTTTATCCATCTCTCACCTGAAATGGTGGTCAGGTTGTTCTTAGAATACTCACTTAAAGCATTCTTATCTCTTTGTAACAGTGCCCAATCACATTCCATATTTCTCCTTTATCTTTTCACCTTGATTAGCCCCTTACAAATAATGGAAGAGGACAAATCACTATAAAATGAACAAATTAGTATCATTCTCTAGAAAACTTAGAGCAACAAGCAGATTAGGAAAACAATGTGGAAGATGAGTGCATTAACCAATATTTACAACATATATATCAGTGTAATTTTATTTTTAATGAAAAAGTTACTATAAATGCTCTAATGGTTAACAATTGCTTTTTTTAAATTTCTGAATTGTCAGATTGGTTTATTTCACAGAGAAGATATCTTAATTTTTGGACAGGTTGTAATTGTGAAGTATTCTTATTTTCTATTTTAACAAAGTCAATTTCCCTTATATTACTAGGTGAAAAATAAATGCAGGAGGGCAACAGTAAAAAGAAAAAAGGTACGTGACATTACTTGAACAGATGATAGAAGTCAAACATTCTATTCAATTCACTTTACTCCCATAACAGCCCAGTGTAATAGTTATAGTAATCTACATTTCAAATGTGCAGAAATTGAAATTTAGAGATAAGTCCACAATCATACAAGGAGGGCAAAGCCGAAAATTGATGACTAGATACTCTAATAACAAAAGTTATGTTCTTGTCATGATGGATCTGTCCTTTCAAAGCAATTATTTTAATACCTAAGGAGAACAATAAGTATTGTGTTTCTGTTCAGTATTTAGTAAAACCTCACTACTCTAGGACTCTTTAGTAAATGTATTCATTTAAATCCCTAATTTTTAGATAGTAAATGGTGGGCCATAGAACGTTTTTCATTAACTGAATTGGAAGTATATAACTACCTTCACAATAATATCAATAGGAGATAGTTAGGTGTTTGATGTTTCCTAACTAAGTGCAACAATTTCAAATGATGTTTTATTGCAAAATAGTTATTATATCAGGTAATAGTATTGGGTATAAAAGTATTTGCTACAAATGACCCCACTTATACTAAATTATCGAATATATTTGGCTTTTGGAATTGTTTTTTGTCTAGTGTAGTTTTCCTGGTGCAGTGTCAGTTGCCACCTTCTCTTTCCTAAATTAAATCTCATGTGATTTAAGATTGAGAATAAAGCAATCGAGCCTATTAAATGTTTACTTCAAACAAGATCAAATCTTGCTAAAGGATCTAAAGGACTCCTTTGTAAAAAACTTTGTGAACTACAGCAAATTTTGTGACATCATTACTCAGTTCTCAGATGTAATTTTATTACAACTTGTCCCTTAACTGAGTTTCATGAAGATGAAGATGCTGGAGAATGGAGAACCAAGATCAGCTGTTATCACATAATAGTTTGTAACTACCATTTTGCTTTATATGCCATCTTTTAAAATGTTTCGTTCATATACACTTATTTTAAAAATAACATATCTTATTTATTTTATAATTTAAGATAAAGGTCAATTTCTATATGAGTTGGTAAATTAAATACATTTATACAACCCACAATTTTTATTTACATTTTTGTTTATCTTAAGAAATATGTTTAAAATTCTTAACAGTCAAAATGTCTTTAAAATTTTTCTATTTTAACAAAAATCATTTTTAATAACAACTTTCCCCAAACTTGATGATTTTTGTGAGCTACTTTTTATAATCATTCTGACATCATATCTCAGTTTATCTTCTTATTTGGTTATGAAATTATTATTACCATAGTGTTTCTTATTTTCTGTTCTATCCATAACTTCAAAACAAATAACTTTTGCTAGGTCTTAGAAAAAAAATTTATAAATTCATTGCTATAATATTTTTAACTGAAAAGCATATTTGTCATGCCTCTTATTTTCAAAAGCACAAGTAGAGGTACCTCCCCTCTTTGAACGTTCACGTTACGCCGTCTCATTTTAATGAAAACCTATATTAGTCCTTGTTTTTTCTAACAGAAAGGAATCTGGGGAGTATTTTTGCTTTTGCAAAAAAAAAAAAAAAAAAGTTGAGAAACAAAAGTAGCTTTCACCATTCTTTTTGCAGCAAGCTGTTACGGAGCAGCATGCATCCCCAGCAGCGAGAATGGCATCACCAAGCTCCTTCCTCAGAAACTACCTTCAGCATGTCAGCATCAAGAAATGACAGCTCTGAGCTGCATCTGTGAGCATCTGTGTTTCATCTCTGTCTGATAGTAGGATAAATGTCTCATGGCCACCATAACAAGGAGGTATCTTAATATCAAAGAATAATACAGGCAACTATAGAGAATATAACAGAATTTATCATAGGGTAATTTACTTAACAAAAAGGTGGGGTCAGATGGAAGACAATCCAGCAATCTGAAGATATTCTCTACTCACAGATTTCTGTTATAGTACTTTTTAAAATTGTGCAATTCATGTACTAATGATTGACAAGACAAAGGGACACAGAGCAATATGCCCCATGGGCTATACCTCCTGGTGGTCTTGTGATGGATGGTTATTTATGATTGATACTATCACCAGTTTGATATTTATCTCAGTTGTCATGCCATTCAGGCTATTACTAACAAAAATATTTATAGCTACATTGTATAAGTTTAAGGAACACAGATAACCATCAGCTGGAAGGCTTTGACTTGCTTGCTAAGAATGGTAAGGTGGGTTAAAGGTCACATCCTGGACACAAATGTGGAGATTTTTTTCTTTACAGTCACCTCAATACAATCTCGGTGTATTTTGTGCATTTTCTAAGATATCAGAAAAGCCAAAGAGGGCTCAAAGACAGGGCTACATTTAGTATAAATGAAGCACTTTGATCATGTACAAAATCGAGACATTGAGCATGAATTTCTTGGGTCTGAGAATGCTCGAAACTGTTTCTACATAATTAATAGTAAGCATTTTTTTGCTTTACTTCATTTGGCTTATAAAAGAATTCATAGGATTGCTCCACTTTTGGACAGTAGGAGAAGCCTATATTACAAAACGAAACTTTAAGTAAAACCTGCCTGATACAACATATTACAAAAATTACACCTTCTAGAACCTTAATGAAAAGAAACAAATGACCAATAAATATCAGGGTTGTAAAGTCAATTCATAATTTTTTTGTCACCTTCTTAATTAGAGCTTAGGTAAAATTTCAACTGTATCACTTCTAAAAATCTCATAAAAGCATACACAAAGGTACTTATTATAAATATTTGGTATTAAAATCTGTCAATTATAAAAATTAGCAAATAATGAGTAGCTTACTACAAAATGGTTGATATAATATCATGTGTTATCAAAATAGTCTATATATCTTAAGTTTTACATATACATTATGTGTATGATTTGTAAACATATTATAAAAAATACCTTTTTAGGACGTGTGCTGTTAAAAGTTCATTTTTGTTGGCATACAATGGATATAATACTTCTTTAGATTATCACCATTTGATAAAGGTACTTAGCCAAAATAAACAAGTCATTAACATATATTAACAAGGGTTTAGGGTTCTCTGAAACTTCCTACAGGAAACGCAATTTTTTTTTTTTCAATTGGACACTAAAAGCAAAGGCAACAGAAGCTAAGTGAATGAGACTACATCAAACCGAAGAGGTTCTACACAGCAAAGGAAATCAACAAAATGAAAAGGCAATCTACGGAATGGGTTAAAATACTTTCAAATTACATATCTGATAAAGGACACTAATATATAAATATATAAAGACCAAATACACCTCCACAGCAATAAAACGAACAAATAAACAAATAAACAATCTGATTAAAAGGTGAACAGATGCTCTCATAAGATGTTTTTTTCAAAAAAGACATACGAATTGCCGGAAGGTACATAAATAGGTGTTCAACATCACTAATTATCAGGGAAATGCAAATAAAAACCACAACAGGCTATTACCTCATACTGTTTGGCTGTGATCAAAAAGAAAAGTTATAATAAATGTTGGTAAAGATGTGGAAAAAGAATGGGAAAATGTCATGCAAAGTTAGTGGGGATGTAAATTCATACAACCATTAGGAACAACAGTTATGTGGTTTCCTCAGAAAATTAAGGAAATAACTATTGTATGATCCAGGAAACTCACTTCTGAGTGTTTACTCAAAGAAAACAAAATCACAGTTTCGAAGTAATATTGGCACTCTCATGTTTACTGCAGCATTATTTACAAGAACCAAGACATTGAAACAACCTAAGTGTCCATTGATGGTTGAATGAATAAAAAAAATGAGATGATTATAAAAATATACACACACATTCACACATATCATGGTGTTTGTGATCACATAAATGGACTTTGAAAGAATTATCTAAGTGAAATAAGTCAGGCAGAGAGACAAATACTGTATGATCTCATTTATATGTAGAATCTGAAAAAATCAACTCATAGATACAGAAAATAGATTGGTAGTTTTCAGAGATAGAGGCTGGAGTTTGGGAGAAATGGTTAAAAGGAGCTTAAAGGTACAAACTTGCAGCTCATAAGATAAATAATATACAGCATGGACTATAGTTAACAATACCGTACTGTATATTTGAATGTTGCAGAGAGTAAATCTTAAAAGTTATTATCACAAGGAAAAAATTATAACTATGTGTGGTGATAGATATTAATTAAGCTTATCATGGTGATAATTTCACAATACATACATATATTAAATCATTATGCTGTATATCTTAAATTAATAGAGTATTGCATATCAATTTTATTTCATAAGATTAGGGAAAAAACAAGAAAATGTAGAGGATTAATGAATTAATGAAAGGAGGAAAGAAGATAGTAAAATTAGAGTATATTCTTGACTTTTAAGTAATTATATTAAAGTAATTAATGTAATTGCCAAAATACAACTCCAAAGATTCTTATATACCTGAACCAAACATGAAATTGACTTATTAATTAATAAATTTAGAGAAAAATACTACTTATGAAAGTGTAAAACACAGGTAGATATTAATGTGACCTCTCATTTACTACAGTAGAAACATAAAAATAATTCAACTATTTTTCAGACAAAGCTAATGACACACATTGACCTGTAACACACAAATAAATTTTTCACTTAGACTAAAAAAATAGTGAAGTAAAATTTAAGAAAGAATATAGTTAAGCTAAGCTAAGAGAATAAACTAAGAGAAATCACTGATGGCAGAGAAATAAATAATGATTGAGTCTGGACTGGTAGAGAAAACTATATTTAAAGTTATAAAAAGTTGTGTTATTCAGGAACCAAAAATAAAACAAGAAGCTCAGGCAAAAATTAAGATCACTATGAAGAACAGGTCATATGACACGATTTCTGAGAGTTAAGTAATGTAAGAAACACAAACTTCACATGAAACAAACATTCCAGATCCTATGTAGACCTCTAAGGACATAAGTACCTCTCTCACAAAGTTCAGCATTTGTTTTGATTCGAGTGAACCCTTAGGAAACTTTTGCTTAAGGTCTGAACTTAAACTTGCAGAGTTACTGAATAAAGTAGTATGTCTTGGTGGAAAATAAAGAGTAAAAACAAACCAACAAATGACTACAAAAATAGAGCAGAAAAGTAATATGGTATGAATAAACAGTGAAAGAGGACAAATAATAACTATTCAAGACTCATGCTTTAAAAAAATCAATTTATAAGTTTTCATAACAATACTGAAGGAGAATGTCCTTGATCTTCAATAGCATTATATGTAAATTTATATTATATATAAAATATATAAAATTATTTTTCTCCATGCTTTATTTATATATACATAAATTTATATCCATATATACATAAAATTATATCTATATAATATATAAAATATATTTTGTATTATATTTTATATTATAAATATACATAACATATATTTATATTATATAAATATAAATATAAATATAAATATAAATATAAATATAAATATAAAAAATGTCTTTCTCTTCTCCATGGTACATGTAAACATATATATGATATATATCGCATTTTATAGATAATATTCTTTCCTTTTTTCTCCTCCACTTTCTCCCTCTTCCTTTTTCCTCTTCTCCCTCCTTCTTTTCTTCTTACCTTTTTCTTATTTTTCATGCTCATCAATTTGTAATTCTATTCTTGTGCTCTCTTTATTCCTTTAGCTTCTGAAATTATTTATGTATTTTAATAGATGATAGGATATTAGAGCTTCATATTACCTTTTTACACTTTTTTGGGGAGAGGATTTTATACTTTTTATTTATTAATGAAATGTTCAATGTGTTACAAGATACATTTGCAATATACTAGCTATTGTAGGATAAATGCTAAAATAAAAAAAAAATCAAAACCATGTAATAAAATACCTTGTATAAGTCAACATTAAAATATTTCCATTCAGACTATTTCCTAGGTATGATATCTGACTATGACTTGTATAGGCATTAATGTTTAAACATTAAATTTGTATGGCAAAATTAGCACAAAGGAAGTCAATAATGGAGCACAGAGACAAAGTTTTGGTATATCATTGAAATTAATTTGCTATTAGTTCAGATTTGATTATTACAGGTTAAGATATTAATTGTAATCCTTAGAGCAATCACTAAAAATAATTTAATACAATATAGTAAAAGAAACAAAAAAATTAAAGTAGTAAAATATAATTATATATTTAATACAAAAAGTCAGTAATTGAGTGCAAGAACAAAAACTATGAAGACATAAAACAAATAATGAAATAGCATACATAAATCCTATCTTATCACAGAAATTCTATTAAATAAAAATGGATTAAATAGTCTAAGCAAAAGACAGATTAACAGAATGGGTTTTTTTAAATGATCCAATTAATACACTGTCTAGAGGAGACACTTTAGATTTAAAGACACAAAGAAGTTAAAAATAAAAGATAGAAAAAGGTAAATTACTCAGACATTAACCAAAAAAGAGCTAGATTGACTAATAAAAGTCAAACTTGAATTTAAGAAAAAATTGTTACCAGAGACAAATAAAAGGTCAATCTATCAGAAAATGTAACAATTATAAGCATATGTGAACCGAACAGTAGGTTCCCAAAATAATTGAGTCAAAAACTGAAAGAAAAATAGATATCTAATAATTATAGCTGAAAACATCACTGTCTCACTTATTTATCAATGTGGGTTGTCACCAATATCTCAATTATTTGTGTATTTAGTAACAGTACAACTAGATAGAAAATTAACAAAAAATAGAAGACTTAACCATATTATTAACCAACTAGACAGAACAGACATCTCTATAATACTCAACCCAACATAAACATTATTTGCAGCTGCACATGTGATAATATGGTAAATCATAAAACAAGTCATCATAAATTTAAAAGGATCGAAATCATACAAAGTATGTTCTCTAGGCACAATAAAATAAAATGATAATACATTAGCAGAAAAATTTGAGAAATTTGCAAATGTGTGAAATTAAACAGCTCACTCTTAATATATCAAAGAGAAAAATCACAAAATAAATTAGAAAATCCTCAGATGAATAAAAATTAAACTAAAACACAATAAACCATAGGAAATAAAACCTAAAACAGTGCTTAGTGAAAAATTATAGCTGTAAAAAGCTATATTAAAAAAGAAACATCTCAAATAAATAATCTAATTTTCTACCTTAAGATGCTGGAGGCGAGGCGGTGGGGAAGCAATCGGTAGAAAGAGAATAATAAAGATTGAAGTAAAAATAAACATTTGATAGAAAAGCAATAAAGAAAATCAACAAAACTAAGTTTGTTCTCTGAAAATATCAGCAAAATTGACGTTTGCTAGATTGTCTCTGAAAGGTGTAAGACTTAAGTTACTAATATCAGTAATAAAAGAAGGAATTTTAATATCTATCTTACAAAAATTTTTAAAAATGTATAAGGGGATAATGCAAATAATTACATGCCAACAAATTAGATGCCTAGCTTGCCAAATTTTTAGGAAAGTCAAACTATTAAAATGTACTCAAGAAGAAATATCTAATGTGAATAGACAAAATGAGTAAATAGATTTAACAAGTGAAAAGACGACCCAAACAATGGTAGAAAATATTTGCAAATTCTGAATCTGATAAAGGAATGGTATTGAGAATAATATAAAGAACTCTTCAACTCAACAATAAAAAGACGAATAAACCAATAAAAAATCAGCAAAGGATTCACATAAGCATTTCTTAAAAAAAAAAAAAAAGATAAATGTCCATTAAGTACATGAAAAGATGCTTAATATTAGTCATTAGGGAAATGAAAATCAAACTACAATAGGATATTTTATATTCACTAGGATGGCTATAATTAAAAAGAAATACAATAACAAATGTGGGCTTGGTGTGGAGAAACTGGAAGTCTCAGCATTGCAGGTGACAATGCAAAATGAAGCTGCTCATTTGGAAAACAGTTTCACATTTCCTCAGATAATAAATGTATTGTTACCATATAGCCCAACAATTTCACTCCTGAATATGTATCTCAAAGGAATTGCAAACATATATCTACCAAAACATGGACATGAATATGTATAGCTGCATTATTAATAATAGCCCCAAATTAGAAACAACTCAAATGTTTATCACCTATGAATGGACAAACAACATGTGGTACATTTATAGAATGGAATATTGCTTGGCCTTAAAAAGTACTGCAATCCTGGCAGATATTACAACATAGATGATCCTTGAAAATATTATACCAAAAGGCCATGTACTGTATTATTCCACTATATGAAGTATTAGAATAGCCAAAGCTGTAGAGATTAGTGGTTTCCAGGAGCTAGAGGAATATGGGATTAAGATTGTGACTGCTAATGATCATAGAGTTACAGAATTTCTTTTGGGGGTAATGAAAATGTATAGGTGTGGGTGAATAGGAATGGTTGCGTAACTTTGTTAATGTACTAAAAAAACAATGAATTGTACACTTTAACTGATCACTTTTTATTTGAATTATATTTCAATAAAAATAAAACACATACACAAAAGTTTAACATAAAATACAATAAATATGCAATATTGATATGGTATAAGATAAGAACAGCTAAGATATAGCTAAGAACATGACATTTGCATATGTATATATATTTAAATAGAAGTTTTGCTCAGCAATTTTTAAATTTGTAGGGAAAAATAATAAGATTTGAGAGTTTAAAAATTATTTAAAAGTCAATTAGAATTCATCTTAGCCTAGAAAACTTTGTGAACTATGGTTAATAAAGAAGAAATACAATGACTTAAAGAAGGCATAAGACAAAAATATGGAAATATGGATGGTGTTGTTAGGGGCAGTAGTAGAAGACTGATTCTGTGGTGGTGGTGGGTTCTTGTTAGAAAGAGAGCAGACATGATAATTACAAAAGCAAGATATGTGAGTTACTACTAGGTGTCCGGTGTTATTCTAAGGGCTTAACATATTAGAGCCAATTTAACTTTCCAAATACAATGGCATATTTATAACTGCCCCACAATTACTTGTTTTCAATCCTGAATACCAAAAGTCCCTTCATATCATCAATGAGCAAACACTTCTGAACTGACACACTGCTATTTGTAGTCTTAGTGCATCTGACTTAGCACACATATACGTTTGTTTTACTGAAACATTACTAGTGTTTTTGATTAAAAGTGAAGCTCTAAGTCCTTCTGAGAATCGTACATAATATTGGATGTGTGCACCATATTACCTTTCAAATAAATTTTAAAATTCTTAACTCCAAAACACGTCTGGACCCAAGAGTTTCATAAGAAATTGAAGACCTGTATAATTATCCCCATTTTATAGATAAAGGCATTAAGTCACAAAGGTACAAAGTAACTTGCCTAGAGTCACATAGATAATAAATGCCAGTACCTTGATTTGAAATAAGGCAGGCTGTTTCCAGAACCTGTGCTGTTAATCACTACACCACAGTTTAGAAAAACTTAAAAAAAAAAAAAATAGATTGAGGCCAGGTTGTTTTGTTTCACTAGTTGTAAACTAAGGAAGTCAGGCTTAATTTTCCTGAAAACAAAATGTGTGTATCTATATATAAATTTTTTTTATGATATATATTTCCAGAAGATCAGTCAGGTAGAATTATATACCTGGTATGTTGAGGGAAGTAAAATTTTGTGCCAAGCTAATTAATATTAAGAGTATAGCAATCTGCATTTGAAATTTACCAGAAGACAACTAGTTTTCAAAGAGAGTTAGCTCATAGGAAGTAGATGGTATAGGTAGATTCGTATTGCCATGGCATATAATGGATAATATACATTTCCCAGTGGTTTCCCTCCATGCACAAAAATGACTTATGCTGTCAGTGGAACAGTGATTATACCCATCAGTGAAATGTAAAAATTCAGCTCAATTAAATTACTTATGCTATTTTTTTTCCTTTCCTATGAATATATTTTGACATTCAAGTACATCTTCATGAGCTAACAGAATTTGAAGCAGCTACAATTTATTCTGTTTCTAATTGTGGTTAAATGATTATGTGATTCATCAATAAACAGATAGCTAAGTTTCACAGTATATCTTAGTTTATAGAAAGATTATGACACCATGACATGTAGTAATGCAGTGAAAGGAGGAAGTTGAATGTAGATTTGTTATTTCACAAATGCCTTCATAACTTAAAGTTTAATTTAATGTTTTAGATGAAAGCTATTATCCTAGAAGAGTACAGAAAAATAAATTTGAAAACATAAATTTCATCTCACTCAAGAGGTAGCAGTTATTAACAGCCACTTGGCAAGGGAAGACATGGACAGCAAATGTGAATGATTTTTAAATTATTTCACACCCCCTTAATTACAATGTAATAATTGAATCAGGAGAGTTAATTATAATAACAAGTACTAAATCCTTATTAGTTTGTAAAATCTATTTTATTGTATTTTTCTTAGTGTATAGCTTAGATTAATATTTGTCGATTTGCATGAATATTCTATTCAGAGCTTTGTACATGTGCCCGAGAAGTTCAAACGATCATGTTACTTCTCTTTGATATTATTGAGAACACACACACTCACATCTACTAATAAAAATTCTACAGTCACACTGGTAATGTTTTATATAATCCAGATGTCTCTTCCAAAACAATTTGAGAAATCAATAAACATTCAAAATTTATTCTTTCAATCTGTTATCAAATCCAAGATGATAGTGTGGTAGAAGTATAATGCATTATTTTAACACCATTCCTGTTTTTGTTTTTATATGCACAAAATATTTGATTAATAAACTTTACCTTTTAAATAATTTTAGATTTATAAAAAAGTTGAGGATAACTTAGAGGTCTCAAATACTATACACCATTCCCTGTTAAAATTATACAAAAATATGATACATTTTTACTATAGTAAACAATATTAATACAGCATTATTAACTAAAGTTCATGTTTTATTCAGATTTTCTTAATTTTCACCTATTATTTTATCTGTTCAAAGATTTCACTCAAGGTATATTATATTTACTTACCCTGTCTCCTTAAGCTCCTAATGACTATGACATTTTCTCAGATTTTCCTCATTTTTTAAGGCCTTGAGAGTTTTGAGTACTGGACTATAATTTATATGATGTTCTTCAATTGAGATTTGACTAATGCTTCCTCAGAAGTAGACTGTGGCAATGGATTTTCAGAAGAATGATCATTGAGGTAAAGGGCCATCTTATCCAGGGTACATGCTACCAACATGATTTATCACTGTTGACACTAATCTTGATTATACAGCTTAGATAGTATTTATCAGACTTCTCAAGTATAAGGTTACTTTTTTTCCCCCTTTCCATTCTGAAACTTTCAAAGGCAGAAATATGAGCAGCTTAAATAGTGAGAAGTTAGATTCCACCAACTTAAGGGTGGAGCATTGAAAAATTATTTAGAATTCTCTGTAAGGGAAATTTACTTCTTCCTTTCAATTTATGTATTCAATATCTTTATATATATTCATGAATATACATTTTATACCTTGTATTATATTCCAACATAGTGTTTTTTATTTAGTTCCTCAAATTGTTCGAGTTTTGGCCATTGGAAGCTATTTCACTTGGCTGCAGTGCACAATCTATGTGTGTGTGTGCATATGTGTGTGTGTATGTGCACATATATATATTTATATATATTATTTTCTTACTTTATGATCTATAAGATGTTCCAGACCATCATGTATATTTCTTACCCTAGTCCTAGAATCAGCCATATTTTCAAGGAAGCTTCTAATAATAATAATAATAATAATAATAATAATAATAATGTATTGAGGTGAAATTCACATAATCTAATAGTGACAATTTTAAAGTGAAAATTTCAATGTCATTTTGTACATTTCATAATGTGATGCCACTACTACTTGTATTTAGTTCGAAAGCATTTTATCACTCAAGTAAAATCCTTATCCATTAAGCAGTTTCTCCTCATTCTCTCTACCCTACAGACCCTGGAAACCACAAATCTGCCATCTGTCTCCATGGATTTATCAAATTCTAGATATTCCATATAAAATTTGTTATGCAATATGTGATATTTTGTGTCTACTTTCATTTTACATAATCATCTCAATTGCATCAATGTTGTACTATGTATCAGTACTTCATTTTCTTTCCTTTTTATGGCTAAATATTATATCATTGTATGTATCTCCCACAATTTGTTAATATATTCATCCACTGATGAATGTGTGGACATTTGGGCTATTTCTATGTTTTGGCTATTGTGAATAATGCTGTTATGAACATTCATGTACATGTATTTGCTTTTTATTTTTTATTTTTTGGATACATACCCAGGAATGAAATCACAGGTCATATGGTAATTCTGTGTTTAACTTATTGAGGAACTGCCAAACTGTTTTCCACAGCTGTTGAATCATTTTGCATTCCCACCAGCAATGTATGAGATTTCCAATTTCTCCACATTTTCACTAATATTTGCTATTTTCTGTTGTTTTTCTATTAACAGTCATCCCACTGCATACAAAGTAGTATCTCATTGTGGTTTTAATTTGTATGTCACTTATTTTAGTGAATTGTGCCTTTCCAAAAGGTGTTGAAATCTTAACCCCAGCACCTGTGTATGTGATATTCATTGGATTATAAATGCGATCTTATTTGGATTTTGGTGGATGACCAAGGTAAAATGAAGTCATCAGGGTAGGACCTAACCCAATATGACTGGTGATTTTATAGAAAAGGGGAGTTTGGGCAAAGTAGCTGAAATGTACAGAGGAAGATGTGAAGACACAGAAGAAACACCATATACAACCCAGAGAACACTTGAGTTTTCAGACTTTGGGAGACAGACATGTAACAGCTTATTCCTCTCAGCCTTGAGAAGAAATCAATCCTGATGAAAAATTAATCTTGGACTTTTTATCTCCAGAAGTGTGAGAATAAATTTCTGTTGTCTAAGCCACCTAGTTTGTGGTATTTTGTTATGGCAGAACTAGAGGACTACTACAACTAATGGATAATGATGCTGATTTTCATGTGCTTATAGGCCTCTTGTATAATTTCTTTGAAGAAATGTTTATTTCTGTAATTTTCACATTTTAAAAATTGGGTTGTTTGTTATTGTGGTTGAATTAAGAGTTAATTATCTAGTTATACATGCATATTATAACCTTATGAGATATATAATTTTCAAATATATTATCCAATTTTGTAGGTTGTCTTTTCACTTTCTTGATAGTGTCACTTGACACCCAGGAGTTCTCAATTTTATAAAGTCTAATTTACCTAATAAAAAAATTTACTCATGTTTTTCTTATCTTTTCACTCATGCTTTACTCATGTATCAGATGTAAGAATTATTTGCCAAATTCAAAGTTATCAAGATTTACTTTGTTTAATTCCAAGAGTTTGAAGGTTTTACTTTTATATTTAGGACATTGATTCATTTTGAGTTAAATTTTATATATGGTGTGAGGAAGTCTCACTTAATTTTTTGCTAGTTCCAATGTAGTTGTTCAACACTATCTGTTGTAGATACTATTTTTCCCCCATTGAATGAATGGGCTTGACACCCTTGCAAAAATCTTTTGGCCATAAATGCATGGCTTTATTTCTAGGTTCTCAAGTTTGTTTCATTGGTTTATATGTTTATCCTTATGTTTTGATTACTGCTACTTTCTATGGAATTTGAAAATAGAAAGTAAAAATGTCCATATTTTTCTTCTAGATTGTTCTGGCTATTTAGAGCCACTTGGAAATACATATAAATTTGAGAATAGGTTTTTCCATTTCTACATAAAAGACCATGTGAATTTTGATAAGATTACATCTTACCTGTAAATTACATTGAGTAGTATTGATATATTAAAAATATCATTGTCTAATCTATGAATGCAGGATGTCTTTCAATTAATTTCAATCAATAACTTTATTACACCAATGTTTTATAGTTTTCAAAGTATACTTCTGTCATATATCTGGTTACATTTATTTTTAGGTATATTGTTTTTGAATGGTATTTTAAATAGAATTGTTTTCTTGATTGTTATTAAGATTATTCATTGCTGGCATGTAGAAACACAATTTATTTTGTACCCTAAAACTGATTTTATATCCTGCAACTCTGCTGAATTTGTTTATTAGCCATAGTAGCCTTCTTATGGATTCTTTGGTATTTTCTACATAGTCATTTATGAATAAATATAATTTTATTTCTTCCCTTCTAATTAGAGTGCATTTTATTTCTTTCTCCTGCATAATTATCTGGCTATAAATTCTAGTACAGTGTTGAATAACATTAGTGAAAGCAGACACCCTTGTCTTTTTTCCTGATTTTATGGGAGAGCGTTCAGATCACTTAGCAACATTGAATGTAGTTATCTACAGGCTTTTCGTAAATTCCCTTTATCAACTTATATAAATGTTCTGTTGTTTCTAGTTTTCAGACACTTGTATCATGAAAGGGTATTAAATATTGTCACATGAATATTCTATATTAATTGAGAGATCTGAAAAATTATGGGTTTTTTTCTTAATTTTATAATGTGATGATTTCTTTGTCATTGCCTATTTTTTAAATTTCATTTTTCAATTACAGTTGACATTCAATATTATTTTATAATAGTTTCAGGTGTATGGCATTGTGGTACATTTATATAATTTATAAAATAATCCCCCAAATTAATCTAGTATCCACCTGGAACAATATAGTTATTACAGTATTATTGACTATATTTTCTATGGTGTATGTTAGATCTCTGTGACTATTTTGTAACTACCAATTTGTATTTTTTAATCCTTTCACTTTTTTCACCCAGCCCCCTAAATTTCCTCCTACCTGACAATCACCAGTTTGTTGTCTGTATCTATGAGTCCATTTTCATTTGGTTTGTTCATTTATTTTGTTCTTTAGATTATACATATAAGTGAAATTATATGGAATTTGTCTTTCTGTCTGACTTATTTTACTTAGGTTCATTCATGTTGTTGCAAATGGTAAGATTTCATTTTTCATGTGTCTGAGTAATATTCCAGTGTCTCTGAAGGTGTGCCGGCCAATGCCCATTGATTGCTGATGAAGAAACTTCTTGCCGAGAGTGCAGGGGTTGGGCTGGTTGCCCAGTAGCCACTGGAAATTGTAAAGGGCAATTTGCAAGTTGGGTGGGGCGGGGTCTCAGGGAGTCACGGGGTGGAGCAGAGCCACTCTCACTGGCCAATGCAGATTCAGTTTTGGCCATGTGTGGAGGGCTCAACACAGGCAAGATGGCACCCATCTGCATGCTACACTGGAGGAGAGCTCAACAGGCGGACAATGGTGGCTGTCCCTCTAGCCTTCACCCTAAAGCCATACAACTTGGTCTTTCCCTATATGTCTCTGGCACTTCCCAAGCTGCCACTGGTCTGCCAGAGTGCAGAATGAGTGTCTGCAAAAGAGTCTATGTAAGAGTGGACCCTTCAAAGAGAGATCTGGGTTCTAACTGCCTTCTATCTCACCCAGAATGTCAGAATCCCCACTGGTTTTCACAGCCAGATTTTGTGGGGACTCCTCTTGCTGACACTAGAACCCTGATCCAGGGAGCCTGGTGTGGGCCTTCACAGACAAGATATCACTTTTGATGCATAGTGAGTGTGAGACCAGCCTGTTTCACTTCTCTGCCTCTCCTACCAGTCTCAATGTGACCTTTTCTTTATATTCCCAGTTATAGGATTCTGTTCAGCTCATTTTTAGATTACCCTCAAGGTTGACTATTTTATAATTTAGTTCCAATTTTAATGCAGTCATGGGAGGAGACATACATAGCACTTACCTACCCCACTATCTTGACCGGAACTTAAATCTGTGATGATTTTCTTAAATGTTAAACCACTCATGCATTACTAGGATAAATTTCACTTTGTCATGGTATAAAATTATTTTATGTGTTGTTGCATTTGGTTTGCTAGTATTTTATTGAGGAGTTTTGCCTCTGTGTTCTTAAAGGATATAAGCTCATAGGTTCTTATTTTCATCTTTCTAGTGATACCTTTACATAGCTTTGGTATCAGGGTAATGTTCATCTCATAAAATGTGTTAAGAAACTTTTCTTCTTCTATTTTTTGAAAGGGAGACTAAAGATTGAGTGTTAGTCCTTTTTTAAATGTTGAAATTGAGTTAAATTGAGTGTAAACATCTGGTCCTGTGCTTTATTAGAAGAGATTTTGCTCTAACTCAATTTCTTTACCTTTTATAGATCTGCTCAGATTTTCTGTTTTTTTCTCAAGATAGTTTTAGTAATTTGTAGCAACTCATCCATTTCATCTACATTCTCTAATTTTTTTGGTGTATAATTATACATAGTATTATCTTTTATTATTTTTAATTTTTTATAGGTGGTACCACTGATTTCACTTTCATTTCTGATTTTATTTGTGTCCTCTCTCTGATTCTTTGTCAGTTCAACTAGAAATATGTCAATTTTGTTGATTTTAAAAGTACTCAATTATTGGTTTCATCATTTCTCTCTATTCTTTTTCCATTTTCTATTTTATTTATCTCCAGCCAAGCTTTTGTTATTTCCTTCCTTGAGCTAGCTCTGTGTTTAGTTTGCTCTTCTTTTTCTAGTTCTCTAAGGTATAAAATTAGATTTTTTTATTTGAGTTGATTCTTTTCAATGTAGAGGTTTACTTCTATAAATTTACTTCAATAGTGCCTTCACTGCATCTCATAAGTTTTGGTATGCTGTGCTTTTGTTTTAATTGATCTCAAAACATTTTTTAAATTTTTCTTGTGATTTCTTCTTTGATACATTTGTTTTAAGAATGTGTTATTAATTTCAAAATTTTGTGAATTTTCCTGTTTTGCTTTTGTTATTTATTTCTATATGCTTTATACGATGTCAATCTTTTAATTTTATTATCACCTCACATGGTCTAACCTGGAGAACATTCATGTTCACTTGAATACTTAGTGTATTTGGCTGTGAGTATTCTATGTGTCTCTTAGATTGTGTGATATTTAGTGTTTTTCAACTACTTTCTGTCCTTATTGATCTTCTTTCTATATGTTCAACCAGTATTGAAAGTGGTGTTTTTGAAGTCTCCAAATATTATTGTAGAACTCTTTATTTCTCCTTTCAAATTTGTCATTGTTCACTTCATATATTTTGGGGCCTATTGCTTTGTGTGTACAGCTGACCCTTACACAACACAGGTTTGAACTACATGGATCCATAATATATGCAGGGGGTTTTTTTCAGTAAAAATACAGTCAATCCTCTGTATCCTCAGGTTTCACATCCATGAATTCAACCAAATACAATCTCTGGGATTCCTCAGTAGTAGTTTCTATCAATGTATTTTGTTCTTTTGAACAAAAGGTCATACTTTCCTCATTCTTTGTATGCCCTTGTGATTTCTTTTCTTGAAAATTAGATGTTTGGGTATTGTAATCTAACTAAATAGCAGATAATCCCCTTCTCAGGGTTTGATATTTAAAAATATTTCTTTATATTTTTGAAAGCTGAAAAAGTTTAAGTGAATTTCCCAAACTCCTCTCCTTGTCATGTGTCATCACTGAAGTTTCTGTTCATTTAGTGTTTTTACAGAGATTTCTTTGAATATCATGTGCAAGAAAAACAAAACAAAATGAACAAACAAACAAAAAACCACACACACACATACACATAAACAAAACCAGAAACAGGTAATAATAATAAACACTTTTTCTAGTCTTTGCTGATTGTCCCTGTGCTAGGGGAGTCCTTCAACACTTAGCCAGCCTTCCAATGAGCCTCATGACTAACCTGAGGTGAAAGTTTAAGGTCTTCTCAGGTTTTTTCTGAACATCATCTTACCCTGGGCATGTCCATGGCTTTTCAAATTTCTCATATATGGATGTTTGAATGTCCCAAAAAATTCTGCCCAGGTTTTGTTCCCAGTTCTAAAAAGGTATGGTCTATGTCTTTACTATAAATCTTTTGCCCTAGGTATCTGCATGTTGTTAGTTCACTCTCAGTGTTCTCAAGAAACACTCATTGCCTCTCCAGCCTAAATCATGAGTTAGCAAAAACAGAGAAAAACACCTTGTGTTAGTTCTTTAAGTAGTTTCCAGATGGTTTATTAAAGGCAGATACCACTATGGGAACAGGGGTCCACTGTGGGAAACCTCATGTTCCTCTCTTCATCCATACTGCCAAGATGCAGGGGATGAGGGTAAGCAAAAGTGTCACAAAGCTCCCCTTGCCTTGTTCATTGTCTTGGCTTTGTAACCCTTTTGTTGTTTTTCAGAGTTTTGCATAAGTTGGTTCTGACAGTTCTTTCTAGTTTTAATTGATTCTGGGGGAAACAAATGAGAGCTTGAAGCTGCCTATTGCCATTTTGGTGGTCATTCCTAATTTTTTTTTTGAAAAAAATTATCTTGAAATAGAATTATAGGTTAAAATTCTTTCAACATACTAAATATATCATTACGTCTGTCTTACATACCATCTGATGGCCTTCTTCAGCCTTTTTTTTTCTATGTAACATGCCTTTCTGTAGAAGCCTATACTCATTCACTGCTGGCCATTTTGATGATTTTTTTTCATCACTGATTTTAAGAAATTGATATTTATGTGCCTTGATAGGTACGTGTATGTGTGTGCATGTGATGTCTCTGTGTATGTGGACACATACCTAATCATGCTTGTATATGTATTTATCATGTTTTGAGTTTATTAAATGTCTTGTGTCTGTGGTTTTAATTTTTATCCATTTTGGACTACTTTTGGCTATTTCTTCAAATATTTTCGCCATTATTTTTTTCAAATATTTTCTGCCTCCACCCTCTGTGGGAATGCACTTATATTAAACATGTTAATATTATCTCACAGGTCATTGAGGCTCAATTTACCATTTTTTCCCCATTTTTTTCTCTCTGCTTCCTTTTCTCTAGTGTCTATGCTTTTGTATTTATTTTCATTGGTATGTCTAACTTGCTCTTAGCACTACTCAGTGAGGTTTTAATTTTAGGTATTTGTTCTTCATCTCTGTAAGTTTAGTGTTTTTAAAATGTATCCATTTAATCTCCACCTTATATTCATGTTTTCTTCTAATGTTTTATATAGTTATAGTAACTTAAATAATTTTGATTATCACTTAACTTTTTTCCTTGGGCACTAAATATTTAGAATAATAATTCAAATTTTTGATGTCCAAGTCACCATATTTTTAATTTATCATATACTGTATTTAAAATTTGTTCCCTTTTCTCTTGTTTTTAATACTGTGGAAGTAGAGATTCATAAAAGGACTTGTTTATGGAAACTAGCACAGCATAATCATCTCACAAAATTGCCTTTTTATTTTTGTTTTACTAGCAACAGAGAGTAAATTATATATTTTTCAAAAGTCATTCACAGTTTCAAACAGTTTTTACTGAATATAGGCCAGCATCAGAATTACCTGAAGAAAAACAATAAGGTAAAGTTTCCCAGGTCTTCCACAGGTAATCCTGATTTTGTAACTCTGAAATGATGTCTGGGACTCTATATATCAGCCCTTCATGAGAGATTATTGATCACCTTTATATATTTACTGCATTTATTTATTTTTGTGGCTTTGCTTTAAAAATTTATTTTTTCTTAACTTTGTAGAATATGAAGGATAGAATAGGAGTGTAATTTTATTCAAGCAAGACCTCTAGGATGCAGTTATAACTTCCACAAATCAATAGCTATATTTTTATCTAACTTATGATAGCTTAGGGATAGAAAATCATATGATTCAACATCTATACAAATTAAAGTATCGAGTAAAAATTGTTCATAGACTCAGTTGTTATCAGATATTTTGAAAACTATTTTGTCTTGGAAATAATTACTGAAAATTGGCCAGGAGTAGTCTTGAAGCTGGGAGTTTAGACATGGTAATGAGCATGCATACAAAGGACACAATAAGATCTATGTTATAAAGGCGTAGTTAAAATGTGTGTGCCTTTCTCATATGAAAAGATATTAGAAGAGTTTGGCTCATAGTGTTAGCTTGTAAAGTATATTTCTCTAAACACATCTGAACACTCCGCATTTCTCTTAAGTGTCTACAGGAAAATTATTTGCATTAGTTCAAAAACTGAAAGATAATTGATGGACCAGTTTTGCGCTTGACAAAACTTGCAGAGACTAGGAGGCTGTGAGAAGGATATCAGTGGACGTTTAGGGATGGTGCATGGGGTATTTCAAATTAAGAGTTAATGAATATTTTTAATAGCTTTTTCTTGGTGGAATGAGGCTGAATGAAATTAACAACCCAACAACTGCATTTTGCATACCAGACCTTTCACGTTTCTACACAAATAATACTTTGATGAGATGCCAGAACTCTTACTTTCATATTTACACAGTAAAATTCCAATGCATATAAAGAGATTAATAAATACATATGCATATTGCTTCAGGTTTTTCTGTTTATAATTTGTCAATCTAAGCAGGAATATCTTGTTCCTGTTTTAAATGTGCAAGTAAAAACAAGTTCATTATTATGGTTTCTACTATGATGTACTTAATGTTCTTTTAAACTGACCATGAGTTAATTTTCTATCATCTATAGATATATCAGAATCATCTAGTATAATTTTACACATATAATTTATTATTGTTCTAGAAGTTTGGAGGAACAGTTGTGATATCTGATCATAAGATAAACACTTTCCTTCCCACCTCCCTTATTCATGTTATTCAGTAGAGAGTAATAAGTATGGAAGCATTTTTGTAGCTGGTACCCACAAACTATTTCAGCTGAAGACACTGAGAGTGTTATCTACACAAAGGTTAAATTGGATGGAGAGCAGGTAAGAAAACCATCTTCTTTGGATCTTTTAAAAAAATATTTTATTAAAATATGCAACATACAATATAATATTAGTTTCAGGTGTACATCATAGTGATTCAACGTTTATATACCTAAAGAAGTGATCACCATGACAAGCCCAGCAAGCATCTGACACCATACAACTGTCACGGTGTTATTGACTGAATTCCCTATGCTGTACACCACAACCCCATGACTTATTTATCTTATACTTAGAAATTTCAAACTTTTATTTCCCTTCAATTTTTCCTCTTTTTGAAAATTTTTCAATTAAAGTCAACATTCAATATTATTTTTTATTATTTTCAGGTATGCAGCATAGTGATTAGACATTTAATAATTACAAAGTAATCTCCTGATAAATCTCGTACCCACCTGCATTATACATAGTTATTACAATATTACTGACTGTATTCCCTATGCTGTACTTTACATCTGAGTATTTTTAACTACTGTC
The DNA here is from genome assembly GCA_003508835.1 of Eonycteris spelaea. NCBI lineage: Eukaryota > Metazoa > Chordata > Mammalia > Chiroptera > Pteropodidae > Eonycteris > Eonycteris spelaea. The sequence continues at coordinate 3,295,798 of PUFA01000137.1, forward strand.
TTGAAGTCCCTTTACCTTTTTCACCCAGCCTCCCAAGCCCCCTCCCATTTGGCATCCACCAACTTGTTCTCTGCATCTATCAGTCTGTTTCTATTTTGTTTGTTCATTCATTTTTTCCCTTTAGATTCTGCATAAAAGTGAGATTGTAATATTTGTCCCTCTCTTATTTCATTTAACATAATACATTCCAAATACATCTATGTTGCTGCAAAAACTATGATTTTATTCTTTTTTTTTGTGACCACGTAATATTCCATCTCATATATATACCACTTATTTATCCAGTTGTCTATTGATGGGCATTCAGTTTGCTTCCATATCCCAACTACTGTAGATAGTGCTGCAGTGAACATAAGGGTACATTTATCCTTTCAAATAAGTATTCTTAGAATCTATGTATGTTCCTGAATTAGAATCTATGTATGTTCCTGAAAAAGAACCATCAAGATGTAAATATTAATGAAACCTATCTTAGTGATAAGTTTATATTGTAGGTTAAAATTAATCTATATTATAGGTTAAATTACATATGTATACATATGTGTGTGTGTGTATTCCACATGCTTAGTGAAAACATGAAGTCTCATGTAGGCAAATTTAAATATACCAGCTTCAGAAGTGTGGCCTATGCTTATAGGGTTCATAGCTTCTTGACTCCTGGAAGTCACTTTATAGAACAAAACTTGCCTAAACAAGTATTGTTCTTTGCAAAACAATACTTAATGGCCTTGATAATATTTTAAAATAATACAAACTTAATAATTCATATCAAAGCTTATATTATTTTACTTAATACTAAAAATATGTTTGTGTATTCCTGAGATTTTTCTTAAAATTGAAACAATTACTGTCTCTCATCCAAAGTATATTAATTTTAAAAGTGAACTTGACAAGAAAACACAATTGTTGTTTGAATTTTTAGAACTTTGAGTAAATTGATTTGTTACTACTTTAATCAGCAATTTTGGCATAACAAGTGGGAAAACAGCAGCAATGATAAGCTTTCTCTGTGATATTCGGTACATCTTCATGTGAGTTCACTTTTGGGTGAAGAAAAATTCACTTTTTTTAGTGCATAGTGTTCTGAACATTATATTAGCAGAATAGTTTTCATAGGAGGCAGTTCATAAAATAAGACATTACTTTAGTTACTTTAAAAGATGCTTTTATTTAATTAATTTTTTGAACCTTATTCTATTTCCTTTAATATGCATCTGAGACATATCATATCATAGACTATTACCTTACTACACAGTGTAAGTTATATCTCTAGTATTCCCAGATTTCCTAATAAATAAAATGTGAGATTAGTCAGCCTGTAAAGAAAAGTGCCAGAATCTCCTAATTTTTACCAATATATTAAAAGATATATGAAGTTTCCACTAGATTTTAACATACAATTAAAAGCAACAACTAAAAAACAAGTTATAATAATCTTTTAATATGGTATAGGTGATTGTTTTCTCTTTTTACTTTATAGTTTTCCTCAAATAGAATGTTAAACATTTGAGAATCAGTAATCAATCTGTAGAAATTTTTTTCAGATTGCTTGAACACAGACATGGTTTGAGACCATTCCCATTCTTTTCTGAGACCTTCTGAAACCAAATAATTAACATGGTTCTTCTACTTTTTACAAATTACTAGAAATATTGATATTCCAGTAAGGCGCAAGCCCTCAAGACCAGAAACAATGTCCATCCCTTCTTGTTTATCTCCACAACCTGGTAATGAGGATAAACATATCGATGACAATAAGTGATTATAGACTGTTTCCCAATTTCTTTTAAAAATGACTTTGTGATAGTTCTCATTTTATTTATTTAATTTTTGTTGTCATTTATGGAAGAAGCCATATGCTAGAAAAAAAGTGGGTTAGATTAATAAAATTTTTATTCCCATCTCTTTGAGGTAACTCAGATTGCTCTCCCAGAACTTGCCTCAATATTGGCTTTAAAACTCTGGAAATTGTTGAAAAAATATTTAAAATATACATTAGTTTAATTTTCAGATTATAAAAAAGTTATGCTTTATTTCACTCTGCTTTTTCAAATTTAGAGTTTGATAACTCTGTTCTTTACTTTTATGTTGTTGTTCAATTTATCTTTTATTTTTAATTTTTATTAAATTCATTTGTGGATATTGGTTAATAGAATTATATAGATTTCAAGTGTCAAGTCTATAATACACCACCAATATATTGCACTGTGTGTTCACCACCTATAGTCAAATCTCCTTACTTCTAAATTGAGGATTATATAGTATTCATCTTCATGTATGTGGGGTGGAATATAATACTATACTTTCCAGTGAAGCTGTGGAATTAATATTATTCAAAAGTAAATCATAGTCATGGGGATGTAAAATACAGTATAGGAAATACAGTCGATAATATTGTAATATTGGTGTCAGAGGGTACTAGATTTATTGGGATGATCACTTTATAAGTTACATAAATGTCTAATCATTATGTTACACATGTGAAACTAATATTGTATGTAACAAAAAGTTTTTTTAAATAATTTTTAAGTAAATCATATGATATTATTAAAGAACTGGAGGATGTATAGCATTGTACCTTTCTATGACAAAGAAAAAAATTGAACTAAAATCCATATTATAAAATGGAAGTATATATACTCTTTTTAAATTTGTTTGATTATTAAATTATTAACAAATTATTAAATTTGTTTTCATTATTCAGAAGGTTTTGTGATATTTTTGTCAATATTATTCTAAAAAAGATATAGTAAACATATTCCTTAAGTTAAAGGTATAAAAAAGCAGAAGTCAAGAAATGATAACTAGAAATCATAATGGAATTCTAAATGGGTGAGAAAAGAAAAAGTTGACTTCTTTATTGTCTGCATAACACAAATATTTTGCAAATAAATAACCTTATGCAATTGTAAGCAGCAAATATAAAGCATGGCTGTAGGGATTTGCATATAATACAAATTTTTTTATACATATTAATTGGTTTCCTAGTAATGGATAGAAGGGAATTATTAAGAAGTAATTTTCTTCTCCTAAAAAAAAAAAAAGAATAATACAAATTCTTAGAAACAGTATAATTCCTCAGACACTACTTTCAAATGAAAAAATAAGGGAGAGCCAGCTACATGAAAATACACAGATTAAAAAAAAATTCAAATTTAGCTCACAATGTCATTGATGATTGTGAATTAAGACAGATTTTTTGTTGTTTTTAAATTTCTCATTGTATTTTTTATTTTTATTTATTTATTTAATTTTTTTATTATATTCTTTTTAAAGGAATTTGTTTAACATCAACATCCTAAGTTATTTGCTGCACCTAGCAAGTCACCTAGAAAATGTATTGATTTAGATGTTTCTTTTGCTTAAATCATGCAGATAAACAAAGTTTAGTTTAAAATTTTGGCTTTAGATAAGTGAACAGAGAAGTACATTTTCTATGCATTACTTCAAAAGTATAATGCTTTTAAATAAATTATTTATAGAAGTATAGTTGAAAAATTTTATATTGATAAGAATGACTTGATACAAATGCTTTGTAAAAGATAATCAATCAAGATGTTTTAATAAGAGATATTAAAAATTTATTTTAAGGAAACTTTTAGCTCCTTAACTTGTGATATAGTTTAAAAGATAAAAGACATCCAGAGCATTAATTTATTTTCAAGAATTGTGTTATTTACTTAATAGTGGTCCATATGGCAGCATATTGATATCTAAAAGAAATAGTCTAGTGTCAAAGATTTAGGTTTTATTTTTCATCTCTGGGGGTTAATGCATTGTCATGTTGGCCTGAGATGAGCCCTTTAATAACCTGGAGCTTATTAGTTGCGCAGGGAATAATTGCACCTACATCACAAGGTTCTTGTGAGATTTCAAGAAAATAATCCAGCACCTAATGCACAATAAGTCTTCAAAAACAGTAGCTTCTTTTTCTTTCTTTCTCTTTCCTTCCTTTTTATTCTCTTTTATTTCTTTCCCTTCCCTTATTTTTCCATAGGTATGAGCTATTAGGAAACATCCCCCTGTGTTCATTGATATAGACCTATGCAAATATGATTAGATGAAGGTTTTTTGTTTTTAGATAAGGAAGGTTTTTTGTTTTGTTTGTTTGTTTATTTGTTTAAATTTAAACACATACATGCATACACATGAGATTCTCATTCTTTGGTAAATTATCTTCTAAATCAGGGCTTTTCAACAGAAATTTATAAATTAGTCTTCATCAACATTTAAATTATTATCTCTTCAAAAGACTTCATTCAATGTATATGAAGCCACGGACTGAAAGAAAATATTTGCACATTATATATCTGATGAAGACTCATATCCTAAATATTTTAAGAACTCTCTAAACACATAAAAAAGGGAACATACCACTGAATGAAAAAGGTAACATATTTGAACAGGTATTTCACCAAAAATGTTTTTCAGATGCCAAACACATAAAAAAGTGCTCAATATTAAGTCCACATTGACACCAAAAGAAAATAATGGAACACACATTTGAACAGCTAAAATTAAAATTCCTGGTCATACCAAGTGTGGGTAGGATGTAGAAGAAATTCTCATATATGACTGATGATGATATGAAATGCTATGACCACGTGGGAAGACAAAAGCAGTCAAACAACTCCTATAACTTCTATCATCTACACAGACTCAGAAAGTCAGGGGCTCTGAGGTCTGACCAACAAAAGTGATTACCAGGAGAGGGCTGGTGGGCCAAGAGGAGCTGTGTATACCTAAAACAATAAGATGAACAATAGTTCGGAAAAAATTATTTGCCAAAAGTTATACACCTAGATATTTGCCTCTCTTTCTTATTACCTGATACATTTTTTGAAAAGTAATTAAATATACTTTTATATATATAAAAGGATTTTCTTTGGTAGTAGTTGAAATTGTAGTGTCTTTTTATATGTAATAGATATGTGATAATTATAGCTATATCAAAGATATAAATCAAAAAATGAAAAAAAATAAAATGAATTTGGAATGGAAAATTTATAATGTTGTTAGAGGAAAAATCCAGGTTGTGCATTTTCCTTAGTTGACAATCCAAAATCATTATATTTTTCAAAATATCTGCAATATAAATCTTTAAAAAGTCATAAACAATTGCATAAATGATAGAGTGAATTTTGAGACACTCTAAGTCTTATTTAATATAGCATTGTAATTGGTAACTTCTTCATGATTTACATTGAGTTATCTGACATTTTAGCTGTACTTTGGATTCCTCAAAATCATGTATTTAAAATTTCCTCTATGCTTCTAGTGCATATATCAAAAACTGGTACACCAGGTCATGTCACTTTGTCATCTATGTCACAGTTTGTTCCATCTTCCCCAGACAAGGCTCTGGAAATTCCTGTTTTCATCAGCTCTCTTTTCACTCCTTCCACCTCGCCAGACTTCTCCTGCTAATCTTTCTCTTGGTCAGACTGGAGAACTTCCTAACTTCCTGAAGATACAAATATAATAGGAATCACATGAGCAAAATGACTGGTCTTAGGATTGCTTTCTCTGCCTTCTTCAAAAGTTGAGTTAATGTAGTAAGTAATCCATTAAAGCATTCCATATCCCAGACACAGAAAAATGTTTGATTTGAAAACATTCTTAAATACTTGTTCTATATGACTTCAAAATCAAATATTATAATAACCTTTTAAAAACTATAACTTCATATTTTGAAATGCTTATCATGATAACAGGTTCTAGATAACATTACATCTGTTGATACTACAGACTACTTTCAGCAAGCTAACAGTTGTCCCTCCTAACCTCCTATCTCCCAGGGGCAGCTAGTGCCAACTAATAGGTAAATAATAATGCAAAAAAAATGATATTCTTCTGGAGATCATGAGGGTTATAGCACCTTAGTTGAGAGAGCTGAAATAATAATAAAAATCAGTAAGTTATAGCAACAACAAAAATGAATATTGATGATATTTATGAGTGAGAAGTGAGTGAAATGAGTGAAAAAGTGAGTTAATGTGGGAAATCTCTACTAGGAAAGAGATATGCTTCAAGACATTTTTATTTACTAAGAGAAATACGGGAGTAGAATAAGGAAAACTTTTGTGGACATATAAGAGAGTTTATCCTGCTATCTTTTTTGTGTGTGCATTTTGATGTCTTTTGGTATCAGTATGCTTTGATCTTTATTATGTTCTTTTGTGTAATTAGTATAGAATTTTCCTTTTTAGTTACCATGAGGCTTGCATAAAATATCTTAAACTAATAATACCTATTTTAAACTGATAACTTAAATTCAATAAAATTTATTTAATTTATATTTTAACATATCCCTCTCACATTTTAGGTTATTACTATTAAAATTTACATGTTTTTAAATATTATATAGCTAATAACAGATTATTGCAGTTATGATTATTTTCACTGTTTTTTTTTTTTTTTTTTAAGTTTTAAGCTAGAATTGTAAGTGAATTTTGCAGAATCTAACTATTGTAATGACCTGGTTTGGAACTCCACAAGCCAAGAAGGAAACTGACACCGATGCAAGCGCAAAAGGGAGTTTATTGACAAACTCGAGTTTGGACTCTACTCGTTCACTGATGCAGCAGTGGTTGAGAGGGCCCCGACGAGGGGTTGGGACCTAATTTAAAGGGTAAAACCGCAAGCCTTGGGGAGATGCCTTGGCGTTACCTGATGGGGGGTTAGGTTGACCTTTAAAGGGATTGGGTGGTAGGTTGTTAGTCTGCGTGCAAAAGGGGGCCGTGCGCGAAAGGGCCAAGTGCAGAAGGTGCCGGGTGCAGTAATCAGAATATGTGCAGGAGGAAATAAGGGTGGGGGTGCCTTAAGGGCCCACCGATGAGCTGGCTTAGCTGGTTTGGCCAGGTGGTAAGGCACTGTTCTTGACCACTGGCCTTTGGGGAACTTTTCGTACAATACATCGTGGGATCACTCAGAAAAATGGAATCATTCCAGTCTTTCACTATGACTATAGATTTATTAGCAGTGATTTACCATTACCAGTGAGAGTTACAATATCTCTTTTTAAGTTTTTATGGTGTTAGTGTCCATTTACCTCCACTTAAATAATGCTCTTTAGCATTTTTTTGCAAGGCATGTCTGGTGGTAATGAACTCCCTGAGTTTTTGTTTATTTGGGAAACTCTTTATCCCGCCTTCTTTCTGAAGGACAGCTTTACCAGATATAGAATTCTTGGCTGACAAGTTTTATCCAATATTCTAAATATGTCATTCCATTCTCTCTTGTCCTAAAAACTTTCTATTGAGAAATGTGCTGATCATCTTGGTGGTAGGTGTGGGAGTGGGTTCTCGTGTATGTAACTTCTCTCTTGTCTCTTGCTGCTCTTAAAAAATATCTTTTTTGTCTGATTTTTGAACAATTTAATTATAATATATCTCTTATAGCCCTATTCATTTAACTTATGTGGGGTGCCTTGGGCATCACAGATCTGAATATCCATTCTTTTCCCGGGTTCAGGAAGTTTTCAGCCATTATTGCTTGAATTAGTTTCTGTGCCTTCCTTTTCCCCTTTCTCCTTCTGGAATTCCCATAAAGCAAATATTCTTTTCATTGTGTTCCATAATTCCTATAAGATTTCTTTACTCCTTTTCATCCTTTTAAAATTTTTTGCTACTCTGGGAAATTTCTAATGTTACATTTTCCAGGTTGATAATTTTCTTTTTTTTTATGGTTAATTCTTTTTAAACTCTCTAATGAGCTCTTCAGTTAAGTTATTGTATTTTTCCAGTTTAAGATTTCTGTTCTTTTTTAATGGTTGCTTTTTCCTTGTTGAACTTATTTTGTTCATGCATCATTTTGCTAATTTTGTTTGGTTGTCTGTGTTTTCTTGTACCTCACTAAACCTCCTTTAGAGAATTATTCTGATTTCTTTGTCTGACAGTTAATAGCTTTCCATTATTTAGGGTCAGTTATTTGAACTTTATTAGTTTTCATTGGTAGTGTCATATTTATCTGATTTTTTAAGGATCTTTGAATTCTTACGCTGCATCTGCACATTGAGAAATGGGACTCCTCTTCCAGTCTTAACAAGTTTTCTCTGGCAGAGGCATTTCTTCACTAGTCAGCTCAGTTTTAGTTTCTAGATATGTCAGCTGGTATATCCTTGATTTGGGTAGGTGTTACTTGTTTTTATGGTCTATTTTGGGGTAGGCAACTGAACTCTGAGAGTGGAGATGGAAGGGTGTGCCTCTGGAGAACAATGGGTAGGACTGTTGTCTTGGTTCCCTACTCAGGTGAAGCTGTGTGTGAGTTCCATGTCGACTGAATTTTCTGGTCAGGCTTACTGGATGCTCGGGACTGGAAACTATATTCAGTAGTATATGAGGCTATGAATTGCCTTCTTTGCCTGGCAAGGAAGCAAAGGGCCTATACACCTCATTGTTTGGGGACCCAAAATAGGCCAGAGTGTGCATTTAATTCCTTGGTCTGGTGAGGCCACTGTTTTTGCTCTGCAGATGTGGGAAGTCATGGCTGCACTCTCTGTTTAAGTGTTAATATATTTAAGACTGTTAGATGAACTACACAACTCTCATTAGTTTTCCTTGTCAGACAGGCTGAAGGCTGTGTTCAACAATGAGCAGGGATTTAAATTAGATTCCCTTTTCGGATTTAGAAGAAGCAGCAGCTTTAAAGCTGGAGAAGCTTTTCGTTGTTTTAACTCAGATTGACCTGTATGCCAAGTTTCTGATCCAATCAAGGCCACTGGCTTTGCTTTGCAAACTTTCAACTGTGCCTGCCCTTTTCTCAGCTTGAACGCTGCTGAGCTACCCAGCTTCCATGAGTTGCCACCAGCCCCTTGGTTAAAAAAAAGCCCAGAAGACGTACTTCACAGGGGATAGAGTTTTGTCTCAGCCCCCTTGCATTGGAGGGAGAAAGGGGCCTCTCCAGCCTACTCTGTTTCCCAAAAAGTCTCTTTGCTTGGAAGGGACCAGGAGCTACCATTAGCCTTGGCTATAAATTAATCCCCCTGCTCCTGCTTAACAAGGGACCCATCGTGTACTGCCTTTGCTTGGGAGGTGATTATCTCTGCATGCCCACCTCTCAACCCAAGTTCTTCTGGGCTACACAGTTTCCAATACCTATCACCAGCCCTCCAGGTCAGATGGATATGGAAGACACTCTTCACAGCAGGTGGGGCTGCGGTTCAACTTCTTACCTGGACATGAGCCAACTGGGACCTATGGCCAGTAAAATTCCTCATCTGAGCATTTGAATCAGGCACATCTATGCCCTGCTGAGTTCCCTGGTCAGGGTTTGCCCTGACTTGGTTCTGCAGATGAGCAAAGTTGCTAATTGGGATCACTACTTGGGTGCTAAAGATATGAACTAATTTGGCTAAGATCTGTGTACTGGTTGTTGTAAGTCCTCCCTTTCCTTCACCCTTTTTATCATCATAGTCAGATTCCCATGCTCAAACCTCATAGAGTTCCCTGTATTCCCAATGTAGAAAGATTCGAGTAGGGTTTTCCTTAAAGCAACCCCAATGCTGGCAGAGGGAGTTGTTACCCCTAGTTCTCTTTCCTAATAAAGGAACCAGAGGCTCAGGGAAGACCTCTCCACCTGTGCTGCTCGACTTGGGTGGGAAGGGGCAATAAGTTAATCATGTAGTGACTCCTCTTGCCTTTCTAATAGAGTCTATGTTGGTCTCTGAAGTGTTAGGAGGTGCCTCAGCCTCATCCCCAAGTTCTAGGATTCTCTCAGTGTATCTTGTTCTTGAATAGTTGTTGTTTTTCTTGTGAGGGAGAGCAAAGTCAAAAATGACCTCAAAGACTTGAAAACTCATATCTGAAAAGATATTTGCACACTGATGTTCATGGCAGCATTATTTACAATGGCCAGGACATGAAGCAACTGAAGTGTCCTACGATAGATGATTGGATAAAGGAGCTGTAGTACATATACACAATGGAATATTACTCAGTAAGAAGAGATGAAATACTGCCATTTGAGACAACATGGATGGATCTCAAGATAATAATGCTAAGTGAAATAAGCCAGATAAAAAACGTTGAAAACCAAATAATATCATTAATATTTGGGATATAAACCTAAAAGCAACAAATGAACAGGACAAAGAAACAGACTCATGGACATGGATAATAGACTAATGGCTATCAGAGGCGAGAGGGGTGAGGGGAGAGGTAGCAGGGTAAAGGGGGTCAAATATGTCGTGACAGAAAGAAATCAAACTATGGGAGGTGAGCACACAGTTTAAATATATGTGTGTGTGTGTGTGTGTGTGTGTGTATGCGTGTGTGTATGCCTTACTGTTAAAATGTACAGCTGAAATTTATTGGATTTCACCATAAAAATACATACATACATACATTTTAAATAAAAAAAAACCTTTCCTTTTGACTCTAAAAAAAAGTGACCTATTTTGCCATGTTGAAGACTTCCTTATCCTACTTATTTTTTAATCCAGATTTTCTCTTATTTGGAATTTCTTTTGTCCACTGTGCATTATTTTTACTATTTGTCTTTTTAAAATTTATTTGCAGGTTTTTGTTACATATCATAGATTTTATATATAATATTAATTATTTAACATTAATTATGTAGATAACATATCTTCTTTCACTTGGCTTACATTTGGCATAAACATAATTCTTTAAAATGACTTTTGATGATTACTAATTTTAATATAGTTAAAATGATCTTTTTAATGGGTTAATATAGTGTGATGGTTTTTTAAAATTTTATTCCAATGTCAAAATAATAGTCCTCTTTAATTTAAAAGTTTTGCTACTCGTTTAATTACCTAATTAATCCATAATTAATTTTGGTACAGAATGTTAGATTCAATTTTTTCAAAACATATTTAGTCATTCTAACACATTTTATTTAATAGTCCTTTCTTCATTCATCAGTCAAATATCAGTTTTATACAAGCATGAGTCTGCTTCTGGGTTATTTTGGTTATATTGGCCTACAGGTTTATTTCTGTGCTAATATCACAGTGCTTTAGTTCATAAGACATCATGATTATCTTGGTATTTAATAGAGCATGCCTCTTAACATGTTCTTTTTGATAAATATTTTTACTTCATGGAAATTTGCAACTATACATTAGCACCAAGAATCAACTAAGTTACATAAAAAATCTTTTGAAAATCTGTCTTTTTCTTTGTGGCCTTAAAAAATATCTATTATTGATTTTCATCACTTTAATATTCAATACATATGCATATGCAAGTATCAAAATAGTGAAGACAATTCTAAACTCGACAATCTGCTTTCATATATGCAATGATGGTGTATCACTGTGTGAATTAAAAAAAACACATCATTTAATTTTCTTCTAGTTTCTGAAAATAATGAAATAATTGTAATTTTATATATAGTAATCAGATTTCTAATTCTGCCTCAAGGGACCAGGAACTATTATGGATATTAAATACATATTTGTTTTTTAGTTGTTGTTAGTTTTATTTGTTAATCTACAGATTCAACTAGACTCACTAGACTTAGAAGACACTGAAAATGCCTCAAACTTATTTCACCAGCAACTTTAATTCAGTATTTTCTGTTCAATGATTACTCTGCCTGACAACGAATAAATTTCTAGTTAAGTTCTTTCTCACAGAAGGTTAGTATGAAATTTTCTGTGGAAATTTTTAAATATCAAATAAAATATTTATATCTTAATCATATTTACTGATGACAAAATTTTATTCTTATTCAATTCTGAAAATACGTGTTCTGATTAATCGATTTTTCAGAACCTTTCATCCAGTTAGCCCTGTTATTGGGATTGATGGCTTTTGATAATGTAAAAACCTGTTGCTAATCTATGAAGTTATTAAAATCTATTTAAGATACAAACAATACAAATATACAAATGTATAGAGGTTAATGTAGCCAGGTGGTAAATTTGCAGCATAGTCTAAAAATGACAAACAATTCAAAGACTAGACAAAAACGGTCTTACAAGTCAAAGAAACCTTCAATAATGTGAAACTATCCTAGTTTTTAAATAATAGCTAGTAATTTTTTGGTCCATGGGCTTCTTCATGAGAAATTAAATATATAATTTCAATGCTTACGCTAATATTCTGAAATAAATTAGTAAGCAGACTTATATTACATGATAATTTATACATAATAACTGTTGACAGATAGTCACTGATGCCAATGCAATGCTTAGTCTGGGGTGTGGTGAAGGAGACTTTATTTAGTGCAAATAGCTCAGTTGTGATACAGCTATGGAACAGGTCAGCAGTATTACAGATTAATTAGAAAATAGCACTACTGTGGAACAGCAGTGGCCCTGGGCATGAGGTGGCCTTTGGGCAAGGCAGCTCAGCCTGATGTTACAGCTCTGCTCCTCTCATGCTCTCACAGCTGTGCTCTACTCTGTTTCATTCTACTCTGGTCCATTGAAATGTTTTTGATGTTTCATCTCCAGCTAGGGAAATTCAATCTTCATTAGAAAGAGAAAGTGTGCTCTCAAGTGGTGCTAGAGGGGAGCTGACTTATATAGTGACAAGTCCCCACCCCTGGTTCCTAATTGGTCCATTCTCATGCAAATGAAGACTCCAAATCCTCACAGTTTGATTGGTCCAAAAAGTACTATTCCGATTGGCCAGAATGGAGTTGCTCTGATTAGTTGTAAAGATGCTGAGAATATAGATGCATAGCTCTGACTGGAAGGGGGAAGTCTCAGTCCTATTGGTTGAAATATGGTTCCAGAAACTCTTTGATAAAGTTGTCTCAGACAGCAGGAGCACAGTATAGGCAGGTTGACAGTTTAGTGCAGGCTTCTCCCTGAAGTATGACTTGATGAGAGGTCCCTGTTCAGCAATGGCTGTTAGGCTCTGTTTTTAAATTTGAACCCAGTTAGCCACCAAGAGACCTTCTTAACAGGTACACCCATTTTTGGGTTCAACACAGCACTGTATTTATTAAATGTTTACTGCATTCCAGGTATAAAAACTCTATAATGTGAGGATTGCTATTAATCATACTATATATTTAGGAAACTGAGGCTCTGATAAATTTAATAATGTGATGTGTGATGGACCTAACATTCACGCCCAGCTTTACCATATGTTACATGAATATTTGTTATTTTTGTTGTCCTTATTACTATGACAGAGTCAAGTTTTCTGTTCACGGGTGTGTGTGTGCATGTGCATATGTATGTTTTGTGACTTGCCACTGTTTCGTAGTGAGCTAACCAACATATGAATTAGCTTGAAATTGAGAACAATTTCTGAAACATTACTAAACTACAATATAATTCCTAAAGAATTGTTAAAGCATAATGTATTGTAACTATTCAAATAAAAATAATAAAAATCTTGGGTGATTGATTATACAATAAATAAACAGTAGGACTCTTATTAAACATATTGCTATAGGTGGCCTATGACTATTAATTAATTTACAATTTTTAAATTAATAATCAAGACTAAAATCTTCCATGTGATTAATGGCCATTTTGTAAAAAGTGTGCTACACTTCACATGTTAGGTAATAAATCATTATTTCAGTCTAATCACTCCAGAATTAAAGTTAATTTATGCATCAAAATATTTTCCACCTTTCTTTATTCTTTGATAGTAATGTAAGTATTCTTTCTTGTAAAAGACTGTGAAATCAGAGACATGGAAACCTCTTCTGTAGTGGGGAAAGCGGATAAGAAAAGAAAAGATACCCCTTTCTTCCTTTGATCTAATTTGAGGATGTTCAGTGGTATGATTTCTGCCTCAAAAGCTTACCTACCTCTTTTCCATAATGGTTATCACCACAGAAATTATCATCTCAAATACAAACAAGCATACCTCAGAGTGAGACTTGGTTCCAGACCACTGTAGCAAAGTAAGTATCACAGTAAAGCAAGTCATAATCTTTTTGCTGGTGGAGGATCTTGCCTTTAATCTGTAAAAAACACATTTGTGAAGCTTGTTAAAGCAAAGCACAATAAACCAAAGTATGCCTATACTAATTGTAATAGATGCACTACCATTTAGTGGGATATTACTATGTGCTAGATGCTACAAAAACCATCTAGCTTTGTCAAGTGAACTAATCAGGTAAATACACACACACACACACACACACACACACACACATTTATATGTATATATGTGTATATATATTTTAAAGGAAACGTCTTTAAGTGCTTTCGGGTTTAGCAAAACTTTTATACATTTATTGAACAAACTGAGTACCTCATTCAGTTATTTGGAAAAGCTAACATTGCCAGTATCTTTTTTTAAATTTTATTTTTATAGGTTCATACCACAATATAGTGATACAGTGGAACAGTGCTGGAGGACACTCTAATTCCAAAACACCTTGCAGGTAAGGGCAGAAAATGCTATGGAAAATATAAGGTTGTCCTAAAGGCATTGGGGTGGGTGTTATACATGCTTCATTTAAATTAGATATCCCTCATAACAAGAGACACAAAATAATGGGATTTACACAGCATAGAAATGTATGTCTTTCTTATGGTAAAATTCAGAGTTAAGATGGTGGCTTTACTGACAAAGTCCTCGGGTCTATGAGTCCTATAGCTTTCTGTGTCACCATTCCTAAAGTATGTCCTCATGGTCTAAGACAGTGCTCCAGTAATCACATCCACATTTCAATAGGCAAGGTAGAAGGAGAGAAAAAAAAAGAACAAATTAAACACTGTATATCAGCATTTACCCCATTGCCAGACCTGGCTAATGTGCCAATCAATCAATTTGCTATAGAAATCATTACTGCTAAGATATCTACAAAAGACAAACAAGAGAAGAAAAGTCGATTCCAAGAAATTCACTGTTATTGAATTTCATGGTCATATCATTATTAATTTTTTGTGTTATTTTTATCATAGAAAAATGCTTTCCTAAAAACATAATCTGTTCATAAAGTTAACCATATTTGAAATAAGTAGAATTATTAGTTAAAAACTCAGGAATAATGGCATGTATTTATTTATGTGTGACTTAAAATATTTATTCTACTCTAAAAGTAATATGCTCATATAAATAAATACTTAATGCCTATGAAATATTTTATTATTTTGATTAGAGTAAAAAATACATTTTTACCAATGATTTTTTTCCTATTAATTTGTCAAAAAGCAAACCATGAGTTTTAGCAATAAAAGAGTAATTTATGTTGGACTAGAGTTCTTTTTTTTTCATAATTATTATTATCATTGAAATTATCATCTCAAATGCTAATTAAATAAACAGAAGAAATATCTTTGGAAAAGATGCACTACCATGTAGCAGTTATTACTATATACCAGATGCTATAATAAACAAAGTTTTCATCATGTGGTAGCAGGTACCAATGATAAACTTTGGACAAATGACAAAAAAAAAAAAATTACTATATGAAGAAATGGAAAAGTAAGGAAATGAAAAAAATTGGAGAGACTTAACCATTGAAAAAAGAAGGAAAGTAACATTTATATGTCCTTTCCATCAAGGCCTCTCCCAGTGCATACAGCAAATGTTGGTTGAAACTCAAATAAAACTTAGAGGTCTTTTTGGCTTAAGGTCTAAGAGTACAGACTGTTGAAAATTGTTAAGAAAATTCAGGAAAGGAGGAATCCACAGCATAGTGTTGGTGGGAGATCCGGATCTTCTCAAAATCCCCTCTCCACAATTTCTTGGTTGATCTGTGGTCTGTGCATGTGACAGGAGGAATTCCAAAGAGGCTAGAAGAGAAACAACTGGAAGATCAAAAGAATGAGCACTAACTTCAAGCACGTTCACCTATGTGAGAGGCAGTGTTGAGTTGAAGTCCTCTACTTTAAATGGCTTGATAATTACAATAGGCTTTATTACACCTTCTATAATAATGAGGAGAAAGAAAAGTCCAAGGTGTACATTAATAAGGTAATTGTCTAATAGAAGAAAAATTGAGACTCTTCAAAACTATACCTTCCTAATTCTCTATATCTCCACAATTATTCAGCAAAGTATAATCCAAATGTCTAATATTAAAAGTATAGATATAGATATTAGATATAAAGATATAAAATAAAAATATATAAAAGATATAAAAACAAAAAAGAAAAAAATATTAGCCATATCAAAAAATATGCATCCAACAAAAACCGATATAAGATTACACACTGAAGTCAGCTGACAAGAAATTAAATATATGTTATATATATGTCTGTTTAAAAAATTTTTAAAATATAAATGATTTTAATAATGGACCAGTAGAGGATCAGCATAGATATGGAAAATATGAAAAAACATCAAAAGAAATTTTTTAATGAAAAAAAAAATTAGGAAGAATTTTATTTCATGGATGATTGTAGAATGTTTTACGAAAGTAAAATTACAAGTCAGTGAACTGGAAGACAGAATAGCAGATTACCAAACATAAACTACAGAGAGAACAGTAATTGAAAGAAGTGAAGAAATTTTCAGTTACCTGAAGTGGAATCAAAGTCCCAAAAAGAGAGCAGTAAGAGGCAGACAGAAAGAAAGTAGAAAAAGTATTGGTTGAGTATTTTCCAAATTTATTGAAAGAGTTCAACTTATACAATTTAAGACTCTCTAAGAAATATAAACACACAAAAAAGTCAATATTTAATTCTTAAGAGTCTTAAAAAGGCACATTGCTTACATAAGAACAATAAAAATAGTGCATGAATTTTCAAGAGAAATAATGGAGACCAGAAAACAATGAAATATTTTTGGAGGCCGGAGTAAGGGGGTAGGTTAAGATAAAGTCATCCCAGAATTCTGTACATAGCAAAAAGTTTTCTTAAAAATGAAGATAAAATAAAAATAGTTTTCAAATAAATGGAAGTTGATACAATTTCTCTACAGCAGAGCTTCAATAAAAAAATACTAAAGATTAATATTTTCTTTTAGGCTGAATAGAAGTGATATTAGATGAAAAACATAACCACAGGAAAGAATTAAGTCCTCATAAGAATGTATCTAAGTTAACATCATACATATGGTCAAATATACATGTACAAAATGTTAGCATTAACATTAATTATAATTGTCAAAATAGAAAAATATGGAATATATGTCTTTATTTCATTCATTCAATTCTTTGTTCAATCAATAAATATTTATTTAGTGCCTATTATGTGCCAGAAACTGGACATTGGGGATAGATCAATAAACAAGGAAATAAAAAATAAATATACGGAATGTGCAATATGGTTGATGCTAATGAGAGCTGTGGATTCAAACAAAGCACAGTAGAATAGGAATATAGGGGAGGGAAAGAGGGATACATTGTAAATGGGATGTTTGGAGAAGTTTTCGAGTCAAGATTTTAGTAGATATCTGAAAGAGATTAGATATTATTTGTAAAACATGTATTGATCTTCCAAAAAATCTTTGAGGTCTATTAATTGTGCAAATCAGGTAATAGACTCAGACATATAAAGTAAGTTGCTAAGAATCACACAGAAAGTGACAGAGCTATTTCCGGTTCAAGAAAGCACAAAGAATGCATAGTTTAAAAAGTTCTTCTTAAACATACAGCAACAATATATTTTTTAAAATTAGCTTACTTCAAATATGAAATAGTTAGCTATCTCCACAGACCAGACATAGAACAGGAATGCTGAATGTAACCTCTTGCCATGCTACAGAAAAGTAAAAGTACTCCATGAGACAAGGAACTGGAGGCATGCCAGCTGCTTCAGACTGGGGCTGCATAAGCACACGTCTCAGGCTCCTGCCCACAGATCTATCCTCCATTCCCATTAAACAGATTTCAGTTCATCACTACTAATAACATTAGCAAAATGGAAAATTTTGAAAAAAAAGTATAAAAGAAAGAAAAAATAAAGCAAAGAACCAGTTGTGTTGGTTTAAATTACTGTAGTTCAGTTAAAGTGCCCTAAAGCAATGCTAAAGGGAGTTGTACTAAGCAAGAAGACAATTGTATCTATTTACATTCATTTAAGGTTGTGAAAAGTATGATGTATTTTATTGAAGGAGCATTGAAATAAAGAAATAGACAGCAATATTATATTAGCTACAAATTACAAATGTGTTTGTTAGAATAGAAAGGCCAATACAGCAGAACCGAATCATTCCTGTCTTTCTCATGTAAATGCTTGGAGGTGGTTGGTTTATGGACTGGTGTCCAAGACCCCAAGTTCTTTCTTATTGTTCCATCCTTTTTGGCCTTCATTTCATGTTGGTGTCACCCACATTCCAAATATCGACAGGGAAGAAGAGTTCTAGGAAAAAACAAAAGGTACACAGAGAAATTGTTTTAAAACAGTTTCCTAGGAGCTGCTTTGTAGTATTTTTGAGAGGTTGTAAACTTCTCCATACCTATTTACTAAAGAAGTTAGAAAACAGAGTCCCTATACTGGTTAGTGTTCTACCAAGCTAAATTATATCTTCCTTCAAAAGTCCGGGAAAGGCAAAACTTACAGCAGGAGGGGACAATAATGATGGACAACAATCAGCAGGGTCCCCAAAATGAATGCCAAAGGATTCAAGAGAACAAAGCTGCAAATGTAACCCTCCCCTCTATCACCAACAGCAGCTCAATTGCTTTGCAGATTTTCAGAAGTAGTTGCATAATGATACATCACTAATACAATTTAACCAGTTGTATACAATGACCCTCAATTGATAAACCCTTCAGCAGTAATTTGTACCTACTCTTTCCTTACAATAGCTATTCCACTACAGAACAAAGATAAAGGGAGTTGACACTTTGTGAATGTCATCTATAGAGTTCACCACTTAGGGAAGATAGCTATGTAAATGGAAGACATCTCAAGGCTTCAAAGTGAATAAATTGAAAGTCAACCTCAGACCTTCACTCTATGAAAAACCTTTGCAATTGCATGAAAAATAAATCTCAATTAAAAAGTAGATTTTCAAGTTGATGGGTAGAAAAAAGAAACACTTCAATACAGTGCTGAATCCACAGGAAAATAGTACAAGTATTTTGTAAAGAAACATTTAGATAAACTCAGAAATTGCAAAAAAAAAAAATTGTTAGAGTGCATCTTCAACAGCTCTGTTTTATATAATTTTGACTGTATGGGTGAAAGCTACTTAGATTAAAACAGGAGTGCAACTGGAAGTTGGAAAGAATTTTAAAATATTCTTCCCCTTGGCAAAACTTTAAAACTTTTAAAATATTCTCAGCACTGAGCCTTGTGTAATTATCCTGCTCTCATCTCAGGAGGAGAAAAAAAAAGAATGAAATATACTCACTAGCACGTAAGATTGCCTTGATTCTATCATTCCCATGAATTCCACATTTTAGAGCCACAAATTCCCTTTACTCAGTGATTCTAAGAGCAAACAGAACCAATTTTAAAGCACTGTGAGAGGAGGAAAAAAACCAAACAAAACAAAAAACAAAAACAAAAACAAAAAAACCTCAGTACACTGTTTATGTGTGTTAACAGTTTCCCAAATAATTATTTATTTAATCAATGAAAAATAAGTATTTGGTGCTTGCTCTTGCTAATCATTAAGAATTGGTCTGATGAGAAATGCATAAGAAATAATTTTTTGTAAAAGCTCATAATTTGGCAAGGGGAAATTGAAAGGGAAAGATTATTTTTAAAATGATAAGTGCTATGTTTAAAGTACAAATTCCATACCATCAAGGGAAGAAATCCCATAGTAAATCAGGAAAAACTACAAAAGATGCAACAGTTGGGAATGTTTTTAAATGACTCACAAGAATTCTTCATATGAATCCACGTGGAATGGAAATTTTTTGCAAAGGGAACCATAAAAACAAAAACAACTTTTTAGGAAAGATCGTTCATCTTGATGCATAAAATAATTTTTCATGGATACAAATAAATCAGCTTAGTGTTGCTTTTAAAAACTTCAATTCTAGTTTGGATTCGGACTCAGTGTCATGACTTACAAATTATTTCAGTTCTCTAGAACACAGCCCCACATCTGCAGACATGAGAATATTGCCTAATGTCAAAGCCTCGTTGCAAAAGTTAAATGAAGTAAAGTGCATTACACTTTTCACAATATCTGCCTTATAGTAAGAGCTCATTAAAAATGGTTATTTTATTCTGTATACTCACTCATTTTATTTAATGCTGCTTTTACACATATAAAAACCAGTGGCATGGCCAGTGGCTTCCTGATGGCTCTCATATGAAAATAACACACACCTCAACTCTGCCTAAAGTGACACTTAGGAAAGCAGCCCAGCACTTCCTCAGATAGGTCACCTGTGATTTTTTCCTTTGGCCAGAGATTCTCTTGCTACTTTTTTATATTCTCCAGGTGCTCGTTCTTCATGACCCTTAAAGGAATCACTTAATCTTTTAAAATCATGAGTCTAAAAGGTCCAGTCTGTATTTAAAACTGCATAGCAAGAAATTAAATTTTAGTCTGTGATTTCCCAATGTTAAATTAATATCACTATTTTATCATGTTAACGATTTTCAAAATTGTGTCCAAAAATATTTTTATTTAATTAAAGCCAGTAGTCTAAATTATTTTCATACATTCTATGATCTGCCCAGGGTTAAATAAAGCTAGGAATGGTGCCTGTAATAAAGGTAATCTTCATTCATTATTTTATTTCTTTTGAAAAATCAGATTACACTTACAGGGACAGTTTATGCAATATGACCAGAGTCGGAGGTCTTTCTAATATTGATTTATTTTATTTATTTATTTTTCAATGTAAAATACAATTTTGATTGCTTTCTAGTCTCTGTTCCTAAATATTTTAGCGCACCAGAATAAATTAGACAACAAATCCAGGTAACTTATGTCAACACTCAGATGATGATATTTTACACCAATACTTCTTCAGTGTACCTGATATTTATTGCATCATAATTTATAGACTAAACAAGTTTCTTTTTTCATTTCAGCAATTGATATTTTGTTTCTTTAATTTGAAAGTTGTGGATATGTGCTGTTTTATATAACATTGACTAAACATGATTTCTTAGATTTTTAACAGAAGACATAGTTCAATAAATATAAAAAGCAATATCAATATCTCAAGTAGATGCCATATTTTCACTGATATAGGTGATAGATCAATCAATTGATTGATTAAATGATAAAATGTAAAGTATTTAACTTTTAAACAAATAGAATAATTGTGCTGAGTTTGTGAGTCCATTCCAATAATTTTGGTCTCATTTAATTTTTTTCACTTATTTATTTGTGTCTTTTTACTTTTTTGTCCTTTGGTGACTAGACTGTTTTTTTTCCCCCCAACAATTTTGCTCTCAGCATATATTGTTTCCTTTCCATGCACGATATAATATAAAAATTTTTTCTATATGTATTTAAATTTTGCTTGTTCAAAATTTTCTTTCTCAGTTAATCATACACAGCATTACAGTATCTCTTTTCTTCCTTTTTTTATTTTGTATTATTTAAATAAGACTCTCTTGTAAGATGTGCACCTTGATATTTAGAGAATATCCAACATAAATGCAAGAGTATTATTATTATGTCAGCTTTACTTTCTCTCTTCCTTATTTTTTAAATTATTCTTTCTCACTATGTAGACTGTTATATTCACTGTTTTTACTTAATCCACTGAAATGTGGGGTTTAAAAGTTTTTTTTTGAAATATGTGAACCGGTAATCTAAAACTTATAATAATATATCTAAATTCAAAAAAAAAAAAAAACCCTCTCTTCTAAAATAATCCACAGAATGTGATATAGAACTGCTTCACTGAACTTGGGCATAGCAACCAAAACTAACCTAAATTTTAATATTACACTTTAGTAATATCCCTCATTTGATCTTTCATTTGCTCTTTTCATTTTATGCTCCAGTGTTTTTAAAGCAACAAAATCACATGGTGAGACTATTATAAAATTGCTTGACATGGTCTTCTAGGGTCTCTACCTCAGTTATAAACCCCAATTGACTTCTGCTTTTATGTCTTTTTGTGGTTATGTTTGTTATTCCTAATGATATATATTATTATTATTCAATTACTCATTTTAGATAATATCTACTGACTCTTTAAAGGGAACATAAATAATTTATTTGCATTAATATCTTTTTTGGATACTCTTTCAACATAGCTATGTCTCTTAATGGTTACCTTTCTAATTGAAAGAAAATATCAAGAATTTTTATCAATGACTAATTTGACACAGTACCGTAATATTCAAGGTAAAACAATGTGATTAGCTCATTCATATTTCTTTTTCCTTCTCTCAAAAATTGCCTTTGCAATGCAATTGTTTAACCTTAACAAAGTTCTTTAAGAAGTATAGAATGCAACAGTATAAAAAGTATCTCTTCATGGTGATAACCTTTTCTTCTAAAGAAATTGCACTCCAGTTCTTTTCACTGAATAATTGTTTTAGTTCCATGGAATACGAAATGTGAAAATTACACTGACGCAATCCTCTACTCATGTTATTACAAAAACTTTGTGCCCGATTCCTCCTTTGGGCTAAACTTTTTATTCTCGATTATCACTACTGAGGAATTAGAAACACTGCTTCTTCTAATTAGACTATACAAGAGTGGGATGGTCCTTCACCTCTCCACAGAGAAGTAAACCCTTGGCCTTCATGTCTAAAGGTCTTCATAAAGGTCTATGTATAATGGAAGTGAGTCTGCATAAAGTCTAACTTACAGTCCAGTCCCAGGTTTTCTACAGGCTCTCACATCAGAATACTTATTGTTTTTCTCCACAGCCTTCTGAACATTGAAAATGAAAGCTCATTCCCACACTGAAATTCTTGGAGAGTTCTCCTTCCACCTATATATGGTATAGAGACTCACCTTCTTCTCTCTCTTTAAACAATTAGTTGGAAAATTATCTGAAACAAATATTTGCACACACTAGACACCATACAGGTCAGGATAATAATAAGATAAACCCTTTCTATGCTGACACTTATAAAATCTCCCTCTAATAAATGTTACAAGCAAGCTGCAAAATAATCAAACCATTTCCAAATAATGTAAAAACATCTCAGAAAGAATTTTTAAAAATTTGAAGAAATATAAAAATAGCCTCAACATTTAAAGTTCATATGGTCTGTTAAGCCAATAAAATATTAAATATATCATGCAAAAACAAACAACAACAAACAAACAAACAAAACAGGAAAATACAAGCCATAGTGGAAAGGAAAATCAATCAATAGAAATAAAAATGATTATAAATAATAAGATTAGTAGACAAAGATATAAAGACAGTTAAATAACCATTTTATATTGGCATAAAGAAATTAGAGGCAAGCATGAACATATTAAAGAGAAATATGAAAGCTATAGATAAGCCAAATCTAACTTTTAGAGATGAAATATAAAATGACTGAGATTAAAATTACCCTGTATGTGCTTAGAAGTAGATTAGACACTGTAGAAGGAGGTATTAATAAAATTAAAGACATATTAATAAAAATTATCTTAAACAAATCACAGAGAGAAAAGCACTGATACTTTTCCAGTGAGCTACAGGACAACTTAAAAAGGCCTAAAATAAATGTTATTGAAATCCTCGAAAGTGTCGAGAGAGAGAGAGAAGTCCAGTGAGATATTTTAAGTAGCAAATCCCCAAAGTATTCACAAATTCATTAAAAATATGAAATCATAGATCAAAGAATCTCAGCAAACTCCAGGAACAAGAAAA
This sequence comes from Eonycteris spelaea, assembly GCA_003508835.1. NCBI lineage: Eukaryota > Metazoa > Chordata > Mammalia > Chiroptera > Pteropodidae > Eonycteris > Eonycteris spelaea. The sequence continues at coordinate 3,319,384 of PUFA01000137.1, forward strand.
ATGAAAAGAACTACAATATGGCATGTTGTACTCAAATTATTTTAAACCAGTGACAAAGAAATATCTTAGAAGCCAGAAGAAAAATAATAACAACACAATAAAAAGTGGGCATAATAACATAATAACAACACAATAAAAAGTGGACATAAAGAAAATCCACTTTCAGGAACAAGGAGTAGACATACTTTCCTCTATTTATTTTGCTAAATGTAGCTAAAAACCTTGTATATATCAAAAAACAATTATAAGAAAACTTGGAAAGATGGACAGAAGAAGGCTTACTGCCTAGGAATGTTGGGACAAGAGGAACAAGGCAGAGGTGAGTTTCCTGGGTTTTCTTTTTGCTTCTTGTATACCAAACATGAAACTGATGAAGCTAGCAACCTGGAAGCACCAGTGGGTGTTGACAAAAAAAAAAAAAAAAAAAGAAAGAAAAAAAAAAAAAAGAAAAAGAAAAAAAAGAAAAAGAAAAAAGAAAAAGAAAAAGAAAATCCTGCTCTTTCTCATCAAAAGGGACAGACTAGCAAGACAAAAAGATTTATGACAACTGTATTTCTATTCCAGTCAAACCCACAAACAAAAACTGTGGTCCCAATATACACACACCTGTAAAAGCTGAGAAGAAAGCCTAAACTTCCCCCTTTGTGACATTCTAACAAGACTTCTCAAAACCCGTACCTGTATGGTGTCAAAGAGGACCAAGTTGAGAGCCGCACCTTCTACTGCTGCCACCCAGTGATGGAACCCCTGAGTCAGTGGAGATGACATGCGGAGCACTGAAAAAAAATCCCCACTGTGGGTGCCAATCAAGGCTGCATGAAAAACTGAAGCCTGGTTTCCTACCTGTACCTGGTAGTAATGAGGTAGTTAAACAGATTTAAATAAATACAGTCTCTAAACATAATGTAAAATATCCGTGTTTCCATTGACAATTATTTCTTATAAAAAGAATCAAGGTGAAGGGGACATATTTTTCTCAAACTGAATTTTAAAAGGCAATAACTAAATGTTAATGTAAAGGTGACAGACATATTAGAACTTTTCTGCCAAAGATGTTTAAATAACCACAACAAAAATGCTTCAAAAAGTAACTTCAAACATGCTATCAACAAGTGAAAAAAAAAAAAAAAGCTAAGAAATAGGCTAAGCAAGGCAATGGAAGCTACATAGAAGAACCAAATGTTTTAAAACTGAAAAATACAATAACTAAAGTTAAAATCTCAGTGGATGGTCTCAACCGTGTAGCAAAAGGGACAGAAGTAAGAGCAAGTGAACAAGAATATAAAACAATATAAATTACCAAGTCTGAACAACGGAAGATAGAGGGACCTTTGGAATTATAGCAGAATGTTCAATATTTGTCTCACCAGAGTCCCAGAAAGAACAGTAAAAGAAAGTGGGGCTGAAGAAGTACTTAAGTAATAGCTGAAATTTGCCAAAAATATAAGACCCGATATTTCTCTCCTGGTCATTTACTCTAGAGAAGTGAAAACTTATATTTATTCAAAAACTTATACATAAATGTTTCTATGATTACTTATAATAGTCTTAACCTGCTAACAACTCAGATATCTTTCAATGGGTAAATAGCTGAAAAGAACTACTCTATCTTTACTTTTAAATACCAATCAACTATAAAAAGAAATAAATTATTGATATATTCAATAACCTAGATAAATCTCCAGAAAATCATACTGAGTAAATAAATAAATAAATAAATCTCAGAACAGAAGCTGCATACAGTACAATTCCCTTTATGTTTTTGAAAGGACAATATTTTAGAAACAGAAAACATCTCCTTGGTTACCAGAGAGTAGTGAAAGTGGGAAGTGAATGTGGTTTTAAACAGGCAATAAGAGGTATCCTTGTGGTGATGGTTCTGTATCTTGACTTTTTCATTTCAATATCCTGGTTGTAATACTTGATACTGATTACAAGATGTTACTCTTGGGAGAAACAGGGTAAATATATACTTTTTGTATTATTTCTTATAATTGCATGTGAATCTACAATTATCTCAAAATAAAATTTTAATTTAGAAAAGTAAACACAAAGTTTGGCACAGCTTCAAAGATATATTGGTGGCATATAAGCACAGAAAAGCATGCCCCAAATCATTTGTCATTAGGGAAATGCAAATGAAAACCATATTATTGGAGATAGTGCTACATCTCAGAGGGAATTGCCAAAATTAAAAGAGTAGCTACAAATTAAAACAATGAGCTACTGCTACACACATACTGAAATGGCAAACATTAATAAACACAGCACTATCAGTTGCTGGTGAAGAGGTTACAGCATTATTGCTGGAGCAAATACAACACAGTAGAGACACTGTGGAAGACAGTTTTGGCAATTTTTACAAAGCTAGACAGAGTCTTTCCATACAAACAAGCAGTCATATTCCTAGGTATTTACTCAACTGAGTTGAAAACTTATGTCCATTTAAAAAAAAAATTGCACATGAATGTTTAAAGCAGATTCATTCACAATTGCCAAAATCTAGAGGGAACCAACAAGTCCTTCAATAGGTAAATGAATAAACATTTTCTCAAATAAATAGGAAAAATGAAAACTATTCCATACAATGGAAGACCATTCAACAATAAAGAGAATGAGTTATTGACCTATGTGCCAACATATATGGTTTTTAAAAGTATTTATCTAAGTAAAAGAAGTAACGTTGAAAATGCATAATGAAATTGAACGAATAAGTAAATGGTCGTCAAGTGATGGGAACCAGAATTCTCAGTTTTAATAGTGAGGGTTACCTATAAGCAAGGAGGGGACTAAAATGAATCATATGATACTGGTAAAGACATCATATGAACTTATGTTTAGCTCAATATAGATGTGGATAAATGGATTAAAAATAATTTTTGTGAGTATACAGATGTTAGTATAGATATGTTCTCTTGTTCTTTCGGCTGAAATTGACTAGAAGCAATTACATTCCAGTAGCAACCAAGCACCCAGATCTTGGTTTGTACCACTGTCCCCCCAATAAGTAAAACCAGACTCCAAGGAGAAATTGGCAATGTGAGGGCTGGGGTAGGAAATATAAAACATGTGCCTGCAGCTCCAAATGTAATAAAGTGTTTAAAAAACAAACAGAAAAAAGGATGGGGTCACATAAAAAACAACAGTTAAAATAGCTTCCAGTGGCTAAATCTAGAACAATCTGAGTAGCAAAATAAATAACACAATATTGGATTACAACCCATATAGAAAACAAATACCCATGAGCAAATATTAATATAAATAAATGATCAAATAAATAATAAAGAAGAGACTAATCTCTGTGCAAATAAATTAGGTAGATACTCCCCTCTTAAGGAGATGGAGAGTAATTCTCACCCGTTTTGTGAGTATTGCACTTAGTGTCTTGCTTCCAAAGAGCAGAATGGGGAAGGCAGGACAGTGACTTTGCAGTGGAGAGACCTGCAACCACTTCTTCAGCCAAGTGGTCACGTTTAATATCATCAGTGACACATCACACTGATAGCATGTGCTCTTGATATAATGTGTTGAGAATGGAATTCACCTCTCTTAACTTCTTTTCCCAAATTCATAACCTGTTGGACCACACACACACACACACACACACACGTCAGACAAATCCAAATTGAGGTGTATTTTCTGCAAAACATATGACTATTATTCTGAAAAGCTGTCACAGACCAGAGGAAACTAAGGAGACAGAATGCCTAAATGCAATGTGATGTCCTAAATAAAGTCCTAAAAAAAGAGGAGGAAATATTAAGGAAAAAACTGCTGAAATCTTAAACTAGTGGTGGTTGATAGTAGTAATATGCTGATATTTGTTCCTTGGTGATAATGAATGTACTATAGCCTGGCAATACTACGTGTTGAAGAGCATATGGAAGTTTCATACACAGCTGGTAAAAATATAAAGCATGGTACAACCACTTTGGAAAATAGTTTGGTTGTTTCTTTAAAAGTTAAATGAAAACCTTCTAGGTGAAACAGCTACACAGCTCCTAGGTTAAAGTATGTGCCCATAAAATATTGTACACAAATGTTCATAGCCACTTCATTTATGAAACCCAAAATGGAAACAATGAAAATGTTTATAAACAGATTAATGGATAAACACATAGTGGTATATCCATAAAATGGAATATTCTTCAGCAATAAAAATAAATAAAATATATTTCATTGATACATTCAAGAAGATGAATAAATTTAAAATATATGCTGAGTGAAAGAAGCCAGACGAAACAGAATACATTTTGTATAATTGCATTTGTAGAAAACTAACAAATATAATGAGACTGGACAGAAAGCATGCCAGAGGTTGCCTGGGGCTAGGGGTGAGTGTTGGAGACTGAGGATAGATGACAAAGGCCATAAGAAAACTTGTGGAGATGACAGATATTTTTATTATTCTAATCGTGGTGATACTTTCATGGGTGCCACCCATCAAACTATGCACTTTAAGTAGGCTCAATTTAATTATATGCCAATTATACCTCAATAGAGCTGTTAAAAAAATAACTACAGGTGACTCTATATCATGATTTCTGGGCCAATTTCCCCAAGCCCAAGAGACAAAAGATTTTCCCTCCTTGAAGTCAAGAGCCTCTTCCCCACAGCCTCCCAGAATGATTGACAGAGAAAATTTGATTTACTTCAAGGAGAACCCTGCCTTCACCCACAGAGCTGTGCTCTGTTCCTTTGTCCCTCAAAAGAAAATCAAACAATAATTCAACATCAGAATATTCTCTAATATCTTGGTTATTCATTTTTAAGACCCCATGTGAGGCATCAAAAAGACCAGAATAGTCTAGGTTCAGCACAATACCTTTCTATCTCTCTTCTTCCATCCAAAGCTTCAAAAAAGTTTTAAATTATTTACTTTAACTAGAGTGACCTACTTACACATATATTCCAAATCCAAAATATAATGTCAAGGCATGTAGATTTTGACTATATGCTTCAACATTTCAATTTGTTATTCATTGCTGTCTCAAATTTTAAAATTTAGAAACATTATGTTGCTATTGAATTTCACTGTTTTTTCCTCAAAATATTTTAATGCTTTATTGCTAATCTGGAAGCAATTCTCTCAGTGTATCAGCTTATGTTGGAAAACACCTTTTTGGATATTCATAAATGGATATTTCTCAATATATGATTTCTGTAGGAAACATTCTCTTCAGCTTCCCAAAATCCAAACATCTTTTAAAAAAATGAATTTAAGTGTAGTTGGTATACATTATATTAGTTTTAGGGGTACAATATTTGATATTTATATATCCTACAGTGTGATCAACACACTAATTCTAGTAATCATCTGTCACTGTGCAAACTTATCACAATATTATTGACTTTATTCTTCTTCGCTTTTTCACCCATCCCCCACTACCCTCCCTCTGGCAACCATCCATTTGATCTCTGTTCCTACGATTCTGTTTTTACTTTGTTTTGTTTATTCATTTGTTTTCTTTTTTTAGATTCCACATATAAGTGAAACCAGGTGTCCATCAATAGATGTATGGATAAAGAAGATGTGATATACACACACACACACACACACATACACACACGTATATATATGTATACACACACATTTTTATATATCTATAAAATCCATGTATAAAATGGAATATTATATAACTACAAAAAGGAATGAAAGCTTGCCATTTGCGATGACTTGGGTTGCCCGAGAGGGTAGTATACTAAGTGAACTAAGTCAGAAAGAGAAAGAGAAACACAATATGGCTGCACTTCTGTGTGCAACCACTTTTTTGATTGGAAGAACACTCCATGGTGGATTCCACCATGCATTCCATGGTGGGATGCAGGGATAGGAATGTCTCCCTACACCTTGGAAGGTAAAATGCAGTCAATTGACTCATCTTTGGCCACTTACATATTTCTTCTAAGAGCTTTTAATCAGGGTTTAGCATTCACTTTTTGTGAATGCATTCAGGAGCTTGATTATTCTGCCATGGCAAAGGAGGTGTTACCAGAGGCCGCATCTGACACAAATTATTACCGCTACATGACCTTGACTAAGAGTCCACCTGCCCCTCCTGTCTTCTGTGTTTTCCTCTATATCCTTCCCATAAACTACAGTTCAGCTTCAGTTACTTCCTGCAAGTCTTTGCTGCATGCAGTTAAGAATCTTAAATGATAAAATACGTTTATGTACATATACATGTTCATGTATCAGTGTAGATAACATGTTTCGTGTTGGGTCCTGGTAGGTAGCTTCTTTATATTTTCAGTTATCTGTGGCAGTGGAGAAAAGATTGCCCTGAGCGTCAGATGCCTTGAACTCCTCATTGTAACAGCTAAGAGCATAGGCTTGGATAGCACACCCCTGAGTCTATATTTCAGCTCCCTCATTCTGTATGACTCGGAGCAAGTTACCAATCAGCCTCGACTTCTGCATAAACAAAATGGAAAAATGACAAGTCCACCTTTGTAGGGTTAAGTGAGGATTAAATAATTAATCCATATAGAACACTTAAAAGAGTGCCTGTACATAATGAGCACTCGGTAAGTGATGATTGTTGTTGTTTACTGTGTAGTCTGATAGTCTACATTTGATTCCCAGTTCCAGAACATAGATTTTCTTTTCTGGAGCAATGATATGTACTCTTTAATTTTAGGGTCTTTCATCTATACTTTAGAGGTAGCAATAGAATTATAAAAAATTAACAAGATAATGAAAGCAGAGTGCTTGGGGTAGTGTCTGATAACCCTATAAATATTAGCTATTATTTAATTATTATATTATTCCATCTTCTTAGGCCTCCCAGTCCTATTCTACATAACGTGGAGATCGAAAATAAATTAAATTGTCTGCATAATGCAGGTTTTAAATAATTCTGTGTGTTCTCCTAATGTCTTGTGATGAATTCAAACACAAATTCTAGACCCTCTAGGTCAGGGGTCCTCAATCCCTTAGCTGCAGAAAGGTACCAGTCCATGGCCTGCTAGGAATGGGCCGCACAGCAGGGGGTGAGCTGTGAGCAAGTGAGCAAAGCTTCATCTGTATTTGCTGCCACTCCACAGCGCTAGCATAACCACCTCAGCTCCACCTCAGATCATCAGGCCTTAGATTCTCATAGGAGCACCGGTCCTCGGTGCCAAAAAGGGTGGGGATCGCTGCTCTAGGGCCCTATTAGTCAAAGTGTGTCCAAACACCTACATCAGTAACACCAGAAGAACCTGTTAAAATGTAGGTCCAAGGCTCACCTTAGATTGACTATATTGGAATTTTAATGGTGTGACTCAGGAATCTCCATTTATATATATATTTAATACATATTATATATATATATATATATATATATAATTAGCCTCACAGTATTCTTGCTTAATAATGAGAAGTCATTTATGTACAAAATTTTTCAATGATAGAGCCTAGAGTCTGGATCACCTAGAGAATTTATTTTAAACACCATTAAAATTCCAATATAGTCAATCTAAGGTGAGCCTTGGACCTACATTTTAACAGGTTCTTCTGGTTTACTGATGTAGGTGTTTGGACACACTTTGACTAATAGGGCCCTAGAGCAGCGATCCCCACCCTTTTGGCACCGAGGACCGGTGCTCCTATGAGAATCTAAGGCCTGATGATCGGAGTTGGAGCTGAGGCGGTGATGCTGGCGCTGTGGAGTGGCAGCAAATACAGATGAAGCTTTGCTCACAGCTCACCCCCTGCTGTGCGGGCCATTCCTAGCAGGCTACACGCGCGCGCGCACGCAACACACACACACACACACACACACACACACGTGTGTGTGTGTATGAGAGAGAAGAGAGGAGAGTTCATTACATGTTTGAATTGAGTCTAAATAATGGTCAGTGATTGAGAATGACCTAATTTAAATGACATACATATTTGTTCTCAGACTGGCCTGAAGCCTAATCACACTAAGAGAATGTTAAATGTATAATTCTGGGAATGGCTTGATGGAAGAAGCTTGAATTCTGTACATTCTTTATATGAGTTACTTTGTTGCCAATCAGACAGGGTGTTTAATCAATATGATGTTTAAATATCTGTTTGATTTGGATTTCCCTTGCACTATTGGTTGGTTTAATTCAATCTAAATGAGGTCAGGGTTTCTCCTCTTTTTCACGCAGGTCACTATGCCAGCTGTTAATGTACTATAGCTGTCAAATTTTGAGCAACTACTTAGTCCTACAAACTGTTATTCACTTTATATATATAATCATATTTAATCCTTACAAAAGAGTTATCAGTCACCTTTTTAAAGAGAAGATAAAAGAAAAGAAAAGAAGAGAAAAGAGAAGGAAAAGTAGAATGAGTACAGTTTAAGATATCTCCCCACATCTTGCATATACTAATTGGTATAAATGAAAATTAAGTTCATGTCTGTCTGATTCTAAATATTGGGGTTTCTTTCACTATGACATGACACCTCCAGGTGGCTCATATTTTAGAAAACTGTCTGTGTGTTAAAGAACACTTTAAAAATGAAGCCTACCCTAAGTAAGCTTTGCCCACTGTCAGACTTTAATGCAGAAAATACTTTCCCCAACCTCTACAAATACAAGTCCTCTGATCTGCACATGACGTGATATTAAAGGGAAAGAGGAATTATGGACTCTTTAGCAAGACAATAAATACAACTGTTAAAAATTACAATCAAAGCAGGAGTTCAGAAAATGGTGAAAGCTCTTAGGTGCCTGGCTTGTGACTTCTAAGCCCAGACCAAGGGCCCCTTCTTGATATTTACTAAGAAAAAAAAAGGCTGTTGGAAAGACAGGTGCCACCGAACAAATGATAGACCTTAAATCATAGCAATTTAAAAAAAAGCAAAAGATGAATTCATTGTTTACTTGTGGAACATGTATTGCAAGTAATATTTACAGGTATTTCAATATTTTTTTAGAAAATTATTACCTCATATGTTTTTGACACTATAAAGATTGAAGACAACCCATAGCCTTACAAATCAGGAGCAGTTTTAATTTTTTTAAAGTTACAAAAATTCTTATTTATAACTTCTAAAGGGGTTTATTAAATCTAGGTGCCACCGGTTACTATTTGTATATGACCTTCACACAGGTATTAAATGTTTCAGTATATCTATTCCCTCATCTGTAAAATGAAAATAATGATAATACTTAGTTCAGTAGATGGCTCTGAGGAGTACATAAGTTGAAGAAATTAAAATGATTATAAAGATGTCTGATACATAATAAGTCCTAAAATAATATTTCTAATATTATGCTTTACTCAGTAACATTGACAATATGAAGTTGTTATTATTATTATTTATCATTATTATTATTATTACTCTTAGTTCCACAAATGAGAGATGATCATAAAGATGTCACCTACTTACCTCAGAAGTGGTATATGAAGAGATTGAGTGAGAAAACATCTTCCAGAGAATAAGTGTCAGAGTGCTAGAATCAGTTTCTAAATTATTGACTAATCTCTAACTATAAAACAACCCCAAGGCATCTGTGTGATCCACACTCTAATCAGAACCATGGACAATGAATGATTAATGAGCTCATGAAGGCATACTAGAAAGTTCTACAGAATGATTATTGCCCACAGTACAACCTAGTATTGGTTGTTTGAAATCCTTGCAAACTAATTACTTAAATATATACATACACACATATATATTATAACAAATGACAAGCCCACATAAGAAATTTGGTGCTCCTCAGAACTCAAGTACTAATGACAATCCATGGAAAATATAATCAATAGGAAAAGACTCTCTTTAAAAGGAGAATAATTGCTGTATCCTACCAAAGCTACACATTGTGTTTTCTGGAAATCAAATATGTCTAATTTGGTTGTCTAATGAATACACAGTAGGAGGAAAAATAGAAATTATTAGTTACCCTTGAAATGAAGTCATTTTCAAAATTATCAATCAAGAGTAGAAATAAATAAATAATCTCAGTGGTTTAGAATAATGTGAACCTCCTAAACCTGAGTTATTAAGGACAGAATTACAACAGCTTCTTTCTTCATGTACTTACTCCCCCTTTCCTGTTTTATGCATATAAAATGGCTTAGATTGTTATCCTACATTTTTCTAGAATTTAGGTGTAATAACCACTTTATTAGAATAATGGCTATTTTTTAAAGCAATCTGCTTTTGATAAGATTTTACAGGCTCCTTTAAAAATATAACTGTATCTATTAAGCTGCTTTGAGAACTAAAAAGATGTTCTCTAGCTGATGAGTAAATATGGATTTCACAGTTAAATACATAAAATAATGATTGCATACAATGGTCACGAGGGACATGTTTTTAGAAGTATACTAATTAAACTACATCCTTCAGACAACATGTTTCTACACTTACTAGCAATGAACCATATCTGATTGGTCATTAAGTAATTAGAAATGCTAATGTAAATAAAGTGTCATTTAAATGAGGCTTCAGACTGGAAATGAATCATATATTTTGTCTTCTGGTCTGAACTATACACAGACTAATCAAATAAAACAACCAAATAAAAAGTACTTAAGAATGAAAAGAAAAGGTGGTCCCATTTATCCTTTACTGCTAAATAGATCTAATTACTTTAAGCAGAGTTAAATTTAAAATTTTACCAATAATAAAGAAGTTTCATAAACAATTTGAGAAAAAAAAATGGCTTACATTGTTACCCCATATTTTTCTATGTCTACCGTCATTTACATTTCTGTGTGTGTGTGCATGTGCCTGTATGACTGTAGTTTCTATGAAATAGCAAAAATGAAAGCTCCAAGAATATACAAAGTCATGAAGATCGTGAGATAAAAGTGAAAAAATAAATGAAACTGGACCTCAAAGATGGAGGAATACCAACTAAATGCTAAAAGTAGGGAAATGATGTAAATGGAAAAAAAAAAAGAAATGGGAACATGTTTGAAGTTATAAATAAAACTACATAATAACAGGTTGGAACCAGAAACCTCTAGGGTGCTATATTCCTTAAATTTGGAATATGTGTTTAGAAAATTCAATAAAATTATTTACTTAAACATTAAAACATAGGAAAAGTGCTAAATCATATAATGATTTTAGAATGGTTAACACAATAATTTTTTAAATAATTTTTTAAATACTGGGATTTTTTTTTTTTTGAAAGGATGGTTTCAAATTCATTGCATTGGAAAAAACTTACCTGACATCTGGTAGGTGTGAACTAAATATTCATTAAATGGATTAATGAATGAGTGAACTAATACAAATTTCAATATAAGACAATTCCTTTTTCTAGAAAATAAACAAAGTACCAGATATATTCCATTTATTTTGTCAGAGTGTCAACCTTTCAATAATGTTCCCGTCACTCCTGCTGCATTTATGCCGTCTTTTGTTGAAGTACAATTTACATTCGGTATAGTGCACAAAGTATAAATCTTGATGGTGTACATAAGTATATATCCATTAAACTATCATCTAGATAAGCATACAGCACATTTTCATAACACTAGAAGATTCTCTCATAACCTTTTTTGTCAATATAAATCCCTTTCAAGATAACCACTTTATTCTTATTTTCTTGAAATTGTTTTATATGTAGAAGTATATATTGTGTACTTTTTATGTCTGCCTTTTTCCAGTCAATATGTTTTAAAGATTCACCCATGTTGTTATGTATGTCATACATATACCTATATGTATATGTTGTCATACAGATACATAAAATGTTGTCATGCATGTAGTATGTGTATACCATACACATACAAAAAAGTAAGTTATTCTTTTTTATTACTGCATAGTATTTTATTGTATAAATACATTAATTTTTTTTTTCATTTTCCTTTGAAGGGCATTTAGGTTGTGTCCAGTTTGGGTTATTATGGACATTCTTGTAGAAGTCTTTTACTGGATAAATTTGCTTATTTCTCTTGAATAAGTATTCTGAAGCAGAACTGGTAGAATATAGAGAAGAGAGTGTAATGTTTTTTGAAACTGTCAAAGCCTTTTTTTAATGTCATTGTACCATTTTACATTCATGCAAAGTATGTACACAGTTCACAATGTTCCGAACCTTAATGTTTCTAAATTTTATCTATTCTGGGAAATATGTGGCGATGAATCATGCTGGTGATTTTAATTTGCATTTTATTCTTGTCTAATGATTTTTGGCAAATTTTTATATAATATTTTTACATGGTCATTTGTTCATCTTTTTATTGAAAGAAAGTTTTTTCATGTATGGTGCTATAATTTTAAAAAATCTTGACCAGTTATCTCATACGATTTATTAAAAGTCATGAAACATTTTGAGTTGCTACATACATGTGAAAGTAGAAGTTGAAATAATAGACTTCTGGAACAGGACTACAGTTCAAAGGCCAATCTGGCCTGCCACCTGTCTTTTATTTTCTTTTAATGTTGTAAATTCATAGGTAGTAGGAAATAATACAGATTTTTTTTTTCATGAGAAAAAAAAAATACACTCAGCAAACTAGGAATTGAAGGGAATGTCCTTAGCTTGAAAAAGGACCTCTGTTTAAAACCCACAGCTAATATACTTAAGGGTAAGAAACTGCTAGCTTTTTCTCAAGATCAGGAATAAAACAATGTTTGTTCTCAGCATTTCTATTGTACATTTTACTGGAGATTCCAATCAGGGCAATCAGACAAGAAAAAGAAATGGAAGCATCTAGATTGATAAGGAAGAATTAAAACTATATCCATTTGCAGATAGCATGATTTCGTCTACAGAATATCCTAAGAAATTCATGACAAAAAATTTTAGAATTAATAAATAAGTTAAAATCAACATATGAAAATCAATTTTACAGTTGACCCTTGAACAACATGGGTTTGAACTGCATGGGTCTACCTACGCGTGGATTTTTTTTCCAATAAATGTGTTGAAAAACCAACTGCATAACCTAGAAATATAGAAAAAATTAAGGAAAATCTAGGCATGTCATGAATGCATAAAATATATGTGGATACTAGTCTATTATATCATTTCCTACTATAAAATATATATAAATAGATTATGAAAAGTTAAAATTTATCAAAACTGATGCACACAAACACAGATCGTACATGGCACTGTTCCCAGTTGAGAGAAATGTAAACAAACATAAAGATGCAGCATTAAATCATAATTGCATAAAATTAACTGTAGTACATACTGTGCTGCTGTAATAATTTCATAGTCACCTCCTGTTGTTATTGTGGTGAGCTCAAGTGTTGCAAGTGTCTGCTTAAAAGACCATGTTATACTAATCATCTTCGTGTGAGCAGTTTGTCTTTTCAATGAATTGTGCTTCACAGTAAAAAGTGATCTCTCATGGTTTTCGTGTATTTTTCATTTTGTTTAATGTAATACCTTAAACCTCAAATAACACCATGAGATCATACAAAGTGCCACTAGTGATGCTGGAAGTGTTCCAAAGAAGCAGAGAAAAGTCATGACATTGCAAGAAAAAGTTGAATTGCTTGATATATACCGTGAAGTCTGCAGCTATGGTTGCCCACCATTTCAAAATAAATGAATACAGGGTAAGTTCCATTGTAAAAATAGAAAAACTAATTAGTGAAGCCTCACTGCAGCTATGCTAGCAGGTGTGAAAACTTTGCACTTTTTGCAAAGTACCTTTTTATCTCATATTGAAAATATAGCCTTTTGGGGGATGTGGGGTGACTATAAAAAGGCACACCCATAGACTCAAGTAGGATTCAAAAAAAGCAAAGCCACTAGATGACAACTTAACCAAAAGAAAGGTGAAGGAGCTAAAGTTGGAGGATTTAATGCCAGCAAAGAATGGTTTGGTAACTTTAGAAAGAGGTTTGGCTTAAAAAACAGGAGAAGCAGCTTCTGCCGACCAAGAGGAAGCAGATGAATTCCTAGATACCAAACACCGTTAAGAATTTCAGTTCAAATAGGTTTTGTTGTTGTTGTTATTGTTGTTGTTGTTAAAAATTATTGGGGGTTGACATTGATCAACAAAATCCAATAAGTTTCAAGTGCACAATTCAGCAGTATGTCATATATATATGTTGCATTGTGTGTTTACTTACCACCCATAGTTAGATTTCTTTTTGTCACCAAATATTTGACTGCTTTTACCCATATCTCCCCTTCCCTCTGGTAACCACTAATCTACTGTCCATGATGGAAGTGCCCTATTCTGGGGGGTGGGGTGGCTTGTGGTGGGGTGGGGGCGGGGAAATCACTACAAAAGACATTAGTAAGAAGGAGAAGCTAGCACCAACATTTAAGGCAGGAAGGGACAAGCTAATTCTATTTTATGCAAATGCAGTTGGGTTTCTGATCAGGATGGCCCATATCTATAGAGCCGCTGACCCCAGAACCTTAAAGAGAAAAGATGAAGATCAGCTGCCAGGTTTTTGATTGTACAACGAGAAGGCTTGGACAACATGAACATTTTTCCTCTATTGGCTCTACCGATGCTTTGTCCCTGAAGCCAGGAAATACTTTGTCATAAGAGACTGCCTTTTCAAGTTTCTTTAACATTGGACAATGTCCCTGGCCTCCCGGAACCCCATAATTTCAACACCAAAGGTGTCAAAGTGGTCTACTTGCTTCCACACAGAAGTTCTCTAATTCAGCTTGTAGATCAGAGGGTCATAAGGACCTCATGGTTTACTTCCTCTCTGTGGAAGAGAACCTCAATAGGAAAGTATGAAAGTCTGGGAAGATTATACCACCGAATGCTATCATTGTTTTAGAATAAGCCATGAAAGCCATTAAGCCCAAACCAATAAATTTCTCCTGGAGAAAACTGTGTCTTGATGTTGTGCATGACTCTATTGGATTTACGACAGAGCCGAAGAAATTATGAAAGTTTGCATATATGGTAAAAAATATGAGAGGTAAAGGGTTTCAAGAGCAGGATCTTGGAGAAATTCGAGAGCTAGTATGCACCACACCAGAGGAATTAATTAACAGTAGATGAATTGATGGAGATGAATGTTTTTGAACCAGTGTTTGCCTCCCCACCACTTCCTTCATCTCTTGTCTTTGCCACCCCTGAGAGAGCAAGATGTACCCCGCCTCTTCCTCCTCCTTCTCAGCCTACGCAATGTGAAGACAAAGATAAAGACCTTTATGATGTTCACTTCTGCTTAATGAATAGTAAACAATCACCATGCTGTAGAGTTAATAAACTTACTTGTTGTGTATATGTGTGTCCTTTAAGATGTTTTGTGTCATCATCATCATCACCTAAGTGTTCAGTGAGTAGAATATCATGTGCAAGTCTTGTATTGAAGTGCATAGTCTATGCTTACATAGGTATAAGATGACTAATATTTCATATAAAATGAATGATGTGTTAGTTTTCTTAGTTTTATAACTTTGCTTTCAAATTACTGTATAGTATGCCTTTCTCTGCTTATTGGAGAAACTTCTTTACATGATTTTTTCCCATGTCTATTGTTAATTGATTATTTATTTAGTAAGACTTCTCGTCAATATTAGCCTATTACTAGGTAAGTTTTGGGGAGTTGAAAGTAGTATGTGAGTTTTCAACTGTATTGGGAGTTGGTGTCTCTAACCCCCATATTGTTCAAGGGTCGACTGTGTATGTAGAAATTAAAATTAAAAATATGAAAATGAAATTAAGAAAACTTTATATGCAATATGCAATTGCATCAAAAGGACTAAAATCTTTAGGAATGACCTTAACAAAAGTTGTACAAGATTTGTACACTGAAAACTATAAAATTGTTGAAAAAGTTAAACAAGATATAAATAAATAGAAAAACATATCTTGCTCATTCACTGAAAGACTTGACATTATTAAGATGAAAATACTACCAAAACTGATTTGCAGATTCAATGCAATCCCTATCAAAATCTCAGGCACACTTTCTGCAGAAATTGACAAGCTAATTCCAAAATTTATATGGTAATTCAAAGAATCTAGAATAGCCAAAATAACCTTAAAAGAGAGGATCCATTCTGGAGGACTTACACTCTGATTTCAAAACTTACAGCAAAGCTACCATGATCAAAACTGTATTTACTAGCATAGGGTAAGCATATAGATCAATAGAATAAAATTGACAGTACAGAAATAATTCTAAGATTTATGACTAATGATATTCAAGAAGACTCAATAACACTCAGTGGGAGAAAAAAATAATCTTTTCAAAATGGTGCTGGGACAATAGAATATCCGCAGGCAAAGAATGAAGACCATATTTGTCTAAAATTAAGATCAAAATTAAGTCAAAATGGTTTAAATACCTAAATGTAAGAGTTAAAATTATAAATTATTAGAAGAAAACATACTATCTAGTTCTTTACTGAAAATATTGATGTCCTCTGCTCTAAAAGAAAAATAAGAATAATTTTCATGATCTTGGTATAAGCATAGTTTTTTTGTTTTTGTTTTTGTTTTTTTTTTCCTACTTAGGGCACAAAACACACCAATCTTAAAAAATGGATAAATTGTGCTTAAAGAAAAAGTAAAAATTTATGCTCATCAAAAGATATCTATAAAAAAAAATTGAAAATGCAAACCATAGAGAGTGAGAAAATATTTACAATTTAAACATCAGATAAAAGGCTCATATCTAAATTAACAAAGAAATCTCTAAAAATTAATAATTCAAAAGCCTTAAGGGCACAATAGCACAAGATTTTACCTAAATTTCATAAAATATGCTATGTATTTTTGTTCTGAGCTTATCTTTGGAATTAAGTCATTTCTAAAATGAGTTAGGGAAATGCACTCCCTAAAAGGCAGTTGACAGGAGGGCTGACATTCATACTTGCAGGCATTTTCATAGGCTGGGGGAAAATGATATACTTTCTTTTTATTTTATTTTTTTTTTCATGCCTACAGCATCTGGTCTTCCTAGGTGGTCTCTCATCCAAGTACTAACCAGGCCCATGTTCAGGTGGCGTGGCCACAGACTTATAGTTAATAATTTAAACAAATCTTTCACAATTTTATATTTTTACATGTTTCTAATAATTTGCTTAATTATGCTTAATTATGTTATTATAAATCCAAAAGGTGGGTATAAATTTAAAAATATATATGTTGATGAGAACAAAGAAAAGGGATGCAAGAATGAGAGAAATGAAGAAAGAATTCTAAAACTTAAAGAAGAGTTTGAAAGCAGAAATATGAAAGAGACTTTTAGGAGGTATTTTTCTACCTCTACCTTTCAAATTCCAGCATCCTTTTTGGTGGGTGGAGTGGGATAGAGGAATCCAGAGCAAAAGGAAATAGTCTTATTTTATAAGTTAATAGCCCAACAGAGAAATACTAAACACTTAGAAAAAGTCATAACCAGTTCTATTTTTTAAATCCTACCATTACAGAATCCAAATTACACTTCAACTTTTATTTTTGTGATTTTCAAGTGAAATATATTACTTTTTCCCCCCCATAGTTTCTGTACGTTCTAAATTTCCTTTCTTTTGTATTTTTAGATTCCAGTGTTATTGTGCTTCACAGTCATATGTGTGTGTATTTAATTTTCTGTATGCATGTTTTTCAAGTTGTCCTTATTCTTTTGAAATAAAAATTGTATACATATTGTTATTTGACTTGAATTATTTTTTTGATGTTTAAATAAAATGGGTTTTTCTGTGGTTTTCAGGGAGCTGGGGGTAGACATAAACCAGGACAATATTCCTAGCTGGAGGGTTCTTGGCTTCCTTTTGTGCTGTTACAATTAATTATTAAAAATTGGACCTCTACATCTAGCCTCCTCTCTAGTAGTTTCTGTTTTGTCCCCCACCAGTACTCTGTCCTTTTCTCCCAAAGTAGCTGTCATTTTTTATTCTCATGAGTTTCTCATCAATATAAGACACAGTCCTTTCAGAGAGATTTGGGAATCTCTGAACTTCTAGCCCATCCAGCGCCATGTTGCCACAGTCCCTGACTGCAAAGCCTGCTCCTAGTTCTGACAGTGGTTCTCAGATTTTTCAGCCGAGTCTTTTTGTCCCAGTGAAATAGTCTACTAGGGTAAGAGTTTGTAGGGAAATTTTGTGTTCCTCAGAATTCAGGACATCTTGAAATCTATCTACTGTCCTTTGAACATTGACTGTTCCCTTTTAGCTCTTGAGGCTATGATTGGCTCCAAAACTTGCTATTCTAAAATTTAGAGCAATAATTCTTCCCTATTTCCATGATACATATTTTTTTGTTTCCTATACTAGTTGCTCCATCTATTTTTGTGAGGAATGGCCTTGAGTTTTAACTAATTTTTAAGAAAATTTTTAATGTTTCTCTATTGAGTAGGATTTTAACTAGAAATTTGTTAGGTTTCTTTTTTCATTAAATTTATTGGGATGTCAATGGTTAATAAAATTATATAGGTTTTAAGTGTACAATTCAATAATATGGCAATATGGCATATGTATATTGCAATGTGTGTTCACCACCCAAAATCAAATTTTTCATCACCAAATATTTGACCCCCTTTACCCTTTTCTACCCCTTCCCTCTCCCTCTGGTAGCGGCTAAACTGTTGTCTGTGTCTATGAGTTTGTTTGTTCATCTTCTTCATTTGTTGCTTTCAGTTTTATATCCTATATATGAGTGAAATCATATGGTCCTCAACTTTTTCTGTCTGACTTATTTTGCTTAGTATAAAAATCTCAAGATCCATCCATGTCTTTGCAAATGGCAGTATTTCATCTTTTCTTATGCCTGAGTAACATTGCATGACTGGTTCTGGGGTGGCTTAGTGGTAGAATTATCTAGATCCCTTTTCTTTCAGATTAAGAAAACTTCCTTCCATTTCTATATTAATGAGGGTTTTTAGTCATGTCTTCAGATTGTACTGAATTGTTTTCCAACATCTTTGAGATAATTATTTTTTTTTCTACTTTTATCAGCAAATGTAGTACCTTTTACAGGTTTCTAATCATCTTAATTTATATTTTTTAGCCTGTCTTAATCTCTACTGTACTTTTTAAAACTAAGTTTGCCATCAGGATTGTATTTGACTCACAATGATTTTAAGAATGATTTCTCTTAGTACAAGAAAGACAGAAATAATCTCTTTGTTGGATGATTGCTACAATTTGACGATGAACACATTTGATCTTGGGGGTTTCTTTTGGGAAGATATTTATCTACTGATATAACTGTATTAATATTTGTAGGACAATGCATGATGTCTGTTTTCAATTGAATCTTTTTTTCTTTACATTCGTATATATCTTTTTGTGAATATTTTCATGTTATCTAAGTTTTCAAATTCATTTTGCATAAAGTTATTAATAGTATTTATCTATTTAATCTCTGCCCAGTCTTCTTTCCTTCTTTGGTTGTGTCTTTTTTTTTTTTTCTCCTAATTATACGATGGTCACCATTTATGAAAGTTAAAGTTGATTACCTTTACCTACTCAACTAACTTTGCTTGGGGGCATTTTTAAATGCTATTGAGCAGCTTCTCCTCTCTCAGTAATTCTTTAATTGAAGCCATTGTGAATATTTTTAAGGTAAGAATGATTAATTAATTTATAAATGATTCAATAGAATGCATTTCAAGTATCATTTAATAGTTTGTCAAAAGTGTTAGTGGGTTTAAAATTATTGAGACATGGCAATTTGAAAGCATAGCGAGATATTTTGTATTCATTCTTGTGGAAGTAGTTCAATATAAATTGTATTTACCTGAAACGTAATCTCAGAGTATGATAATTACTCTATATGATCATATTTCTTGGGAAGGGACTTCATAAATAAACACTGCATTGTCAGAATTATAGAACTCATTAGTAAAAACTTTCTACTTATCAATTTGCAAGAAATGTAAGTTGATTTATTTTCTCATTACCTAGGAAATGTTTTTTTTTTGTACTCTTGACTATCTTTGTTCTTTCCTTTGTACAAGCAATGAAGTTATAAGTCCTCTGAAGTAATAAACTACTAATTACAATGCTTCATTGCATAAGCAAGTAACAGGAAATGAATTATAAAGAACAAAGTCCATGTTACACAAGCTTCAGTAATCCTTAATTTTAAAGAGGAAAATAGCCAATTGGTTGTATAAGGTTCTATGAACAAAGTAGAACAATATGCATTTGAATTGTCATTGACTAAGTTTTCATTTTAGTAGAAGGAAGAACTATCCAGAGTATGTGTGGAAAGTCAGGGTTTTTTAATAAGTTATGCAAAATATGTATTCACTTCTTTTTAAAATCTCAATTAAAAGTTGATTTTCAAGCAAAAAATGAACTGGTAAAATGAGTAAGATTTCTATGTGCATGGGAAATAATAAAGTATAATTTTCTGAGTAAAAAATTTAAAAATGGCACCAAGATAATTTAAAAATTGTAAGTATTAAGTATTTTCTTTTTATCAAGAAGATTATAGACATGAAGGTGAGAATTACATACAAATGGACCATGATTATGTCTTTGTGATTTGTTTGTGAAAGTTACCTGGAGAACACCACTGATTTCATTGCCAAGTAGTTCCAAGGCAGGAAAATAAAAGTAAGAGGGAAATGGTTTGTACTGTTTTGGCATGTGTGTATTTTTTCTCTCTTTTAACTTATTTTGTTAATAAATATATTTTAATATCTGCATATTAAAAATTGAGCTTACATACATACATACTTCCTTGTTAAGAGAAATAAAAATACTGAAAACCCTTAGTGTTTAAGGCTTTCTGAAGAAGAGAGAATTTCAGATCTGGATCAATATATGTATAAATAATTCTAGAACATCAAGTTGTGCCCCAAAACATGATGGTAGTAAACATTGATATCATGTAAATAAAAATTATATTAGCCTATCTGAAAGAACTTCCACTGGCCAAAAATGAAGCAATTTGAATATCAGAAAGAATAATGACTGCAAAGGATAAAACAACAACAAAAAAACACATACAGAAAAATTCATGAGTTCAAAATGATACCCAAAAAGAAAAAAGATACTTATTGGTCATTTAGCATTATTCAAAAAAATGGTAAGTAAAGGAAATGCTTGATTACGTATTTATCCTGCTTTTTCTGAAGAAACTTTACTGTAGGGTAAACAAATAGTTGGTACAGAATTTTTTAAATCAAATAATAGTTAAAAATTAAAAAAGAGTGATAGAAACTCACTGTTTTGCTATTTCTAATGCATAACAAAACTAGTTATTAACCAGAGGCCAAAACTATCAGCTATTGTTTGAATACTTGGTAAGGAATACAACACCTAAATGGACACCTGAATTCATGGACCAATCTTAGCATCACTAAGTGTAGGACACAAATTCCTATATTCTCTTTGACATGATGCCATGGAAAGTGAAAATCCCATCCAGTGGTTGTACACACAGTCTCACAATACAAAAGATCTTTACTGAAAGTAAATTGATGGAGTATAAAAATAGAAGTGACATCACAAGAAAGCAATCAGCCAAATACAAATATTTGACATTCTGATTGATAAGAAATTCTGTTTCTTCAACAAGTAAATAGAATAGAAAAGAAGGGTACTCAGAGAGGAAAACTATTATGATGCAAAGGAGAGTTAAGAGACAAAATATATGAACAAACAAAACAGATGCAGACTCTACTCAGAAATAGAGAACAAACTGATGGTTGCCAGATGGGAGAGGGGTTGGAGGGATTAGGTGAAGAAAGTGAAGGGATACTAAGTGCAAATTGGTAGTTACAAAATAGTCATGGGATGTAAAGTATAGCAAAAGGAATATAGTTAATAATATTGTAATAACTGTATGGTGTCAGGAGGGTCCTAAACTAATCAGGGGATCACTTTGTAAATTATATGAATGTCTAACCGCTGTGCTATATGCCTAAAACTAATATAAAATAATATTGGATATCAACTGTAATTGAAAAAAAGATGAGTAAAAACAAAACAAAAGAACTGCAGATAATTGAATGTCATTGTTACCAAGGTTGTGCTAGAGGAAATGAAAATATATATATAAAGTAATAATAATAATAATAAGCATAGAAATAACTTTTAAAAAGATATTAGCTAGATGAAGTGTGTAGATTTTATTTTAACCTCTATTCACACAAACCTTCTTTACTTTATTTTTTAGTTAATCCAGTCTTGGGAGGGAACATTTCATTGTCAGAATTATAGAACTCATTAGTAAGAACTTTTCAATTTCCAATATCCAATTTCAATATCCAATGATTTTGTGGTTTTTTTTTTTAGTTCTTTCTCTGTAAAACATAAATACATCAGTGTTGGTGGTTAGCTAATATGCATTATAAATTATTACCTTATAATATAATAAAGTTTTGCCTTATAAAATAGTTTTTATAAAACATTTTACTGAGAGTAATATTTTTAAAAATGTTGAGGCAAGAA
This sequence comes from Eonycteris spelaea, assembly GCA_003508835.1. NCBI lineage: Eukaryota > Metazoa > Chordata > Mammalia > Chiroptera > Pteropodidae > Eonycteris > Eonycteris spelaea. Next base: position 3,341,653 of record PUFA01000137.1, read on the forward strand.
AGATAAAATAAAATATTTGATTTTAAAAAATATGGCTAATGGGTATGTGAAGATTCTTCATATTCTTTCTATTACGTTAGTGTAATTTTGAAAACAGCCACAAAATAAGTTTTAAAAAAAAGAAACAGACCCAGGAATTATTTAGAAATAAAATATTAATTTTCAAATATGTAAATGTATTAATTATTTATTGATGCCTAACAAATTACCCTATATCGTAATGACTTAAAAAACAAATGTTTATCACCTCTCAGTGTTTCTGATGTCAAGAATTTGGGAGAAGTATGGCTGGGGAGTTCTGGCTCAGAGTCCCATGAGGTTTCAGTCAACATGTTGGCCAAATCTTCAGTCTTCTGAAGGCTGTACTAGGTGGTTCTCTCACATAGCTGTTTTCTGGAGACCCTTATTAATTTGCTTTTGAGTTCCTTTCCTTGTGAATTTCTTCATGGAGCTGCTTCCTCGTCCTCTAGAGCATGCAGTTCAAGAGATAGCAAGAAGGAAGCTGTGACGCTCTTTATCACCTATTCTCAGAGAAGACATATCACAACTTCTGCTATACTCTGTTGGTGCCCTAGACCAACTGTTTCAAAATGTGAAAGGGTAATAAACAAAAGTTGAATCCCAGAAGTCAAGGATTACTGGGGCAACCCAAAAGCTACCTACCATGATGAGTTTATTGGTATAATGATTATTATTGTTGTTAATTTCTAATTTAATTGCATTTTACACAAAAAATTTGGTTGACATTGCATCAATTCTCTGAAAATTTTTAGTTGTTCATTGAGACCTAGTGTTCAAATATTTTTAAAGCATTTTTGTAAAGCTACTGGAAATGTTTTGTAAAGTTGTTTATATACTTTCTATATTGACAGGTTAATTTGTTTAGCATTAAGTTTTAATTTTATGATAAAGGTATTGCTATAACAGCTTTTTTTGGTAAAGATTTGTGTGGCTTCTGTTTTTTGATTAGTTTAGTCTCTTACAAGCATCTTCTCTTTTCCATATCAAGTATCTCTAATTCATCATAGATCTAAATCTTTTAAAAGGCATGTAATAAAATGGCTTAAATACTAGATGGTCAGTGCTAATTACACAGCTTGAAGATGATAAGTTCAGAACGTAAATCTACAACCTAATGACTTCAGAACTCAAATTCTGATGTCTCCAGTAGTTTTAACCTTATACAGATTAAGTTTATGTCATAAACATTATCAATGTCATTGTCATGATTTAACAATTTATCTTATTATCACTATCTTAACTAAATTTCAAAAAGCAAATGGCAAAAATTTCAAAAAATTCGAGAAAGTTTTTGAGAAAGTTTACACAGTAAGTATATTTATAACCTAACCGGAACAAAATTTTTGTGATCCAAATAAATAATAAAGACCACAGACTGTCTTGCCCAGGTTGTCACAAATAACTACCAGATATCTGAAGAAGAAAGTTGGGGATAATGATTTTAAATCAGTTTCTAATTTGAAAGTCAACTGCTGAAGCTTGCTTACTAAATAAATGATTTACATGGGAAAGTGAGTAATAATTATTAAACTGGCAAGAGAGCTTTCAGTATCTTATATTTATATTTTAGTCCACAATGGATAAGTGAATGCTTTTCATAGAACAAATAACATCATAGCTCTCCTGCTATAGGGCTTACTATGTACCTTCCAATAGCGACATAATCCCTTTTGTGCTTCTGAAATTAAAATGAATCATATGCAAAAATAGAGCTAGCCAAGAGGATCTATGAAGTCTATTATGATTATTATACATTATAGAACTGTATGCTGTGCTCTGCAATAGATAAATTGCACTAAGTAAAGAATAACATTGTTCCCCTGTAAAAATTGCATTCTACAAAATGCCTATTGGCCAGGAAGCGGTTGAAATGAGAGGAAAAGATTTAGAATCTTATTTTTTAAAGTTTATTTTTGAATAGAAGAGAAAGTTAAAATAGGCGCCATCCATTAAAACTCAGGTCATCCTGGATATTAAAAAAAAGGAAAAGCACAAATAAACAAGGTGGATGTTGGCAATCTTAGTAGGAGACAAAGCTGCTCAACCTTACTGACCAAAATTCAAAAGGCAGATAGGAGAAACCTCAACAAAACAAAGGGAGAAAATTCTCCAAGACTTTGAATATTTCTCTGCAGATTGATAAAATATCCTTATGACAAAGGAAATGTTCTATCACCACTTGAAATATACTGAATATATATATATATATATATATATATATATATATATATATATATATATATAGATTTTCTATCAAAAATACATGAAGATCATGATAAAAATCTGTTAAATACTTGAGAAGATTTCCAAAGAAAAATCCAGATGGAAACACATTGACTTCTCCCTATTTTTCCTTTAAAATAAATTAATCCTTAGGGAAACATCACCCACGTGTCTCTTGGCTCTCCATGCTCAATCCAGAAAAATCCTAATTTAATAAAACCGCATTCTACTTGAAAGCCTTGTACACATGTCCATTGGGTATAATGCAAAGGACATTTTACTTTTCAAAATAAAATCCCAAATTACCCTTTCAACTGTGATTCTTGCTTCCTTCAAGTTCCTCTAAACGGACTCCTCCTTAGTTAGCCCCTTCCCCATTGTTGCCTCTAAGATTCTCCCACCAGGAAAAGTGCGTATTGCTCCAGATGATAGTCATCCAGCCTGCTCTGCTCCCATGGCCACAGGGGAGCAAAGATGGACTGAACACTCCATGTACAGTCAAATTAGAAAGATGGGATACTGAACAATTAGAAATACATCATTCTAGAATAATCGGTAACTGAGATGTTTTTTGTTAGGGAGTTAATGGGAGCTGTGCTACTTTAAGTTTTTTCCTTCATTCAGTGGATATTTACTGAGAACCTATTATGTATAGCACATTTTCATACACTTAAATACAAATTTCAGGCAAATTACAATTTCCAGGATAAGTGTGTCTCAAATATTCCATGAGGCATATTTATACTGAAAATCATTCATTATCCAAATTCAAATTTAACTTGGCTCCTTGTATTTCTTTAAATAAACATTTTAGATGTTCTGAACAATTATGAAGATAGTAGAGTTCCCATATACCCCACGCTCAATTTCCCCAGTATTAACATCTTACATTTGTTATAATTAAATCCATATTGATATAATACTAGCAGAAGTCCATACTTTATTCAGGTTTCCATCATTTTTGATTGTGTTTTTCTGTTCCACATTGCATTTAGTCATCAAATAAATTTCCTTGGCAAGTTTCTAAGACTTCTTTGGCTTCGCTAACCTGACTAGAATGGAGGTGTTTATGTGCTCATGTAGGTTCATTTGGATTTAGTGCTACAGACTCTACTCATTTTCTTTTCCTTTTTCGGGAGGCACCATTTTTAAAGGTACTTAGGTCAGCATCTTTTCCTTACCCTGTTTAGTGAGGTGGTTTCATACAATTGAAACACAGTTAAATTGTTTTCACACTTTCTGCACACCATTGCAGGACTCCCTTGACTCCCCAAATAATTATTTTATTTAAATACATTAAAGTACACACTTTGTGCTGTACAGTTTATTGGGCTTTGGTATAAGCATAGCATCCACAATTAGAGCATCATATAGAATAATTTCTTTTTGGCTATTGTAGATCGCCTTCACTGTGGAATCTCTTCAGATCCTTTATCATTTTTTTTTTAACTGGATTGTTCATTTTCTTATTGTTGAGCTTTAAGAGTTCTTTGTATAAGGTGAATATAAAGCCTTTATGAAATGGGTGTTTTGCAAATACTTTCTCCCAGTTTGCAGCTTGTATTTTCACTCCCATAACAGAAGTTTTAAATTTTAATAAACTCCAATTTATCAATTTTTTTTCTTCATGGACCACACTTTTTCTCTAAAACACATCACTGATCTCAAGACCATTTATATTTCCTTCTATGTTTTCTTCTAGAAGTTTTGTACTTTTCCATTTTCCATTTAAACCTGAGGTCTTTGTCCGCTTAGGTGAAATGGGCAGGCTAGAAGGGGCTAGAGTAAGGGAAATGCCCACCCTCACACTGGTTAAAGTTTGGATATAGTCTCTTCCCTGGCAAGCAGTCTTTTGTTATCTAGAAAGCTCTAGAAGTTTATTCATTTCATAATGATGATTCTTCTCCTTACCCTGCCAAAGCAAGAGGACATTTTGCTCACAGCTTTACACTGAGAACCCAACAGAGTTCCTGGAGGTAAAGCCATGAACATACGTGCCCCCACCAAAGACTGTGGCCCCTCAAAGATCCTACTCTTACAGTAGTGCACACAGCTTCTAACTCTTTGTCAGAATTACTATTTGTTTGTTCAGACCAGCTATGTCTCTAGTGGCTTTATTTCCAGATAAGGGGAGTTTGGCTGTAACTCTGGATCTCTAGATTTATCTGGCTCTCCATATTTTGGTAGTGGTTTATCCCAGTTCTCTGACAGATCCAAGAAAAGTCATTGATTTTCATTTAAACTTTTTTACCTATTCTAAGAATAGGAACCAAATTTACAAGCTCTTTGGGTGTCAGAAAAGGAAGTGGAAATTCTGCCTCAATCACTTCTCCACACTTTCCCTAGAGGCAAACCTCTTCCAATCTTGTAGAAACAGAGGGAAAATTTGTAGACATATAGCTCTACCTAAATGAAAGAAAAAACAAACAAACAAACAATGAAGTCACACAGGACTTTTTTGCAGTTATATTTAGGTTCAGTTATGTTTTTGTTGTTTTGCTATTTTTATTTTATAGTTCATCATCAAATACATGCCCGCCTTTCTACTGCCTTGTTTTGCTTCATTCTTTCATGAAGACCTATCAGAAAGTGAGACATTGGTAAGATAAGAGAAAATGTTTGTGACTTGGAAGTCACCAGTCTTTGAGGTCATAAAGTCAAACTTACTCTTTTTATAAACACTTTTTCATGGAGGGGGATGGGTAGAGAAGAAGCAAGATTCAGCCAAGGTGGTCTAGCTTCTCAGTAATAAAACCAGGGGACTTGAGCTCAAGTTTTCTGAATCTCTTGATAATGAGAGATATGAGAACTACAAGTAACTGCCAATTTATTATGTGGTATCCCATTAACAGTAATGTACAGAATTCTCATGTTTTGTGGGTCCTGAGGGATCCCTTCTCTTAATTGAACATTATACTTTCTTAGTAGTAGAGCATGAAAAAGTATGATAGACATTTGGATTCTGTAGGACAGTCTCCACGAAACTATGTCAGTAGAATGTAGGACACATTTGGATACAAATGTTAATTGACGGAGTCTCTTTCATGTGCATTTTGGGGCTCAGGTAATATCAGTGATGAAAACTCATTATAAGGTCAACAAGAAGACAGTGTGCGACACTGTGACATGCCATCTGATGTTAGAAAGGGGTTTTCACTGAATTTGTGTAGCTTTGCCTGAGGATAAAATCACCCTTTTGCCAGCACTTGTGAGGAAGGCTGCCTGTGGCCCATGCAAGAGCCCTCAGGCAGTGGGGTCCCTGTCACCTGCGGTATCACTCAGGCTTTGAAAAGCACTTCTTTCTCTTTTCTTTAAGGATCTAAACCTTTCGGTTTCATTTTGTCCAGCAAGGAAAACTGACGAGCATTATTCTCATGTCTCAGCCTTTAAAAGTGCCTCCTGTTTGACAAAATTACTTGTTCCCAGATTACTGGGTAGAAATGTTACCCCCGGCAAGTATGCATCAATAAAAATCATTTAAATTTCTTTCTCAGGTTTTTGTGGCAGTTGTGAGCCTGCCCTAGCTAGTAAATAAATACTAACAGTCATATTTTACTTTTCATAGGACCACTCAATTTTCAGTGAAACTAATTAGTAACTAGCTTTCAAAAATAAATAAAATAATGACTAAAATAAAGTCAAAATGACTAACGTGAATTTTAAAAACAATTTTGAAAAGCAGTTTTAATACAGTATCACTGTTAATTCTTGTGTAGCAGATAAACCATTGGGATGACAGTGTGTAAGAAAAGTAAACAGATGCCTACAATAGAGTATTTTAATGGACAGCTGTGAAATTTAATTTTTTTAAAACCATTTCTATACTCATTTAATTAAACTAATTTTCTTAAACCCTCACTGTTATGGTGTGGGTTCTCCTGGAAGTTGAATCAGCCATTCACTTGTGAGTAGCTTTATCAAGGGTATTTCATGAAAGGCTGGTAGAGAATTAGTTAAGTGATACAAGGAACAGAAAGAAACCAATGAAGAATTCGTCATCGAGCCAATTATCTATCTGGACATTTAGATTTCTTACTTAAGGGCAAGGAAGCTCAGGTAGTTTTCCAGCTTCTCCCTCCTCTACGAGAGATGCTGAGCCCACGCCACTTCCGGTTTTCCTTCTACATCCGGGTTGATGGATCCCTACAGTCAGGTAGCCCTGAGCCACAGAGGTCACTCCCCGGGACAATGGCTCTCAAAGTGTACTCTCAAAACCAGCAGCATCAGCATCACCTGAGAGCTCGTTAAAAATTCAAATTATGTCTCCACTCTCGTGTTTAAGAGTTCATCCACCACCCCTGTTTTCCCTTTCTGATTGTATCTCCTTCCAGCTCTGCTGCACAGGTCTCATTTCAGGGCACCTTTGTGATGTTTTATAGTGAAGACTCAGAATTTCCTGAATTCTTGAACTTCTGCTTGCAGGGCTTGCTTTCTTATTTGCCAAAGAATGTGCGCTACAGTAGCTGCTGGGAGAGCGTACATGGGAGGAGGTCTCCCTGTTTTAGTATTTGCACATCTGAAATACATTTGCTTATCTGAAAAATGTTTTTTCAACCATTATCCTTACTTTACTCTTTGTTTCGGTATAAATTCTACAGCAAAAGTCATCTTCCCTTGAAAATTTAAAAGTAGTTTTGGACTTTTCTCCAAAGCATACGTTTACGCTTGAGAAAGCTAAAGCCATTCTGATTACAATTGTTTCTGTATGAGGTATTTACTCTTTACTCTGGAATATTATTTTCATGCCTTGTGTTCTGAAATTTGTCAGTGTTGTTCATTTCTGCCTTAGTCGTTTTAAATCTAGAGCCTCATACTCTGTTCTGAAATTCATGGTTTTTAGTGTGAAAATTATTCCTAATTTTTTGATAATTATCTCTTCTCCATTAAAAAAAATTCCTTTAGTCGTATGTTGTGCTACTTCAATTATTTTCTGATTTTATTATTTTTTTCTCCTATTTCAAATTCTTTTTTATTTTTGTTTTCATTTTTAAAGAATTATCTTTGAGTTCATATTCCAACCTTTCTTTTGAATTTTTCTTTTTGATTTTTATAGTTTTGATTTAGATATGCTTTTCATGTTATGTTATTTTTCATAGCAAGCCATTCCTAATGAATACAAATTTCACTTAGATATTATGATTTTTATGAATACACTAATTATAGAAAAGTGTGTTTCAACTTTTCTTCTACTTCTGCCTATCTATTTCATCCCTTTTATTTTTCTAATTTTTTTATATTCTCTTTCTAATAGGGAGGGTTTTCTCAAATTTACTTAATTATAAAATAAATAAGAGACAGCAAAAAGTAATTGGAAGTTTTAGATATAGAATGAGACTTTTAGAAGATGAAGTTATGTTGTCTAATGGTCCGCTAAAGATCTCAGCGTCTTAATTCCTAGAACTTCTGAATATGGTACCTTTTAAAGAAAAATAAACCTTGCAGATATGACTAATTATCTTGAGGTGAAAAATTATTCTGGATTATTAAAATGGGATTCATATAATGATGAGGGTTCTTATTAGAGGAGGCAGGAGATGAGAGAGAGAATGTTACAATACCAGCTATGGTGATGGGGAAACATCCATGAGCTAAGGAATGTAGGTGGCCTTTACAAGCCAGAAAGGGAAAGAAAACACTCCCTTCATAGTGTCCAGAAAGAAGGCAGCTCTGCAGACACTTTTTAAACTTCTGCCCTCTAGAACTGTAAAATAACAAATTCGTGTTGTTTTAAGTCATTACTTGTGCCGTGATTTGTTACAGCAGCCACAGGAAGCTGACGCAATGATCTGTAAGATATGTAATGAACTGCCTTTCACAGAGCAGCCCCCACCATGTAGATGTGATGTCAGTTTCTTCAGAACCCACCAACTCTATAAATACGGTCCATTAATTACAACCTATGACTTTTAGTTTTCTCATTTATAAAATGCCCATGATAATTCTTACCATAATTATTTCCCCAGATTTTTGAAAGAACCCAATGAAAAATTGCCTAAAATGTCCTTGAAAACTGTTAAGAGTTATTAAATGTAAGATTTTAAAAAGGTGTTATTTTTTACACATAGCCCTTATAAGTCTATGGTATCTCAGTAAAACATATGTATTTGAATTATTTTTTAATTACAGTTCACATACAATATTATATGAGTTGCAGGTGTACAACATAGTGACAAGACATTTACGTACCTTACCAAGTGGTCTCCTTGGTAAGTCCAGTGCCGTCTCATACCAATAACAGTATTGCAATTTTACTGACTATATTCTCTATGCTGCACTTTACATCCCCATGACTCTTTGATCTGTAAAAGCACATGTAATCTAACACAAAAAAATTAAAAAAAAAAAAAAAAGAAAAGAGAAGAGAGAGAGAGAATGAGAGAGAGAGAGAAAAGGTATTGCTGCATAGTGAAAGGAAAACATCCAGGCTTGTCCAACAAGAAAGTGAGGTCAGGTTATTTTTGGTAACTTTTATTTTGACGTAATTTCAAACTTTTAGAAAATGCATTAAAGTAGCACATGAGGCTCCCATATATCCTTTAGCCATGTTTAACAGTTGATTACAGTTCGTTCCATTTGCCTTCTCATTCTCCTTCTACCTCATTATTGCATGTATTTATATATTTAATATAATCAAGTATACTCATAAATTTTTTTATCTTTAAATACTTTGTGGTGTATTCCCACATAACAACAGTAAGCAAAATCATACAATAAAATACTATTTTCTATTCAGTTGTTCCTAAATTTTGCTAGAGATTAGAATTACCCAATGAGCCTTTCTAAAATATCTCAATGCCCAGATCACAAACACAGAAATTATAATGCCTAGGGGTGAGAGTTAGGTAAAATGGTATGTAAATAAAGAATCTAATTGTAAACATTAAAGCTATAGATCAAGTACAAGTAATTTATACAGTTTAATGAAACCAATGATATTGGCAGCTTCTATTAAGAATGGAAGTGGCATAAAATAGTGTGATTGAGCGCTTGACTTTAGCTGAAAAAAATCACGCAAAAAATAGAGAACCTTCCTTAAATCTTAAAACCAAATCATGTTCCCCCCAAAAAACAAGAAGACCAAGATTTAACAATTTGTTTATCTTTTAAAATTTATATGCAATTTTGAATCACTGAAGGAGCAGCCTGGCGTATCATTTCCTATTGCATGCTTATCCGTGGAGTTTCATTTTGTGTTAGATGTGTCACCCAAGATCACCCTGGCCTGCAGAGGCTGCACGTGCAAGTACAGAAGGGCCAGTGGTTTCACCAGGGAGCCTGTTGTGCACGAGCAAGGACAGTGGCAGCAGTATGAGGGAGAGAGGCTGGAGGAATGCGTGTGGGAAAGTGGAGTTAGCCCCAGGAGGAAGATCAGCAAGGACAAAGTCCACATAGGTTTTGTCTAAACCTGGGGCTTAAAAAACATTTGAAGCAAAACCTGAGCACTGTGTATCTTAGTCGGCATCTATTAAAGAAGTCACTATTCTTCAAAATAATGGTTTCCCTTTGTTAGTGAAGAAGAACTATGGTAGTATAGCCTTAATGTTATTATATTTTATTTTTGATGGCTTAGGAAGAGATGCTGACTGTATTTTTCTCTATTAACTTGGAACTTGGAGAGAAGTCTTTAATATAGGACATGGTCAGACACCATGGGGTAAATATTGGCTTCTGGATGCAGGACCTTCCTCACACCTGCCAGCATTTTGATCTCACCTACTACACTCTCTGTGTGTAGTGTACCCTAGTGGCAAGTAGGCAGAACAATTGGATTGTAGCAATATTTTTAAATCTAATGCTAACAATCATTTTCTCTATGTTTCTTTGCCCTAGTAAGCGAAAAAAATTCTGATTTCTTAAATAAAATAACATATAATGCTATACATAGTGTTTCTTCTCATTTTAATGCAACAAATATATGGTAATACAAAAAAAAAATTCTACGTGAAATATCAGAAACACATAGAGGTTAAAAGAAAATATGAGAAAAAAATTTTAAGAGGCTTTGAATCATTATTTATACACAGGGAAGGTGGTTATTTTCCTCCTCTTAGAGTGTTCCTCACTATTCTGTGTTTTTTATTACAGTGGGGATAGTTAGATCTTCATTGATAAGGGAAAGGCACTTATCACACATTTTTTTTTATACTCAGTGTCCCCATTAGAGGCGATGGCACCAGGAGAAGAAGCTATGCAAATGTAGTGCTCTCATCTTTGTATGAAGTGACAGGAGCCTTATGCATCGCGCTCGAGAGTTTAGAACACAGTCAATTCTTTTTGTCAAAAAGAAATCCACGGTTGATTGCATTGCTCAGCTGAGACCATCCGTAACTTTTCGCTGCACTTTATATCCACTCAGAGTTGTTGTTAATAGTACTTAATGGTGTTTACAAGCTACTTTACAAGTGACAGAAGCCTTAATTTGTTCTTTAACCAAAGTGCTGTTACTTATCAAATTTTGAGAGGGACAGCAGGTAAACAGTGATATGAGGCACTTTATTTGAAGGTAACTGAAATGCATGTAAAACTTTTTAAACTTCTAAGACTTTTAAAGGCAGGTTTAACACATGAAGCCACCAGATCCTAGAAACTAAAATAATCTTTGTTCTAGACAAAGCCATTTCTTTTACTTTTCTTAACTCCCCTGACCCCCAATGAAAAGAAGAGGATCAAGTCTCTGCAATCTCACAGGTGGGGTTGTCAAACACCAACTGAGTTTCTAGAACTCATTTTTGTGGCTCTTCTTAGCCAACATGCAAATAAAAATGCAGTCAGAATCCTTCTGCTACAATTAGACTGGCGGAAGGCTGAGCAATGGGGTTAACTTCTGGGCCTGGAGGCAAGTTTTCTTTGATTCTGCTTGCTCTTCACAGGCACAAATCCCCCCAGGGAGGCTGAGTCTTGAGTTTTCATCCCCTGCATACAGGAAGTGAGGGCTTGGGAGAAAACACCAGGAGTGCACAGCAGAACTTTTGGGAGGTAAACTATGGGCCTCCGAATTTGCACATAATCAAGGGAAAGCTGCCAGTGTTGGTGACTTCCTGCTTTTTATTTCTATCCCCTTCATCTACCTGAGCAAACCTGAGAGGGCAGCTGAACAGCTAGGTCTTGAATTCTCAGCTGGGGGAAACGATATACTCGCAATACTTAGGATGTAAAGGGGGTCAGTCGGTGGTAGGAACACCTATCTGTTTCTGCACAGCCTGATTCTCGAAGTTTGCCTGGCAGAGGAGTGTGAGGCAACAGGCAGGCACCGGTAATTCCTGATGGTGTCCTAGTCCCTGTCGGTAACTTTTTGTCCAGTCCTCAGATCTCACTGGAGAGGAAATAGGACTTGTTATCCGGTTTCCTCATGCCTCCATATTTTTGAGTGCTCTTGTCTGCCGATTCTTGTGAATCTGTTACTGTTTTTGCATTCCCTCTTTCTTTTATTTTACGTGAAAAGACAGAAGAGTTTGCAACAACTAGTGGCCAGTAAAAAGGTACAAAAAACACAAATCTTTTGTTTGCTTTTTTTGGTATGTTTCTTCACCATAGTGTCTCTAGACATCACCATTTCATCTTTGGTCGCACAGATGATGTGCATTGAATTATAGTTAAAAATACTAAAATGTCTACTAATATTTATTTTAACTTATCATTGTATTTATTTTTCCAACTACTTTATTTTTTGTTTGTTTACTGTTTGAACTCAGAGATTTGTGATTTCTTTTTTTTTTATCATTTTATTGTTAGTTTCAAGTATATGGACATTGGTTAAAAATTTATGTAGTCTATGAATTGATCTCCTCAGTTACAGTCCAACTGCTTTATTTTGAAAAGTTCAAAACCTACAGTAGAAACGTTATAATGATAGTAAAATAAACACTCATATGCCTCTACCCAGATTCACCAGATGCTAATTTCTTACTATTTTTATTTATCCCTCTATATGTAATTTTTAAGATTATTGTTGCTGAACCATTTGAGAGTTATAGGTTAAGCGTGCACTCCAAAGAACAAAGACACTTTCCTGTAGAATCACAACATAAGGGTTAGACTCGGGACATTTCATATTGACACAAAACCAGTATCCAGTATATAGTGCCAATTGTCATAATAAACCTTTAGCTTTTTTTTAAAATAAGGATTAATCAAAGATCATGTGTTGCATTATATACTTTTTAAAACTAAAGCACTTCACCAATATTTTTTGTCTTTTATGACATAACATTTTAAAAGAGATTAGACCAGTTAGTTGTTTTGCAGAATGGCACTCAATTTTATTTTATTAGAATAGACCTACATCCATAAAATTTGCCCTTTCAAAGTCTATCATTCAGCAACTTTTAGTATATTCACAAAACTGCACAACTATCTTCACTATTTAATTCCAGAATATCTTAATCATCTCATAAACAAACCCAATTCATATACATTAGCAGTCACTTCTTCTACTCTCAGCCCTTGGCAATCACTAATCTACCTTCTGTCTCCATAAATGTGTTTATTCTAAACATTTCATAAATATGAAATCATACAATATGTAGCCTTTTGTTTATGACTTTTTTTTCACAAAGCAAAGTGTTTTCAAGTTTCATCTGTGTTGTAGCAGGGATCAGCATTTCATTCCTTTTTATAGTTAGAGAATATCTTGTTGTATAGATGGACCATAGATTATTTAACGATTCCATTGTTGAAAATTTAGATGACTTCCATATTCATGAAATATACTGCTATGAACATTCAGACACGAATTTCGTGTGGACATATGTTTTCAACTATTTGAGGTATATATTTAAGAGTGGAATTGCTGGTTCATATAAACTCTATGCTTAACTTTTTGAGAAACTGGTAAACTGTTGCACAAATGTTTTGCCATTTTACATTCCCACCTGTAATACATGAATGTCCCAATTTTTCCACACTTCCTTATCAAGACTTGTTACTTGTTTTTTTTTTTTTTTTTTTTTATCAGTGTATTAGGGTGGATCCATGAGTTATGTTCATGATAAGAGTACACTCTCTTCTTTTTCCCTTTTAAAAATAAGTCATCTGTGGAGAAATTCTTTGTGACACTTTTCCTTATCCTTTCAGATTTTTAGTTTTGTTAATTTTAAAAACATACAGTATATAACAGTAGAGCATTTATATAATTTAAAATGAAATAGATATGTTTATTTTGAGAGTGCATACACACTAGAAAGTCCTTTCTGTGCCTATTCCTTGGATACAAGAAAGAAGCTGCTCTAACCCCAGGGTGTGCTTCTTTTCTGAAATAGAATTACATTGCTGATCACATTTAGCATCAACAATCTTTTGCGAAGTTCAGTGAGCAATCTGGGTCAATGATGCATTTTATATAATCATATTTCATATAAATATAAACTAAATTATATGTATGAGATATACATCATATATATGAGATGTATATAGTGCGTGTGTGCATATGTATTTCTGAGTTTAATTTAAGGGCATTTATGTTTTCCAAGGAAATGTTTGGTATATTTTCCTCTCAGCATGATGAAGAATACTACACAGTTCAGAAAACACATATTAACGCAGAACTAAGGTATAAACTCCCATGGCACTACTGCACTATGCTCTAACACTTAGGGAAAAAAGAGAGTAAACCCCATCCATTCATTTACCCACTCAAGATTTATTTAGGCCTTTTTAACTGCTAGACACCATACTAGCAAAGGGTACAGAAATAAAGTCCCACCCTGTCTTTCTAAGATACAAACAACATAAATTAGTCAATGTCGTGATGGGTACATAGATATGTAAGCACAAGCAAGGAGCCAACTGGAAAGAGTAAGAATTCTGGAGATGAAGGTATATAATGAATGTACCCTAGAGATGACCTTTAAACTTGATCACAAATGATGAATAGGGCATGACCTACTGGAAGAGATATGGGCCTAAGGGGAAAAAGCACAACAAAAGTTTAAAGTGGATTTCAAGTAGTTTGCAAATGAATCAAGAGAGGGAAGTAAAGAGAATGGAAGTCAGGGAAAGGTGGGAAGAGGAATGAATACCTGGGAGGGCTTTTGAGTTCAGCCAAGGAGTTTCCATTTTACCCCAAAGGGAGTACAGCTTTAAGGAAGCACCCACTAAGCCCTGTTGAAGAATGTTTTGAACTCGGTAGCCAGAATACAGCTAATATTTATATTTATTTGTGAAACCACCAGTCCTGGACATTCTTAGACATTCCAAAAAATAAAAGACAAAATCCCCAAACTTAAAGTTGTAAGATAAATGTGTGACACACCAAGAGAAGTTTTAAAAGCAAGCCTTTATTGGGAGAGCGCCCCGGGCGAGGTTCACTCCTCCCGAGAGGAGAGGGGCCAGAGAAGTCACGCCCTGGGACAGGAGGGCATAGTTTTTATAGGTTTATGTGGGGATAGGGTAGAATGAAGAATGTCAGTTGAGCATATGGGTTGGGTCGTGACGCCAGGGCTTTAGGGTGGGCCCTTATCGGTTGGGGGTCAGGATTCTGATGTCAGACTGGGAGGTCTGGATTCTGATATCAGGCTAGGAAGCCTCCAGGTATGCATCCGGCTGGCCCTCCTCCACCGACCTAATAAAAGTAGGAAAAATCTGCTCACAAATATACATTAAGCCAAAAGAGGAAAATGTAGGGCAGGACAGTTTTGTTTGTGAGTTTCAAACAGCCATGCTATTAGAATATTGACATTCAAGTCCTCAAAAATGCATGTTGACTCACAGGATAGATAGGAAGAGTCAGGGTATCAACTGGGGGAGACCATTCACAAGTCAAGTCACATTCTTCTGTTGTTATTCATATTTTCTCTTTTGAGGAAAACCATCTGAATTTTTCCCTGCTTTCCATATTTTCCACATCTGCATTTGATGTAATTTTACCAGCTATTAGTCTTTATGTGCAAGTATTATATTTTCTTAGGAAGTGCCATGTGGACCATAACAGTAATTAACATATTTTGATAATTATCAGTCAATAATGCCCCTTTCCAGAAGCCCAGGTCATGGTACCAAGATAACAATAAAAAAAGATTGTGAATAATTTGGATTTTACTTAGCGCATAGCGTTTTAAAGTTTTGTACTGAATATGTATCTGAAAATGTTTATTTTCAAATAAAATATGTCTAGAAATATATCTGCTTCTAAAAATGGGATATATGTGTATAAACATTAATATATATGTATATATGTGAACATATATATGCATGTACATATGTATGTCTATGTACATATATAGTATATATGTGCACATATACATATATTGTATACACGTACATATGTACATATATACATATGTACATATTTAGATGTTATAAATGTTATGAAATAATTCTTATGCAAATGAAACAGAAATCCAAAAATGAAGATTATGGCTGCTTTTCGCAGCCTTAGGACAGAAGATTATTTTTTGTTAGGTTAGGTTGTAGGTTGTTAGGGCCTAGTTCAAGTTTCTACTAGAAACTTCTAGTAGAACTGACTTGGGTACTAAATCTTATTAAACTAACATTCTAATGATGCCATATTTGAGGATTTTTTCCCTACTCATTTTATAATTTTCAGTTCTAGATGTTATTTTTATCAGAAATGACTTCATTGGAGCTGTCTCCTTGTTATAATGAACAGAATAGTAAGAACTTGACTAAGTTGCTTTATGGGTTCACATGTAATTATACACATTTGTTTATAATTTTGTTCTTCATTGTGATGTTGAGTTAGGGTGATGTACTGGGTAACTTTTTATTTCCTATGTTTCATCAATTTAAAACATCTCAGTAACATATTTTTCTCTCTTAAATGATGTATTTTTACCCATTTCCCCCCAACTTTATTGAGGTTAAATTGACAAATAAAAACTGTACCGTTAACATGTAAATGTCATGATTCAATATGCATATACATTGTGAAAAGATTATTACCATAATTAAACTCATGACCATATGTACTACCTCACACATTCACCCTTTTTCTTTTGTGATGAGAACACTTAAGATCTATTCTCTTAAATTTCAAGTATTACCAAGTACATTCACCACACGTGTTGCACATGAGATCCCCAGAACTTATTCTTCTTTTACCTTTTTGACCAATATCCCTCCCCCGTTTCCCCCACACCCCAGCCCCTGGCAACCGCTGTTTGCTCACTGCTTCTCTGAGTTTGACTTTTTAAGATTCCACATATAGTGAGATCATACAGTATTTTTTTTTTTTTTTTTGCTTTTGGCTTATTTCAATAAATATACGATCTTCCAGGATCATCCATATTGTCTCAAGTGGCAGGATTTTCTTCTCTTTTTTTATGGCTGAAAAGATTTCATTTTATATATGCCACAGTTTCTTTATCCACCCATCCATCAAAAGGCAAAGATTTAGACCATTTAATAATGCCTTAAGTTCTATTTAGCAAGGAAGTCTTACTCTATTCCAGTTGTACTACTAAAAAATCTATCCTTTTTCAAGCCAATCTTAAATACGTCATTTTGCTTTTTACTAAAGGGAAAACTCAAACTGCCTCATTTCTACCTCTCAGATTATAGCTTTTGTTCTTACTTTAGCTTTTGCTTTTATTTTACAGAACTTGAGAAGCCCTGGAGGCTATTCTTTCTGGACAGAGAAATACCTGGTTAGTGAAAGAGGAATGTACTCTTGGAGGAAAATGAGGTGAAATTCCCCAGTTTATTGCTCAACTTTATACATAATCTTTCTGGTGTGTTGGAGAGTAGATAAATGGTAATTACAAAACATTTATTAACAGTGTCTTTGTTTGGAAACACTAGAACTCAGTAATAAGTTATAACTCCAAACATAGCCAGTAATGTTTTCTACCTAGTGTTAGGAAATACAGAAATTTTCCCTCACTTCAGATATTTGCTCAGTTTATTGCAGATGATGGCAGGTCAGAAATTCAATTGAATTTATCTTCTGCTGATTTTGGAGGGTTTCAGATTAAAGATGGATAAGTTCTCACTACCTGTAGTGTCATATTTAAAATCTAGTAACCATTTGTATATTTGGTTGTGTATATACAATGCTGGGCACTCTTCTCAGAAACTTACATTTATCTTCTGAGTTCACAAAACTCTATGAGCCAGATCATGATTTTATTTTTTATTTTTTTCCGCAGGATGGGTTAAATAATTTTCCACTAACAGAACAGGGATTTGATCCACTAGTCTGAAGCAGAGGTGCCCAGCCCTGGGGCTGTGGACCAGCACATGTCGTTGATCTGTGGGCCGCACAGCAAGAGGTGAAGCGGTGGGCCAACAAGCAAAGTTTCATGTATATTTGCAGCTGCTCCCCAGTACTAGCATCACAGCCTCAGCTCTACCTCAGATCATCGGGGGTTAGATTCTCATAGGAGTAATGATTCCTGGTGCCAGAAAGGTGGGGGATCACTGGTCTAGAGAGTAAACGATTTAAAAGTAATGGGTAGAATGCTGCTATTGTTGACAAAAACCCTGAAGTATATGGTAGTTTCTGGGACATCTTGAAGTTCAATACGCATTTGTTGACTTTATTGAATAACGATTAAGTTTAGAATATTTCATTTCTTTCTTTTTGTCTAATGGACTATCTGAAGCCTTAGTTTTCTTTTTGAGACAAGTAACATAATATTATATCTTTATGTGAAATTTTTAATATTGCATGCAAAATGTTGAAAATTGGTGTTTATTGACCAGACTGAAATTCTAAAGGCCTTGGACCATGTTATATTTCTTTGTATCATCATAACAGGAGTACATTTTTGGTTCATAATTTCTTTAAGCAAAGTCAGTATTGTTTGGTCAGTTGATTAGAATATAAATTTTCATTGTGTGGGCCTTAATGGTTAGTTTTGCTTTAGGGCTAGACAAAATTTAGAAATAGTCCTTTTAATTCTTATTGCTGCTCAATTTCAGTGGTTTTGATTCCTCTTTTAATAACAATGGATTATAAAAGAGATGAGAAAGTGTGAAAAAAATCCTTGCCACTGATAAGCACAATAATTTAAGGAAGACTAAATATTCCCAATATATATGTATATATACACATACACACACACGTGTGTGTGTGTGTGTCATGGCAAAAGTTGAATATCCTCCATGATATTTGGTTATTAAAAGAACAGGCTTTTTAAATATAGTTTTGGAAACATTTAAATTTAAGTATTGTTAGAGAAATGCCAAAAATAATTCTAATGGAATAGCTAGCAGTTTCTCAGGAATATAACAACTATGTTATAGCAGAATAGGTCTTATCACAAACAATAAATATGAAGCTGAATCCAAGAGTGAATGAATAGCAAATCTGAGTTCTGATGACTTCCCTGGGCAGCCCCATGATTCCTAAACGGGAGCGTAAACCGTGACCAGTACTCCTTTATCGTGCCTCATGATTCTGTGTAGAGAGAGAACATTTTTCTGAGTTTACTTGAGATTCACTAGGCTTCTATAAATCTAAGAGAAATATTATTAGAAAGTAGATACCTTTAGCTAATATTAAAGTATAAATCATGATTGGAAGTAAGAAATCTCAATTCTTTTATTCTGCAGAGAAGCACACATTCTTTCTGTAGAAAAGAGCATGTTTCCAGCACCATCCCAGACAAGAGGAGACTCGGGATCCAGGCCAGGCCTGAGTATAGCGCAAGGAGGCAGGGCTTGGAGAGGCCCTCCCAAGGACACGTGGTGCGAGGCACTTAGTGTCCACAGAGGATATCCATGAATCTCTAGGGATGAGTTTCTCTGCCTCAGTGCTCTTGACACTTGGGGCTGGCTGTGGGAAGCTCTCCCGGGCACTGCAGGGCTTTAAGCAGTGTCTCTGGTGTCTACACACTAGATATCAGTAATACTCCCCCTTCTCAAGCTGTGACACCCAAAATGAATTTAGATATTGTCAAATATCCCCTGGGGGACAAAATCACCCCCTTACACACTTGCAATAGTTAGCTCCAGGGAAGATCGACTTGAGAGACCAACTGAGAGGAGCCGTGCATACAGAGTGAGAGATGATGCCAGAAATACACTCTAAACTAATCTAGTGAAACCTCTCTGGATTATTTATTTATTTATTATTATTATTTTTTAAGCATGTCTGTGGCCTTAATGTGCCAAGGAAGACAGCTCTTAAGAAAGCAATTGCGTATCGGAAGGTGTTATAGTTCCTTATGTTAATAAAGATTGGTAAATGTTAAAATGCTAAAGGTACAGGGTGTGCTCTCTGTCGAGCTAAGAAATTTTAAAAGATAATACTTGATAAAAGTGTTCCATGCACAGATGTGTTTGGTTAAACAATAAAGTTTTCATAGACTTCTCAAAGCGTTTAATATGCTAATGTGTTCTATGAAGCTCCAAATATGTAACCTCTTACCCAAACTTATCTGACCACCCTTTAGAAAAAAATTACTACATTATGAAGTATAGTGATGTTGGCTAATTTTTATTATTTTATTATCTTATCCTGAGATGATACTTTATGGAACAATTCCACAAATGCTTTTATTTTATATTGAAAAGGAAAACAGCGTGGATCTGAAAATCGAGCCTTTCAGACTCATGTCCACAGCCTCTTCAACTCAATAGACTCTGTGCAGAATACCAATCAATACTTAGCAATTTATTTTATAATTTTATTTATTTTTGTTCCAATACTGCTTTCATATGCCATGTAAACATTTTAAGTGTCAAATAAGCTGTCAAGGCAATGTAAATATCATGAGACATATTACTGTTATTGTTATTATCACTATATGAATGTCCTGTTGGTGAAATTCTTGAGACATGTATGTAGACACACACATGCACACACACAAAATGAGTGGCAATGAAAAAACAAAATAATAAATACTAAATGTTCTTAGAATGAAAAGCTATGGTAGTATATAACTGTATTTTCTCTTTACAAAGACTAAGCTGCTCTGAGGGAAACAAATTTCTTTACTTCATGGTCTTTTCTACATATCTTTCGTCCTCGTGAAAAAGTAAATGTTGATTCTCCCTGAATTAGTTTTAATATATTTACAATGTACGTGAGTTCTGTGTATCTCTACAGAAAACATAAATCCCATCTGAAATCACATTTGGTTATAATTTGAAAGAGTATTTCCTACAAAAATAATAAATAAATAAACAAATCACTTTGATCTGCTGGGCAGATAATATTGAGAAAGGAGCATGGTTTCATAAAACAAAAATTCATTTTCGGTGCAGAAGCCCTCCTTGAGGAAGGAGCGTGTGGAGAATTTCTGTGTCCTGTGTACAGTTCTGAGCCGTTTTCATGTAGCACATTTCCCTGCCTGAGAGCTGAAAGAGGATAGAGTGAATCTCAGTGGATCAATTAACAGAGGGACCTGTCCTTCAACAGCAGAAGATCTATTTCAGGATTTGCATATCACTGAAAAAAATTACAAAGCTGAGATAAATACAAGCCCGATAATAACTCACTGCAGACTTGGCTCCATTCCTAGATTTCCTTGGCTGTTTGTCCTAATAAAGTGTCTCCATGGCACTTAGGGCAGGAAGGTTATTAGTAGCTGTCAATCAAAGGAGGGAGTAGGCATCGGAAGGAGGAGGAAGAGAAGAGAGGTGACATTCATCCTCTCTTCTCACTGATATTGGGTATAAAAGTCATTCAGAGCAAGTGGTTAAAAAGGGACAGGTCCCTCTCATCCCCGTGGAAAACAGAAAAGCTGCCTTGGTTACCAACAATTTAATAATAAAACGAAATACATCAATCATCTTTTTTCTACCTTATTGATGCCTGAACGTCCATTAATTCTGAGGAAATGAAGGACATATGAAAGAGATCTTTATGGGAGACTCTTAACTTAATATTGTTTTCTTATGTTTTCATGCAATGCATACCTATTGAGGCTTAAAATTAAAAAAAGAAATTTTTACCATTATCAGACATCTCTCTCTCTTTTTTTTTTAATGTTGAAATTTTTCTGTGGCATAACAAGTGAATGTCTCATGAAAAAAAATGGGCAACACATGTTTTCTTAGTTTATTTAAATTACATACAGTGATTTTGACTTTACCAAGTTGATACTTGAAACCTACCTATATAGCAATTAATTGATACTTTAAAAGTCTTTAATTTACTGTCTATTTTCTTAATTAAAGTATATCTACTGCTTGAGCACCTCGTCTCTCTATACGCATATTTTCATAAGTAACAGAGTCCATAGAGTGCTAATTGATATCCTGGTCTCCAGACAATACTTTACTAAATGAAATGACAATTATAGCCAATTAAAATTCACTTTACATACTACTTCACCTATTTGGTATGTATTATGCATGAAGACAGAGAGTACATTGCCTCATTGCTCAGAATTTCTGTGTCTTGGAAATTGATGGACAGCTCCAAGATCTTTCTTTCAGTGCATTTTGCCCCCTAAATCAGGGATCACTTGGGAGCTTATCAGAAACCCTATATTTTAGTGTTTCTTAGATTAAAGAGCTAATAAGAGCTGTTATTTGTTGCAGGTAGAGGCTTTTTTTTTTTTTTAATATTTGCCTAACGTACAGCAAGAGCACTTTTCTACAAAACTACTCTTGTGATGAGTATTTTTTGATACACCACTTCTAATTGTATATCCAATCTTCCAGCTCCTAGCTGCAAGATATCCTGCATAGACACTACTCATATCTACACCTCGTGATAACAGTTATGCATTGACCTGTTGCTCTTCACATAACTAGACTTGGAATTGTCAAACTTTCATTATTTTTCTAAGGCCCATTTAGCCTTGAACTAGTATCAAAAGGCACACAATATGTAACGAGAAAGAGAGCGCTATTAACCATTTACCTGTTTATTGAATAAAAGGGATGTCTGTTTCCTGTCATTTCTCTTTAAAAAAATTTTAAATCAGAAATAATCTTTAAAAAAAAACATTAAAAAGAACAAAATATATACATAGAAATTCTGGGACACAAATAATAATATCATAAAATTAAAAATGGATTTCTGATATTTTGATAATATTTTGTTTAAACAAATGACCAAATTTATTAGGTAATGTGCATTCAACTGTGACTCAATCCCTTTAATTATTATCTATCCTATTATGAACACATAGTGCCTTCTTATAAGAGGATATATATCCCTTTAAAAATATATTTTAACTAGAAATATTATGATGTGATGAGACATGTAGAGTTCTGCTTTCAATAATGTTACCTCATGTTTTTCATTCAATGAGTCATAATGTTTTTATAATATTAATTTTATTTACCTGTTTGCATGGATCTTGCATTTGGCTGAGTAATTTCTGAGCAACAAGTATTCGATCAAATTCTAGGAAACTCTGGGCTTTTAGGGGTTTGAACTATAAACTGTTTAAATATGAATTGTTTTGTAAAAGCATGAAAAATGAAAAGTCAATACAATTGTGATTTGCATGTAGAAACATTTTATTGATTTCAAAAGTTTAACTGCATTCCCTATAAATTATATTTGTTTTTGGTTTGTTTGCTTTTCATTTTTGATGAAAAGTCACATTAATTATCCAAGAAGAAAAAACAGTTTGAAATTTGACATTCATTTGTAAAACATTTACCTTAAAATATATTTGCATTAATAAATATCTAATTTTAGTCAGCATTTTTCATCAGTCTTGGATTATATTTTGAGTAAGGTTTAAGATTAAGTATCATTTTCATTTACAACATTTTACTCCAGAATGTTTTCGATAATTATTAAACAGGTTGCCAACATCAGACATAATAGAAAAATAACTTCTAAATATCACTCTCCAATATTTTTTTTATTTTAACTATAGAATGATGCTGAACACTTATGTATATACTTATAATTGAATATAATATATTATGAATTAGATTTTATAATCATGAGTTTTCATTTTGATAATAGGATTATTTCTTCTCTCCCTTCCTTATTTACTTTCTTTGCTGTTTTCTTATGAACTAATCCATTTTATGCTCTGAATCATCTGAATCATCTGAATCATGGAATTTAACAATTTCTTAAAAATATGCTTTTATCTAAATGAAACTGTTGGAAGTCATTTTGATTTAGTCATTTTGACTAAACTCCCCAATGAGTGATGTGATCTTTACTATTTATAATACTCTGTTCTAAGGATTGCTATATTCAATTTACAGTAAAAAAAAAAAAACAAAAAAACAAAAAAAACCCCCTTTTTCTAAAATGATAAACTTCTGACCTTTTTCCTTACATTTTAAATGTTTGTCTTCTTTACTTTTTGATATTTAAATATCACTAAACATTTCTCAGAAGCAAAAAATTGTTGTATAATATTTTTTTTTTTTTTGCAATTACAAAGTTTGATTTTTTTCCTTCTGTCCCCTCCCCCCCCCAAGAAAAGTTGTTTTGCACAGTAAATAAAGTGCCAGTGCAGACAAATGTAACCAACATTAAGCTGGCCAATAGAATTCAACAAATTGCTAAGGTCATTAATATAATTTGTTTTGGCACTGTTACATTTCCTAGTGCTACTCTGAGTAGTTTTCTGGGTACATCAATTTGTTTTCAGCTATTGTGAAGTTGGATATCTTGGCTTTCATCCAAAGCACCCTCTCAATTTGCATATCTTTGTTATCATTTCAGGTTCTCAGAACATACTGTGGACTATCACACCATCTGCACCCAGATCCTCACATCCAAACACAAATTAAAAATGAAACTGTAAAATTTGCAAGGAAACAATACAGACCTTTTATCTCATTCTCCCTCTGTTCATTTTCAAAAGAGAAACTTGCTTGTAGCCAAGCATAGCAAAAAAGGCTTTTATTAATTGGACTGGCATCAAGCATGCATACATAAAATTGTTTATTTTTTCCCTATAAAGGGGTTGCCTGACATAAAAGGGTCTTTGAAGATGACATTCAGATTTTGACATTTGCATGATATTGTATAAATATCAGAGGTAGGAGACTTTTCTGACAAACCAGATGGGTCAAAAAAAAAAAAAAAAAAGAAAGAAAGAAAGGCACTTCCACAGAAAGATAATAGTCTTTACTTAAAGGATATTAACTTCTCCTTTAAACTAGGAATTATTAGGCAAGATAAACAAACATATTTGTTACAAACTAGAGTTTTTATTTTTTTAAAGAGATTTCTGTTCCTGAAAAAACATGAAGTTTATTTTTGCTATATTCTATTTTTCAATTAAGAGCATATAATGTAATTGAATCTTGGCCTTCTAAGAGCTATAGCAATTAAGTGTTATTGTTGAACTCATTACTGCTGGATGGTCTTAATTTTGATTGTAGGTTGGGCTCTGGAATGTTTTTGAAGGATAAAAGGGCATTCTGAGTCCCTGTATTCATCAACATCTGGATTATGCAAGCAGAGTTTTTCCCTTCCCTTTGTGATTTCTGAATGCAGATGGAGGCAGGTTATAATTTTTCTCAATAATAAGTGTCCCTCCCAACCCCCATCAGTATATCTGCCCATTAAAAAAAAAAGAGGAAAAAAAAAGAAAAAAAAGAAAACCACCTACATGGCACTTCGGGGCAAAGGCAGGAGAGGAGAGCAGACAGATGACAAGGGGTTTTGCTGATGGTGTACTTCCGTATGGATTTCAAATGCCAGCAAAGGGGATCTCCTCCATCTGAGTGTATAATAGAATAGCACAAATTTGATTAGACTTTTTGACCCTTATATCAACCAAGAATCAGACACAGTCAGCAGTTGTGCACAAAAGTCAGTTTATGTAGTCAGCCTTCAGCATAGAACATTCTTTCTCCAGGCCCCTGCAGCCTGTACACAGTTTCTTGGTGCCTTTACTCTCACAATAATCTCAATATATACTCTGACCTCCTGGAGAAATTTGTATGTTTTCTTCTTTGTAAGTCTCGCCTTGAATAATAACACTCTTCACCTACTCTCCAGAAGAGTCCAAAATTGAAAGAAAAACACATGTTTTCTCGAAATTATGGTCAGTAATAGGTCTGAGTTTCACTCACACATGGACTGCATTTGAAGTCAAGGCAGTTGTAGCTAGAGGATCCTAGAGGCTCATATATATGAGCAACTGATAGACTCTATCACTTTAAATCATTTGTTACATCATCATCACCAAGTTCTGTCTCTTACCTGAAAGTCCTACCTTCCACATTCATGATGTAAAACTATGTTTCTCTTTAACACCTTCCTTTCTCAGAGACCTTACTGAAGTCTCCCTGTTGATCAGATGATCTAAATTTCACATCCAGGCCACCTTCAAGAACACCTTTGCCTTCAGATTCCTGTAGTTCTCAGTGTCTCCTTCACTCTCCTTCCAAATTCTCCTCTTTATACTTCTGATTTAAAATAAATTAATAGAAGATGAATATAGTGAGTAAAATTGCATAAATTAGTGGTATAAGGCAAGACTAGTTTAACTTAGAATAAATCCCTCCTCGCCCCACCTAGTAATCTCCTTGCAGCTAGCTGGGTCCACTTACAATACAGCTCCACCCTGCAGATAACTAACTATGGGGAATGGGAGTCAGAGCGTCTTCTACTTGGGTAGATGGGGATGTAGTTTTTCTATTGGTGTTTGAAATATGGAATATCGCCAACAAGGTTTTATGTTGTCAGACCAGCTTCTTCCCTGTCTTTCATCGAGAGAAAACGGTTTTTGTTAGACCATTTTGTTGTCTGTTCCTACTGGGGGTTCTGGCTGGCGGATCCTACAGCAACCTGTGAAGGATACGCGGGAGCACTAAGGACAACCAGGAAATAAGCTGCACGCTGTTCCTTAAGTCCTGAAGGCCCATCCACACTCTTCTTTCCACCAACAGAGTCTTTCTTTGCTCGTTTGTTATATTCAGCTTTTTAGCATTTTAAGAGGAATGACTGAGTGAAATAAAGCTGCTCTATCTTAGGGTATTTGCTATCCATTTCTTTACCCTTGATTATTTCTCCCACTATGTTTCAATTTTTGTGTTAAATGTATTGCTGTTAATAAACATGCAGTTATTGGGAAAATTGTGCTGGGTGACATCCATTCAGTTAAAGAAGACACAGTTCTGTATCTTGTGTGCAGGGTTGAAATCTAAAACTGTCTTTATCTCTTGTACTTCTGTCTTTCTCTCCATTTTTACTTTTTCTCTTCCTCCTCTACCTGTAGTGCTACTTGACTCCAGCACTGTTTTCACTATTGCTCATCATCAATCTAAGTTTTCATCTAAAATCTCAACCTTTTGCTCTTTTAAAAAAAACTTAAATGCTATTTATTAATTCTGTTAATTATGCAAATGAAATTTATTGACATAATGGTTACATTACATTTAGTTGTATAAGCAACTAAAATGTTCTTTGTATTGATATTGTAATATCCAACTTCTTAGACAATTAGAGAAAGAAAACCACATTTAATGAATTTTTACTATGTGTCAGGGACTGTATTATTATTTTTTTTACTTCCAATTTAGAAATCTCCTTCAATTAATAAGAAAATGTAACCTCTGCCATTGACTGTTATGGAAAATGGAAGTTAATTTTTGTCTCCTAGCTACACTTAATGAGACTAGCCAAACCCTTTAACCTTTACAATTTATATACTTTAGGCTCTAAGATCTATGTATTTTAGGAACAGAAGACTATCTATGGCTGAATATATAGTATTCCAAAACAAATATTTGAAAGTAAAAAGTATAATTCAATAGTTGATTTTATTTGAATTGCAAACACTAAAATAAAAATATGAGCCTTTTTTATTCAGGAAATAAATTTATGGTTTTAGTTTACTATTAATTAGACATTGGCCATTTGTCTTTGTTCTATTATTATTATTTTTTAATTTACAGATATCCAAAACTGATTTTGTTTTCATAAAACCAATTTGGAAACAAAAGCACAAAGTATTTATATAACAAAAATATTAAACTCACAATGCTATAATTTGGCAGTTCACAATTAAAGTGCATCTTTAGTAGCTGTGGCATCTCTGCTCTATTCCTTTATCCTTGCCTCCTGAAGTGACAAGTTGGCTTTTCTCTGTCTTCTTAGAGTTCCATTTTTATTTAGATCTTTCTTTCCTCTTCCATTTAAATGTTTTCTTGAAAGAGGCTGATGTATCTCAGAAAAAATAATCAGAACTGTAACATAGAAAATGGATATTTTCATAGTAACAAAGAAAAGCATCTGAAACTAAAGGATTGGCTTTCTTAGGGCTTGGAAGAGTAGAAGAAATATTACATAGTAATTTAAATCATCAACTATTGATACAGCTGGGCTGGGTTCAAAGCGTCACTTCAAAGCCTGGTCCTCCCTCTTATGAGCTGTGTGGTCACTGGCATGTCAAATAATCTCTATGCCTCAGTGCCCTCACCTGTAAATGGGATTCATACCAGTACTGGTCTCAAAAGAGTTGTATAAGTAAGGAGTAAATGAGTTAATGTATATATAAAGTATTTAAACAAGTGCCTGGTACATAGGGCTATATAATATTTTGATATGCTAATTTTCAAGTACTTATATAGGTGAGATAGAATTTTGGAATGGGGATACTTTAAAGAATCTCT
This sequence comes from Eonycteris spelaea, assembly GCA_003508835.1. Lineage (NCBI taxonomy): Eukaryota > Metazoa > Chordata > Mammalia > Chiroptera > Pteropodidae > Eonycteris > Eonycteris spelaea. The sequence continues at coordinate 3,369,358 of PUFA01000137.1, forward strand.
GAAACAACTTGAGTTCCAGTGTGTGAAAGTGATAAATACAGGTGTGTAGATATATGTATAGATATAAAGAGGGTATATAAAGATAATAAAATATGGAGGTAGAGATATAGAAGTGGATATATAAAATGCTTCCTCGTAATTACAAACCCCAAATAGTAAATCTTAGTAATTTTTAAAAATTAACAGGCAGTCATTGTTTTGTTTGTTTTGCTTTTTGTTGGAAAAAATGGAAATAATTTGGCATTAACTTGGGCAAAAGCATGAATAAAGACACCTACAAAGAGGTCTTTAATTCCTTATGTGGTGAATGACACCAACATCCGGGATTATGTCTTAAATGTTAGAGACATTTGGCTATTTTCTCTGGGTCTACCTCCTTTCAGCATAATGTCACTGCAGGGGAAAATCCTATAGTTCACTTTCACAGCTCTTGTGTCCATTAGCTTCTGCAGTGGGTTCAGTTGATGGAAAATGTTGGCAGAATATTGAGGTAAGAAAAAAGAAGTTGAGGTAATTCTCTCTTCTCTCTGTTTCAGATGCTGTCTCAGAAGGCAGCAGCAGCTAGTCCATCTACCAAACATACCCACTGTGGTCGCAGTTTGCTTTTGGTGCCCTCAGTCACTTTGCTGGTTTCATTACCTCCTTGCATTTCTCTAAGACCTCTAGTTACAGCAGTTCTCAGCTGTTGTTATTTTCTATATAGCATTCCTACCATGTTATATATCGCTTTTCAGCAACTCTACCAGCTAGATAACTAATTCGCTCAATTAAATTTCCTTTTTATAAAGAGATTCCATTTTTTCTAGTTAGTGCTTGACTCAGTTACTATTCCTGATATTCTAAGGTACCGTAAACCCAGTGGAGACAAAATTAATAGATAACACTTAAATAAAGCTAAGCCACCCAAATAAAATGAGAAACAATATAACAATTATGTTCATTTAAACTACGGTATTCTAAGTCATTGATTTTTCCCTCTGGTATCCACTCACCCATTCAATGAGTATATTTTGAGCTTCTACCAGGTGCCAAGCACTATTATAGGCTCTAGGGAAAGAACAGTGTTTGAGAACAGAGTCCCTGCACTCATGTTCTATGCATTTCAGTGTGGCAAGTCCGATACTCAATAATTAATATTCACTATTAGATGGTGATGAGTACCAAAAAGAAAAATCAGGCGGGTGAGGGACAGATAATAGAAATGGTGCTTTAAATTGATTGGAGAAGGCCTCACTGATGGGTGATGTGGGGCAGGGTTCTAATTTCAGTGATGAAGAATGTTCTAGGATACCTTTGTGGTGAGTTAGCCAAGCAGAGAGAGCAATGAACATTAACTCACCTTTTAAAAATAAGAAGAAAACAAACAAATACAAAAGGCTTCTTAATGGCAAAAAAAGAAAATTCTACTATATGTTGCACAAAAAAAGTAGACAAGCTGTTTGTATACCAGACCAGTTAAATACAGGCCAAACCCATTAAACAAGGCTTAAAAGGACATTTCATAACACCACAGGTCATAACAATGGGGATACAGCATATATCACTATCTGTGTGTCCAATGCAGCAAAATAAGCAATTCTCGTAAAGCATAAACTGCAAGAGATACATGAATAGAGAAAAACAAACACCTTACTCATAGGAGATTTTGAACTAAGCGAATTAAAAATTTGAAAAGAATTTAGAATGGCTCTGTCCAAGAGAAATGTCATGGTGGCTTCATATATAATATAAGCCAAACATGTAATTTAGATATTCTAAAAGCCAAAATAAAAATGTGAAGAAAGTCAGGTAAATTGGTTTTGAAAAATATTTATTTAACAAAATATATCCAAAATATTTTAGTTTTAACATGTAATCGTCGGTGAGATATTCTTATTTGTTTATTTGTCCTCAGTCTTCAAAATCTGGTTTGTACATTACATTTATATTACATCTCAGTGTGAACAAACCACTTTTCAAGTATTCAATAATTAGGTAGACTAAGCTTCATAATCAATAGAATAAATCATACATATGCATAGATATTTATTAAACTTTGAAACCTGATAATGGGGAAAGATACTTTTTTTCAAGTGTAGATGAAACATTTAAGAAATTAAACTATATAATAAGCCATAAAGAAAATTTAATAAATAAAATTTAAAAAATAAAAATCACACAGATAGCATACCCTGATCACAATGTCTTAAAACTACAAATCCAAAAAATAACCACACGCACACACACACACACACACAAGTGTGTGCGTACTCCCATTTATCCATCTGGAAACCAAAAAGAAAATAAAAACAAAGCAAACTTATCATTAAAATATTCTTGAATCAACAGAGAAGTGCAAATAAAAACTGGGGATCAACCAGAAAACAATAATAATAAAATCATTTTACATTAGAGTCCATGGACCACAAGTCATGGAGTACTCAAAGAAAGTCAGGAGCATTGAATATTTGGAACAATGAAAATGATAATAAATAGAATAAGATTCTAACTTGAAAGTCTAGGGAAAAATATAAGGAAAGCAGAAGGAAATACAAGATAAAGAAATAATTACTGAGAAATTATTAAAGACATAGGAAAACTAATGAACAACACCAAATGCTCATTCTTTTTTTAAAAAAAATCAATGAATCAGCCAAATAACTAGATACCTTAATCCAGACAGGAGAGAAAGCCCAAATACACAGAATTTGAAAAATGTCAGAAAAAAATGATATTTTAAACAAATGAAATTAAAACAAAATAAAGGAAGGTTTTTAATACAAATTTATTCAAATGAATTTGAAAATCTCGATGAAAGAGATCTTTCATAGAAATATAATTTAGCAAAACAACCATAGTAGAAGTAGAAAGTCTAATCTATCTAATATTCATAAAGGAAAGAGAAACAAAAATGAGAGAAATTTATTATAAACCCAGATGATTCCATATGGAAATATCATCAACTGTAAAGACGCATAAGAGCTAATATTTCCGAATATATTTCAGAAGACAGAAAAAGAAAAAAGTTTATTTTTTAAAAATGAATTGACTATAATAAATACTAAGGATGGTACAAAACCTGATAAGAGCATATGACAATGAGCACTGGAAACCGATCTCACTCTTGAATAGTAATAAAACATTTTACGGAACTCTTTCCTGAAAAGAAAACTGAAAAGACAATGATAAAGTATTAAAAATTAAAAAAGGTTAATATCCCTAATATATATTTTTAAAAGACTGACAACTCACTGGGAAAATAGTAAGAGATATGAAATGGGTCAAAGAATAATTTATAGAAATGACCTTGAGTTCTGAATGGACATTCAATTTCACTTATAATAAAAGAAACATAAGTATACTGATGTGAAAAGTTTGATAAATTACTGTGATGGCAAAGTTGAGGGCAGTGCTCCTACATAACTAGGACAAATGAAAAATTGTACACTCCATGTGAGGAAGAATTTGGTAACGTCTAGCAGCATTAAATATTCTCTTATTCTTTGGTTCAGCAGTCTTGTTTTTAGGATTCAATTCCAAAAGTACCTGGGCGAAAATAAAATGGGACAAATATACAATTTTATTAAATGTAGCATTATTTTTGTTTTTAAAAAATTATAAATTCGAATGTCCACAAATGGGGCTGATGAATAAACAATGGTATATTTTCATAGGGAGTACTATGCAGCTATAAAAAGGAATAAAGAGATTTCCATATACTGATGCATAGTTATTTGCAGAATATATTCTAAAGTTAAATAAAAAAGCAAGGAAGAGAAAAATAGGTGTAGTATGTCAGCTTTTGTGCAAGCAGAGGAAGAAAATACGTATATTTAATTATTGCAAAAATATTGAATTACATATTTATAATATAAAGAAATAAATCATATATCTCACTTCGTTTAATGTGAGATAGCTAGATATCATATGACTACTGGCTGATGCAGTATGCAGGACATGGTACCAACTGTGAAGTATTCTTTTCCCCTGCCAGAACATATTTAAACTGTGATCTAATAAAGCCTTTACATCTATTAATCCACTAATATTTCTGAACTACGGGGACAAGCTAAAGATGATTCCAAAATAGCAGTTAGCCAAATCTAGAAAATGACATATTTTTATAGGACAAGCAACCCAATTTCTTCAAGTTGATGATATAGAAATGAACTAATAATAAAGAAAGGGATAATCCTCTAATTAAAATTTACTTAAACATAACTTAGGGATGGAACAATTCAAGTGGTCCCACTAGAAAATGGACCAGAAAATAGTTTAGAATGATCACTTTGTTAGCTGTGTTGCCTGTGTAGAAGTTATAAAGTACTATTGTTTGTTTATTTTGAGATGAGTACTGAAGCTCTTGGTGAAGGGGGTTGAAATCATGTGAAATCTGAGATTTCCTTTTAATACTTCAAGAAAGAAGGAGGCAGAGAAAAGGGTAGAAAAGTTAAGAAAACAAAAAACAACATATTACATAGTCATGATTGTTAAGCTTGGTTACGGGTTACTGGTGGTCCTTCATATTTTCTATATTTACCTACATGAAAAGATTTTCATAATAAGAATGAAAGAAAACAAAAGGGAAAGTTTGAAGAAGGAGAAAGTTTTCCAATTACATTAGTCATGTTATAAAACAAAACATAAAGTAATAGTGAAGCACAAAAATAAGTTAGTTCCCAAGCTCGTGGGTCTGGAATAAGCTCTGTTTCACAAGTTTTTTCTCAGGTCTGGGCTCAAGTGGCAGTTACTAACTGGGGCACCTTCTTCTCAGAATGGAAGACAAAAGCTCCCGGAGAAGCTGGCAACATCACACAATGGCTTCTTGGCCCCAGCTCAGAATAGGAACTCTCATTTTTCCATATTCTATTGGTCAAAGCCAGATACACACTCAAGGCCAATTGACATATACATGGCAGGGACAGTCATTTCTCTCAGGGAAGTTTTGACAGATATGGGGCCTGTGGGAGGAGGTGGGAAGGGGAAACTTATGGAGTAACAATCAATCACAGGGAATGAGATTCAGAGTTTGATTTTAGGTGTGCCATTCACTCTTAAGTGCAGGAGGAAAGTAGACAGTTAAATGTAGAAGCCCTGATTTCAAGAAAGATATTGCATGGAGATGGAATTTTTAATATCAATTTACTAATGTTTTCACTGAATTTCCTTGATAGTTTGGTATTAAATATTAAGAAAGCATATTGGTGAGACTAATCATGGATATTTTCCAAATCTTGGTTAGAAATGTGTAAAGAGGTTTATATAAAATAGCAGAATTCAAATAAAATACAAATAGAATTGCAAATTAATTTTCAAGTCTAAATGATTCTGTTAGATGATTTTTATCCTAGGTTATCCTCCTGATTTTCTTAAATCACAAAATGGCAACCAGCAAAATATTAGGGCATCTCAGATTCCACAGAACATAAGGTATCATCTTGTCTTAATTCCTGGATCACTTCAACAGTTCGGTTCCTTTGAAAACATCTGTGCAGATGGTCATCCAGATTTGTATCTTCTTTCAAGGAAACCACATTATTTCACACTGTGCCCCATTTAATTTTGGAATGATGTCCAGTGCGTCCAAGCTCTGGCTGACATCTTGGTTCTGTATTTACTAACATTACAGCCTCATTAGGCTTCAGTTTCCTCAGCTGGGAATAGTGATACCTAGATTTTTGGTCCATCAGTATACAGTGAGAACGATGATTTTCTTAAAGGTGCATCGAATCTCTTCAATATTCTATGACACCTTAAAAATTGCTTATCATAGTTTCAGAATCATAGCACAATGCTATTTCAGCAGCCTGAGATGTTGTTTATCTGGGACTATGGGAGTCTTCTCAAGCTTGTCTACATATTGGGAGCACCTGGGAAAAAATTATGAAGTCTGGTCCCCACTCCTAGAGAATCTGATATAAATATCAGCAGTATCTCTTAAGTATTGAACTGTTAAAAGTTCCTGAGGTGATTCTAAGATATAGTCAGCACTGACAACCACTGTCTTAAGGATTAAGGATCTATTTAAAGCAGAGAGATGATTATTCTTTTAACCAGCACCCCTTTCTTGAGCTAAAATTCCCTATTGACTTTAAATTAGAACAGTTGTTTGCACAGAGTAGTGAATTTTCAAGCCACGTTCAGAGAAAAGAGTTTATTGGAAAACTATAAATGCAACAAAGAAAATAGAAATAAAAATCCAAGAAGAGACAAAATAGTAACACTGGTCTTCATAAATGTTATTATGGAGTAATAATGTTGCCTCTGGAGTCAGAGCTAGTCTGATGCTGCTACACTCCAGTTTATTGAGTCTCAAAATTTAGCATGCATCAGAATGATATAGCAGGCTTATTAGACACAGGTTGCTGGGCTCTCTACCCTCAGAGTCTGTGATTCAGTAGACTTGGTGTTGAGCTCAAATTGTGCATTTCTCATAAGTTCCCCAGTGATGATGATGATACCCACATGGAAGACACACTTTGAAGACACCATTCGAGTTGTCTGCTCTTCTGGTACCTCTATGAATTGGCTTCATCTGTATTCACTGATGCTGCTTTCTCATTCCCCTCTCTATGCCAGATGGCAGTGATTCTCTAATCTGTGTTCTAGAATCCCTCCAGATGATTCTACTGCAATATGGAGTTTGAAAAGCATTATAACAGGACTCGACCTCATTCATTCTCCCTCAGGTTTTGCTCTCACTATCACTGGGAAGGTTCAAATTCCTGAGAAGCAGCAGCTGATTGGTCCAGTTCATCTTTTACACCAGACTATAGATCTCTGGTCACTGGTCAGTTTGGTTTGACCATATACTCAATCCTCCATGGTAATGGTGAATCTCATCCCAAAGATTTTGATTCAAGAAGCTTGTCTGCATTGCAGCCAGTATTAAAAATTATTGCTACAGAAGAGGTTTTTAAAGAAGGGTCTTTGGACTGGTAGCATCTGCATCACCTGAGAAACTGATAGAAACACAAATTCTCAAGCTTTATCCTGGACTTCTCTGAATCAGGAACTCAGGATGAGGCATGGCAATCTGTGTTTGACCAAACCCTGCAGCTGATGCTGTTGTATGTGAGGTTGACAATCACTACTTCAGAAGAACAGTTCAGCTTAGTGCTTCAGACCTCAAGTATTACTTTATCTCACCTCCAACTACATATGCCAGGTTGCTGGCAAGATTTATAAAGTACTTCAAAAAATATACAACCTCACCACTAATTTGCACATATTCAAACTCCAGATTTCATAAGTTCCAAACCATCTATTTCTAAATGAGATATTAAAAAACAACAGCAACACAGATCTGTCTTTGAAACCATAGGCTTCTCATTACTAGAGTTCTACATTGTCTGTGGCAGAAACCTTGTATAAATGACCTCGCTTTGGTTTATGATTGTGAAATCCACAAGGGTCATACTGACAATAAAATACTCCACAACTTACATGGCAGTGAATATCTGGTATGTAATTTTACATAAACAAATTCTACTTTGATGAAATTTAAACCTATGGAGTTTAAACAAAATGGCACTGGGGTTGAATCCCCAAAGAAAAAGTAAAAAATTTGAGTTTCTGTTTCTCCTTTTTTGAAACCCAGGTGCACATTAAAGTTAGTGCCAGGACATACACTTGTGTAATTTGGCTCAAGTGCAGGCTTTCCTGTTTAATGATATTAGACTGCCTATATCAGAATAACCACAGGCCTCAAGCGGAGTTCAGTGAGCCCCATCCCTTCAACAGGGCAAAAGGGAGAAACTTGCTTAGGTAACCAGTAACCTGCTCAGCCCGTACCATAACCTTCATCATGAAATCAATAAAAATATTGAAGGAAAGTATTGTTTTTTGCTTTGGATTGAATTACTTATTCAGCTGCTCACTTCATAGATCTGATGTAGGCAGATGCCTATATCAGGTGCTGCAGAGAACCAGAGGTCAAAATATTACTTTTCACCTTCTCTTTATAAAATAATTGGGGGAAAAAAAAGATAGACATGACCACCTTTTCCAAATCCTACAGTGTATGATCTGTGATGATAAAGTTAGGCTATTATAGTCATTAAAATGCATTTTTTTCTAAAACATGGTATCCTCAACTATAAAATCTTCATTGAGGAATAAAACATTAATCTTATAGGTCTAGAACTAGAACTCTTGCTTAGTAAACTAGAAGGAAGCAACTAATAAGAGTAGTAATTGTACCTTTCAATATTTAAGAACATATGTAAATAGTCACTTTGTGCTTTTTACAGATATGCTGGCCCATATCGGTTTACTCTGTGAACCCTGTACAATCCCACTGAGTCTCTCTCAGGACATTTTTTGTTCTCTACTCTACCAGTAAGCTGGGATTCTCCAGAGTTTGTGAAGCATCTCTCTCTGGATCCATAAGCTTTACTTCCTGAGGGATTTCACCTTTGCTCTCCATTTCGAATATTGGCCCAGTATCAATTGTCTCTGCTTGATCCTGCATCATTTTTTCACCTGCACTTACTGTAAGCACTAATATATACAAAACAAAACTCAATGTCTTTTCTCCCTTCTCGCCACAAACCTGGTCATTCCTAATGCTGCATCTTAAGCAATAGCTCCTGCGATTATTCCTGACTCCTTTCACTCTTCCCACTTATTTTCCATATATCCTACATTTATGGTTTCCTATTCTTATTGATTCTATTTCAGAATTACTTTTTAAATCTGCCCTTCACATCAATTCTCTATCATCTCACTTAAATTATTGTAATACTAACATATTTATTTCTGCCATTTTTTCATTCTAACCCATTTTCTACCTGCATAGTTTCTTCCTTAAATTGCGCTGATTATTTTTTCTTTCAAATTCTTCCATTGGAGTCAATGCTGTTTACAGAATGGAACCTAGTAGCATTCTTTATGAGGCCCTTCAAATCATTACATTTCATGTTTATCTTCGCCTCTATATGATTAATTTATGCTCCAACTCTTTGCTCTTTCTACCATTATCAGAGTACACCATGCTTTGCCAAGCCTTCCTATGCTGCTGCACTGGCTGCTGCCCTTGATTGCAAGGCCCCTACCTTCCTTCTCGTTTGCCCCATCCTATTTGTCCTTTCACACTAAACTCAAGTCTTAGTTCACTCAAACAGCCTTTTCAACTCAAGTCGTATTTTATTTATTCTAGCCCTTTGCACACAATATTGTGAGGTTCTATGTCACAGATAATTCTAGTGGTCACTCATATTGAGATTTCCGCTCCTCTCAGAGCATGTGGGAAGGTGACACAGCTCTGCTCCCTTGTTACCAGATTTAGCTAATGAGAGAGAAGCAGAAGTAGTAAGGGTCACTTCCAGTGCATAAGCATATAATCTCTTCCTCTGCTGCAGTGACTGAGGAGGCCTTGTCTTACACAAAGGGTAGCTATAACCAAACAGTCCCTCTACTAACCTGGGTTCCCGTGTGACTATGGGAGGCAGAACTTTTCTACCAACTCTTGACGAACAGGTAGTGCAAGTGAGAATAAACCTTACACTGTTTTGGTTATTTCTTGCTGGATAACCAGAAAAACAGAGCAAAATGCAGTAGCTTAGAACAATAGTAATTTTTAATTTCCCCAGACACTTTCTCTGATGGAATGATGTGGGCTTCCTTACAGCACGGTGGCTGCATTCCAAGAGAACAAAGGCAGAGGTTGTCAGGCCTCTTGAGAACTAGATCTGAAACCAGAACATGATGTTGGTCAAAGCAAGTCACAAGACCATCCCAGATATAAGAAAAGAAGAATACGATGCCTTTATGGGAGGCTCATCATGGACACACACAGAGGGGATATATTGCTATTGGTCATCTTTGGAGACTAACAACCACACTGAGTAAAGCCAGTGAGATTTAGAGGTTATTTGTTATTTTAGCAAATCCTAGCCTTTCCTGGATGATACATGTTACCTGTATGTTTATCTTATGAAAAAATTTGTAGCTTCTCCATGGTAAAGAGAGTCATGTAGTTGTATTTTATTTAACTTTTGTCTACAGTTCCCAAAATAATGGTTGAATCATTGCCAGCAATTTACTAAAGACATATTGAATGAATGAATGAATGTTATACTTATAGCAACAAGGAAAATGTAGCCTTAAAAAAATAAATAATATAGAGAACAGAAGATGATGTCTGAGTAATGTGGTATAATAATACTATATGTGTTGCCCATTTACTAGTACATTGTTTATATCTAAAATTGGTTCATATATACTATCCTTTTATACTCTCAGACTTTCTGCAAAATATGAAAAATTGGATATAATTACAATAATTTTGCAAATACTTAAGTCAATAAAGGCGGAGAAAATATTCAAGATCAAATAACTGTCGAGTTGCAGATATTAGTCCTGTGACTTAGGATTCAGTCTTCTATTCACATACATGACTACATTATTACATTGGAATTTGGGAAATTGTTTGAAATTAAAAAGGAAAGAAATGAGATGAATATGTAAAGAGTGAAGGTCAAGGCAAAGATTTAAAGGAGGAGAAACATATTCAGGGAAAGATAGCTTTATGCCATTAAGAAAAATGTGGGTCGGTAATAGATTCAATGGATAATTTAATTAGTTGAAATGGATAAACGTGCTCAAGAAGAGAATACAAAAATGAAAAACACTCAGAAGAAGGTGTCAGATATGTATCTGTTACGTACAAAAAGGAAGTGCCACACATCATGGATCTTCTCTGCTAAATTAAGCAATTACAAAAGAGCGCTGTATGTATTTTCAAAGAAATAATTCATACAAAATAAAAATAAAATAGGCCATTTGGTTAGATAGGTGCCATCAAGCTCCATTTAGAGTTATGTTCTCCTCCTCAGAAAAGACCTCCTTTAGATATCTTTTCCCTCAACCTCCTTCTTATTTTTATTTTAAGGACAGCCACCTTCTGGAGAAAGCATCTATCTTCCTACTTCAGAGACACGCCACCGGTAAATAGACATTTATGGAAAGATCTGGAAACATAGACCATCTTTTGCCTGCTAATCTCACCTACACTTTGTGCTCTTGACAGGACTTTGGGTGTGTATGGAAAGACATGGTGGGGGAAGGGCCTTGAAGGGAGAAAAAAACACATCTCTCTGTGCCACCTTGCTGTGCTTGATTCAGCTCACCTTTTCATAATAATTCCCCACTCCTTCTCATAACCTCCACTAAATACACATATCAGTCTTAAAATAGTAAAAAAAGAATCTGTGTTTCTTTACATCGAAGAGTCTGGTTTTCAAAATCCATACCTTCTTTACACCATACTCAGTTCTGGTTCTCAACTTGTATTTCTTTTTATATCATGTTTGTTTATAGAATTGTTCCACTCTCAAAAGATAAGAAAATGCTGCAGTGAACTAGAATATTATTTCTCAAGTGTTTTGGTCTCTGGAATCCTTTAAATTCTTAAAAATTATTCAGGGCCCCAAAGAGCTTTTATGTATGTAGGTTATAACTATTGCTATTTATAATATTGAAAATTAAGACTAAGACTTTAAAAAGATTTATCAACCCACATGAATAACAATAACGACTCTAATACATGTTTATGTAAATAATGTTTTTTAAAATAGCTATATATTTTAAAACAAAAATAAGTGAATTTCATTGTTTTTACATTTTTACAAATGTATATAGTATCTGTCTTAATGGAAGACAACAATAATGTCATATCTGATTCTGCATTCAATTCTGTTGTGGTATGCAGGGTTTTGCTCTGTTAAATTTTATGAAGAAAATCCAGTTCACACATTTAAAAAAAAAAAAATGTGGGCCTACTCACTGAACTGATCTCAGAGACCCTCAGAGGTTTTTATATTACTCTTTGAGAAATGGTGTGTGTGTGTGTGTGTGTGTGTGTGTGTGTGATATGCAAGTATTTTATAGATAATTTAGGAATTGTAGATGAAACAATAAATGATAATAAACCTTAAAGTTTTAAGTTTTGGAATACAGCGAACATTGTCAGTAAAGAGTGATTATTAGGAATTGAAGAAATTAAATAAAGTTTCTTGGAAGTTGAAGACTTTTAACTGGATATTTGAAATTAGTTAGGACTTGGATTATCAAAGCTAGAGTTTGAGACATCTATATGGGAAACAACATGGAAAAATTGTAGAGATTGATTTTACAGATCTGAAGGCAGCAGAAACACCTGTCTGCATTCTGATATCTAGAAATCCCTGTGTGTGGTCCACCTTCTAACTTGCTATTTAGGCATCTAGTTGTTTACATCATAATGCATTTCATCATGACATGCTCTTTATCTTATGTTGTCCAGGAGCACAGGTGGTCAGTTCTTCTTCTCCAAAATGGGAGGGCTGGCTACTCCTTGCCTCCTTCCTGGGCTTAGGGAGGGAGAGCACTAGGACATGTATGTCAGGCTGCCCAACTCCAGCCACATGGGGAGTATTATGTGATAGCCAAGCTCAATGAGATGAAATCCTAATAGCTCAGCTCAACATTAAAGACCTAACCTTGTCATCAACCCCCTCTCTAGCTTCAAAATCAAGGCACAAATCTCTAAGAACTCTCAACTATGGTTATTTTTTTAAAAAAGTAAATTTCAAGTAATTTCTTCAACTCGACAGATAAGCATCAAAAAAAAAAAAGGCAAGTTGTGTCATTTAATAATTTATTCTTTTGGTGACTATAATAATAATATGGAGTCAGTTCAATACTCCTTGCATCTGGATATGTGGAGGCTCTCTTTGGCTGAGCAAGGGCTTGGTTTCCATACTTTAGGATACAAATCCAGTCTCCCCTGGAATGAGGTAACTGACTCCCACAATTTCACAGTCCAGAGAGGAAATAGTTTGCTCCTGAGAGTGTGCTGAGATTGGAGCTGAGGGCATTTGTAGAGAGTTCAAAGAAAGTAGGGTGATCTCCGTGGCATGAAGAACTTGGCAGCAAGGAAGGGAAGTAAAGAACTTACTAATTAGTCTTAATTCTGGCTTGGTACCAGATGAACTACAGCTCATGAAGTCTTGGGGATCACAAGTTAAAGAGAAACCTGACCTGTCATGTGAGGAACAGATATATTTAGAGATTTACCACTAGTTGATCACTCTTAGAAGCATATCTTATTCTATTACAGAGCACTTCTGTGAAGTAAGCAAAAAAACATATTTCTTGTCTTATACAGAGACACAAAATTCCAGAGAGAATTAAGCCTTATAGAAAATGATATAACCATTTTTTTATTTCTTTCAAGCATGGTAGTAGCTAATACCATTTTCAAGAGAAATTAATGTATTACAAATAATGAAAGCTTTAAGGCATTTAGGACTTAATTTTCTTGCCCTCTGTGTTTGAGAAAGGCTAAATTAGATAAATGAATTATATAAGGTAAAGAGATTTAAAGCTGATGTCCTCATACTTAAGACTCTTAAAATTGTTATACTAAGCCAAGGTGGAATGATAACACCAGCCACTGTGTGGTCAGTATCAAAACCCCATGCTTAAAAGAACATCAAAAGCCCCTTTCTACTGTGTACATTGTCTATTATGGTTTATCCTTATTTCTGGCCAAATTCCCAGGCTGCCTCTTCCATACTCTCTACCTTTTTAAAACTCTATGGCATCGTGCTATTTCACTGAACCTGAGACAGAGTTGAATGCCATCAGTCCAGCAACCTCATGCCTTACTGTACACTTTACGAATTAAGGGGAAACTGATGGAGTCTAACAAAAAGTACGGGAAAGTCGTATAGACTTCAGAGGTCTACAAAGGTCTTACTGAACCAAGGGAAAGAGCTAGTAAGCACAGAGCCAGTGTCAGGCTTGGGGATGGGATTAGTGATGGCAAAGAGAAGAAAATGAAGATTGCAGTCTTCGAGAGGTTCCAGATCATACTTTATAAAGACAGGTGAAGGAGACGTGTGTACAGTGTAGGACCAGGGGAGGTGTGGATGACATAATAAGAGATTGTGATCAATCATAGATGTATAATACAGTAAATACTGTATTTACAATACAATGAATTTTTACAAGAATAATGGATCAATGAGAGATTTTCCACACTCTGGTAGCACCTAAATAGGCTTATAGAGGCCAGAATTTTATGTTAAAAGAGAAAATTGTATCATATATATATATATATATATATATATATATATATGTGTGTGTGTGTATATATATATATATATATATATATATATGTAATTTCCTGTATATCATGATGTTTTGACATCTCAAAAAAGTGAATAAAAAAATAAAACTTTTCTCGCAGGAAAGACACTGCCTGTCCCAGGGCTAGCCAGTTCTTATAGATAAAAAAGGCTCAGCCAGGAACATGTCTTTGATATACAAATCGACCAAACCAGAGGTAGACCTCCTTTATCTAGCCCTTTCAGTCCAGGAAGCAACATTGCAGTAATAAAATAAGTAAGTCTTGGGAATATAATATATAGTATTATGACTGTACTTAATAATAATGTATTACATATTTCAAAATTACTAGGAGAATAGAGCTTAAAAGTTCTCATCAGAAGAAAAACAATTTGTAACTAGGTGTGGTGACAGATGTTAACTAGACTTATTGTGGTGATCATTTCACAAATATCTAAATATTGAATCATTATGTTGTACACCTGAAACTAATATAATGTCAATTATACCTCAATAAAAAGAAATAAAATGAGAAACAATAAAATGATTAATCTGACAGCAAGAGATGGAGCAGAGGAAAGGAAACCAGGTGGTAAGCAGAAATCAACCTGGCAATCATTCATTCATTTATTCATCATATATTTGGTATTACACAAAGTCTCTGTGTGGAAGTGGCCCCTCACCACACTTTAATTCACATTTTCACTCTGCTAAAGGTTTGACTACCAAGTGATCTATTATTAAAATGGATTCTGAAGTTGGAGTCAGTAGGTTCTGAGAATCCAGGGGCCTCTGGATCATGAGGCTGCTTTTGTTGGCGTGGACTTCCTGATGTCAAAGGGGTCTTGTGCATCATTTGCCTTCTTAAACTCCTTATTACTAAAAACAGGTAGCCAAACTAGACAATCTCTAAGTCCTTCTCTGCTACCTAAACCCTACAGTTTTGTATCCCACAAAACAGAGATGAAGTTTGAATGACTTCTTTAAGGAAGGATAAGAATTTGCCATGGGGAGCATGTGTGAAGTGCCCTGTGGGCAAAGCATCTGTACAAATCTGTTTTTTACATGAAACAGCAACACTGAAGAAAGCAAAACAACAACAACAATAAAAACTTGATTACCTGTGAAGGGAAGCCCAAGTTGAGACTTAAGTGTTAAAATTTGAAGGATGAGTCCCCCTGGAAGAAAAGAGAAATGGGCCACTCTAGAGTACAGTGGCATCTACAGAGCGTTCATAATGTGAGTGGAGCCTTGGTGGGTGGGGTAAGTGACGTGTGTGTATCGGGGCCCAACTAAGAAAGAGAAAGCAGGAAGTGGTTTGAATACAAAATTTAACATAAAGAATTAGAAACTATGATAGGGAATTAGAACAGGAGTCATGAGGCTGGGACCTGTAGTCTGGGAGTCAGCTGTTGTGAATAGTTTTATTGGTGCACAGCCACACTCATTTATTTCATGTGGTCTATAGCTTTGATGCTACAATAGCAGATTGCAAAGTGTAAAATATTTACTTTCTGTGCCTTTAGAAAAGAATGGATAACCCCTAGAGTAGGACAGACATGAAACAAAACTTGCCAAGAGTCAAGAGTTAAATCCCAAACTGGAGAACTAGGTAAATATTGGCACTGTCCCCAGATGACAAGGGGAGGATCAGGGGAAGACGATGAACATTTAGAGTAGGCAGTACTTATAGTAACCAGGTGAAGGCTCCTATTAGAGCATTTATGATATGAACTGGACCAGATGAGAGAAGTCTATACGATGTACGCACATTTGGAAAAGATTGTTGAAAACAAATGTGACAGAGACATTTACTGATTATCAGTCTTATAGGTTCTCCACATATTTTGTAAACCCTTCCAGTCAGATAGATCTGTGTGGGCACTTCTAATGAGTGAGTTGTGATGTATAGGTACTTCTGATGAATGATATGTGACACTTCCAAGTTTAAATAGTTAATATTCAGTGTGTGACCTTCCAGCTCTCATCCCTTCTGCATCAATGTTCTGGGTGTAATAGTTACAAGATGTAAGTAGCTATGATTTTTAAGTCACTGCTTGAAAGGGAACTTCCCTGGAGAGCCAGTGGACCAGAAAAGATTTTATATTAGCAAGCCATAAACCCTTATGTGTTGTTACTGAAAATGTAGGCTTTCTTTGTTATCATAGCAGAACTTAGCATTTCCTTGCTAATACAATTAGTAAGACTGAGATTGAACCACGAGGCCATTTCTTATGGGAAGGTAAGAACTCCAGAGGACACAATTCCTAAAGAACATAAAACATTTAAGATAGTAGGTTGGGTTTTTTTTTTTTTTTTTGAGTTTTTTTTTCTTTATTTAGTATGAAAGCCAGAATTAAAAAACTATAAGCTTTTCTTCTTGGCACTAAATATTTACTGGGGATAATTTCATATTACTTTCTTCTAAATTTAAAAGGAGTAATTAATAATATCACATTCATAAATAAGGTCCTGTTTCTAATAATTGTAGCAGTCATGTCTATGGAAATCATGATGTATTAAGGTAAAAGGCAATAGAAACCTTCCCTCCACATTTTCTCCCTCACCCTCCCTAGGAACATAGCACCATATATTCAAAAAGCTCAGGCTTTTGCTTTGCTTGTCACCAATTTTTTTTTTTACTTTCTAAAATCCACAACAAATATATATGCAATTTAGTGTTTTTGTTTTGTTTTGTTTTGTTTTGTTTTGTTTTTACTTTAAAGCATTAACTTCCAAAGTTTACTTTATAAGCAAGATGAATCAACTTAGGAAACAGAACTATCCTTCATGTGATCATTTTTGAGAAAGACATGTCTGGCCAATTAAGAGTTTCCTATCTGGTTTGGCTAATTACCTAAAGAGTAAACGGTCTCTTTTACAAGTAAATCATTTCTGAGACATTATTGGGGAACAATTTACATGACCTTTTTAGGCTATATTATTTTTGATATTTCTAAACTCTCTAAAATATTCAGTTATATTCTTTGACATTTTCTTATTTTAATGCATTTATCATCCATTATTTATATGCTGAAGTCTAATCATAAACAAAACTTGTGTCACATTTAATTTACCATTCAGCAGATTGTAGAACAACAATCTCTGAAGAAAAATTGAATCCGATGACTAACTTTCAATTACAATATACATGAAAAGTAATCACCTTTTAGACAAAATGCTTCCAGCAATGGTTAAAAGATAGAAGTTTTTAGCTCTGGATGCTCATTCCAATTATCTAGAAGATTTTTAGTTTCACAAAGTTTAGGTTCCAACTCAAGAAATTCTAATTTAATTGGTCTGAAATAAAGCCAAGCATCAACATCATTGTGTTGTCAAGCACCAGCCCCCCCCAAGGTAATTTCATCAGCATCGCGGTTGAGAATCACCAATTTAAGAAATAAACTGAAGCAGAGAGGAGCACAGTGAAGCTCTGAGGAGAACAATGTGGCAAAATTGGCAAAGAATCAGGTGATAGTGGCCCTGTAAAAAACAAAGTGAAAGCCAGTTTCAATAAGAATAGAGTCATCATTAATAAAGTCAGAAGTGGAGGTAATTCATTGAATGTGACAACAGGTGAACTGGGCAAGAACAGTTTAACTGGATGGATGAGGGTAGATATCTCTAGTTTGGAGAAAAAAAGTGTTGTTCTTTATAGAACTTTGTGATTTCAAGAAAGATTTGGATAAAGTGGATTATCAGTCATGAGGGTAATTTTTATTTTTTTCTTATTTCTTCAGGTCTTCATATAGACTTCAGTGTAAAGTATAATAATATTTTGACATTTATATATACCCATACAACAACAGATAAAAATGGAGTGTTTTCCATCACATTGACAGGGACCACACCCTTCTTAAATCAATATACCTAAGAGAAGCTATATTGACTTCAATCATTATTATGAAGTACTTTTACCTTGACCCTCATATGAATAGAATCATAAAGAATATTTGTTGTCTGTGTATTCTTTCCTTCAACATTAGCCATTTGGGAATCATCCATTTAGTAGTGTGCATCAATACTTAGTGCTTTTGTTTACATGTGTGAAATTCTATTGTATTCCATTGTATCTCATACCTTGTTTCCTCTACTCAGCAAGACTAATAGTCTCTGCTTAGACTCTGTTTTCTCATGTAATAGTCATATATAAATACATAAAGCCAGCGTACTGACACTTTATTTACTTCTCTTCCTTGCAGGTTTATAATCCTCCAATCATTGTTGTTCAGAGCCTATAGGATATTAATTTGTATGTTTTGTCAGGCTTTTAAAGTTGTGTAGAGTAAAAAAGTTGGATCTCTACTACTCTACTATTAGCCAAACTTGTGGGCATTTTGTTTTGTTTTGTTTTGTTTTGTTTTGTTTGTTTTGTTTCATGATTAAAGTACTAGAGAATTCCTGTATATTAAAGAAAAAGGCAGTGTGTGTGTGTTTGGGGTGGGGTATGTTTTAGAAAGAGTGAAATGATAACGGACTGTATTACAGAGGAACTTAAAGAAGATATGTGTTCTAAAATATAGTAGCTGGATTTGGCTTTCAATATGCTCAACAAAACAAAACAAAACAACAAAATAAACAAACAAAAACCTCCCCTCTTGAAACAGGAAAAAAGAATATACACAGATTTAAATTTGAAGGATGAGATTGATTCTCCCAAATAGCCTCTTTTCTAGTTTGCCTAGTTTTTTAAAAAATAATGTTTGTAGCCAGATCATGTAGAGAATCAGAGAAATGAGGGTGAAGTCTGATGTCTCAACATGCAACAACTATGTAAGGGCCACCATGATGATAGAACAAGAGGTCGAGGCTGGAAGAATGAATGTAGAACCACAATGAGAAGTCCAAATGTTGGAAATAAAATATTTGTGGTAATAACATAATCAGCTTCTTTATAGTTTTGTTCACATTCATAGTTGGTGTATTAGTTTGGTAGAGCTGCCATAACAAAGTATCATAAACTGGGTGGCTAAACAACAGAAATTCATTCTCATGTTCCTGGAAGCCGGAAGTCTAAAATCAAGGTGTCAGCATTGTTGATTCCTTCTGAGGATTATCAAAGAAGAATCTTTCTCTGGCCTTTCTTTTTCACTCGTGGCCAAATGCCTTCTTATTCTGTCTCTACACATTATCTTCCCTCCATGTGTATCTGGTCTGTGTCCAAATGACCCCCTTTTTAAAAAATGTCACCAGTCACATTCAATCAGGGCCCACCACAATGAACTCACTTTAAATTTATTGCCTCTATAGAGATCCTTTCTCTAAATATGGTCACATTATGAGATCTTGAGGGTTAAAACATCAATATGAAAATATGGGGGAACATGACCCAATTCATAACAATTGGTAAAAGGATTTTAAACCATTTTATATGTAACCACAGTGTAATTAATTACTTTGTAGCAAAGGAAAATATAACTATAAAATGTATATAGAGCTTGGATAAATTTAGTACATGCAATAATTATCCTGAGTTCAGTGGAGTACCAAGCAGAAGTGGGAGGAGAAGGGGGTACGTGATGGCATGATGGTTTACCAAAGAGGCAAACAATAAGGGAGTGCATTTTCTACAGAAAATTTGAAATTAACAACAAAATAGACTAAAAGTCTTTGGTTGATCTAGGTTCTAATGATTTGTGCAGTTACCTTTAAGTTTTAATAACATATATCAGTTTCAGATATTTATATTTTTATTTCTTATCTTTAATGAATATGACGTTGTACATAACCTTTAGCTTGGAAAATTAATGGTTAACATGGTCCTAATTCTATCATGAGAACTAGTTGAGTACATTTATTACATTTATTTTGAGAATAAAGGTGTTATTCGAATCTGTTTCAGACACAGTTATGGACTTTAATCTCCTTGGTCTGACATAGCTCTGTACTTAATAGTAGGTTTTCAATAATCGAAGTATAAGAGCACAATACTTATAAAACAGAAATTAGGTTAATTCCATTCTGAAGTTCTCTTTGCAGTGTTATTTGTGTTCAAAATGTAAAACAGCAAAAACTTTAAGGATAATATTTTTGTTTGGTAAGTACAAATGCTATAAAACTTGTCAACAAATAATAATTTTTATTTATTATTACTGATTTTTTTTTATGGAGGAGAGTTAAAAAGTGATTCACTCCAGGTGTAAAGTTGGTCAAAATTTATATCTCAACTTCTTAGCAGCCACCACAAAAAAAACAGAATTAGTAAATATTTTAGCATGCTTTGGGAAAAAATGAAGTTGTTGATGTGCATTGTTTTTCTTGGTTATATAATCTAATAAACATTTCCCTTATGAGTCACTGTAAAAGTTTACCAGTGGTAAACAGAGTTGACAGTTTTCATAAGAAACTGGATAGCAAATGTTACTGGCCTGTTTGTGGTAATGGCCTTAGGTGAGGGTTGATGAAAAAGCAATTTTTTGAATAGCCAAAATGAAACCATCTAGGTAGAGAGACTTTTAATTTTTTCCTGAGACAATGGAAAAATTGTTTCCCAAAGTGTCATGTGGGGAACATGTAAATGACCCTTAGAGTTAACTACCAGTAGTTAAATAAGCTTGGAAAAGCAGTGGTTTCTGTCACTCCTAGAAGATTTACAGAGCACAGTCCAGTGTTAGAAGATCAGAAAAGTCAGTGGGTTCAAGAAGCTTATTGAACTTTAGTTTGTTTTTTGTAATTTGTTTTCCATATGTAATTTGAAGTAGCCCTCACTTTTTTCCCCAAAGTAGCATTCCTTAGGATTTGTGTTCCCTAGAAAACAATTTGGAAGTGAAAGAATTTTGTATCCTTCAAGAATTTTCCATGATGCTCTTTCCATTCCCTGTAAAGAATGGCAGTTTCTCTGCCAATGATCACACCAACAAGGACTAAATATCCACAGAAGTACAACCGATGGACAGTAATGCTAGCTTAAAAAAATATCAAAGTTGCTATTACCAATAGTGTTACATTTTCCTCAGATTTTGTAGTGGCATTGCTTTTCTCCAAGGAAAGATTCATGATTCTTTTGAAGGTAGGTGCTCCCCTAAAATCAGGAGGTAATACTTACTGAATACTTTCTCTTTTTCGCTTTGTTCAGAAGAGCTTCCTGAGGTACGATTTATATAAGAAATATTTCTGAAGGAAACTAACTCAAAGAAATAGAGTGAACATACCAGGTAACAATGGAAAAAGTAAACAGAGTGGTTGTAAGTATTTTTATTATGATTAAAAAAAATAATACCCATCAGCTGTACAGTTATGAGGAAGGGATATAGAAAGAGGAGACACTTATTTAGCAGAGTAGAATGGTCTCCAAAATTACAATAAGTATGATTTAGATTCTCAGCTTTTTATTTCAATTATGAGAAAGCCACCATTGCATAGCCGTATGATGAAATCTAGGAAAGAAATTTGTCAGTAAAAAGTCATGGAGAACAGAAAAAAATGTCCAAAAGTTGTCAAAATATTCTCTGGAGAAAGTTCATGAATTACAAGAAGTAGTTAAGCTACCAGATATCTAGGATTCTGACAGAACCACTAAAATTTGAGAAAGGACAAAGTTGTATTTTGTTACATATTTTCATTGAGGCTTTGGAAAGTTAGGGAAAGTAAGTCTTATTAAGACTTAAAGTCAAGTGTAACTCAACTCTCTGGCTTTCAGGGGTGGGAGAGATAGCCCTGGCCTGGCTGGTGCAGGTGTTTGGGGTTGAGGTTGGATGAGAAAAGCTCTGCTCCTGAGATCACCCTAGGAGAAATTGGAAAGGCCATTGGGAGGAGGGTCCAGGTAAAGAAAGAACTTCTGGGAAGCCTTAGGGGATTGAGGTGACACACGGGAGGGCAGTTGGACAGCTATTCCAACACAAGCTGTTGCCAAGTAGCCTGATTTTCAAGTTCCACATTTCAAATATCCAGACATAGCTGAAAAGGCAAAACAGAATAGAAAATGGAGATCAATGATTAGGAAAAAATACTTCAAGTCAATGATAACAGTAAAAAAATAAATAAATAAAAATTATTGTGTAGTGCTGAAGACAAATGCATTTTACAGTCAGATGACCAGTTTAAATTTCAGCTACACTGTCTAACTAACTGTTTAATCTTGTGTGATTTATTTAATCTTTTGAATTAGTTTCCATATCTATGTAATTGGAATAATATCATCATGTGCTTCCCAGGATTGAAAAACTAGATTTGTCGTTTAAGAAAAAACCTAGCACTTAGCTTCCATTTTTTTTTTTTGAGCAATTACCAATCACAAAAAAGTGAGAATGTGATCGAAGAGAAGCCAACTATGATTTTGAAAGTAATCTAAAACCAAATTTGTATTTGCTTAGTTTTTGTTTTGTTTTGTTTTGTTTTTACTGTGGTAAGAACACTTAATAAGAGATTTACCCTCTTAATTTTTTTAGTATGTGATAAAGTATCGTCAGGCATTTGTTGTACAGCAACCTCTGGAATTTAATCATCTGGCATAATGGAAACTTTATACTTGTTTAATAGCAACTCCCCAATTCTGCCTCCCTGCCACACCTGGCAACCACCCTTTTTCTCTCTGCTTCTGCATTGCTGCATCGTTCACAATAGCCAAGGTATGAAAACAACCTTAACGTCCATCAAAAGATGAGTGGATAAATAAAATTCAGTATCTACACAGAAAAGACTATTATTCAATCTTAAAAATGGAGGAAATCGTGCCATACTCGACAACATGGATGAAACCTGACATTACAGAAATTAGCCAGGCACAGATACTACAGAAAGGACAAATACTACCTGATTGCACTTACATGAACTATTTAAAATCAAATTAAAACTCACCTTTTGAGGGGCTTTTGAATATGTGTAAAAGATGTTTATTTCAGTATTTTTGGTTCTTTTTTTGTTTGTTTTTAGTGATATTGAAATTAAAAATACAAAAATAGAGGAAAAGCTGATTTCTAACTATTTTTAACCTGAAAACCTAGATGTAAAAAAATCTTGTGATAAAGCACCTGATTTTAGAGTATTGCCCTTTTCTTTTCTGAAGGAAAGTCAAGGAAAATGCTTGGGTATCAGAATGTCAATATGAACTTAGTCACTGAGCAGCAAAGTTAATTTTCTAGTAAGTGCCATTAGTGCTGAGCATATCATCACCACAGAAGGAGAGGCGTATTCAAACTGATACACGTAGAATCCAAACATCTGAGTTATACATTTTCCTAGTATAACATAGCTTGCCTCTATATGAGCCCAGATGTTACATCTGAGTCTATCCAGGAAAAAAGAATACAAAGCAGAAATATTGTGTTTAGTGAGTAGTGTGTTAAACTCTCGAGCGACTGAGACAGCTTGTCTTCAGAGAGAGGGTGGGAGCATGCTGGGTTTTCCTAAATGTATCTTAAGGTGAGGGTGCATGTTCACATATTTTCTTCTCATCCAGAAGGTGGGCTGTATGGAGCATCCCTGTACATCAATACCAGTGTGTCACTGGGCATTATTAATTCACTCAGAAAATATTTACCATCCACTTGTGATATGCCCTGCATGGCCCTGAGGACATAAGCTTGGACAGTGCTGCACTCACAGGGTTTATATCCTCATGTGGAAAGATAGACAACGTGCAGGAAAACAAGCAAGATTATTCCAGATGAGCATAATTTTCATGAAGAAGTAAAACACAGTAATGAGACATAGAATAGGCTGTCACGACATTTCTGTGGAATGAAAGAAAGAAAACAGTTTCTCCACAAATGTCACTTGGCAATTGCTCCAAGCAACACAGATGCCCTTTTCCTGAGGTTACTCATGGTGAATTTTCTTCTGTGCTTGCTATGCAATAAAAGTCCATAAAGAGAGAGTCCCCTGGTCCCCATCATGTTCTTCTATCCCCCGCCCTCCACACACATAAGATGGTTTGGCTGTTCTTGGGAAAAAAATATTTGTTGAAATCCGAATCTAAATAAAGTTCAAATCTTTTATTTTTTCAATTACAGTTAACATTCAATAGTATTTTGTATTAGTTACAAGTATCTAAAGAAAGAAATAAACAGACAAACAAAAAAAAAAGCAGAAATTGACTCATAGATACAAAGAACAACCTGACGGTTATGAGATCAAATCTTTTGGATGATCTCTATAATTCAGGTCCTGCTCCCCAAAATCTATATCTATATTCACTTTCAACACACATGACAGCCTTATAATCTAGGTGCTATTTTTTAATTCTCTTTTTACATGTGAAGGTATTAAGGCACAAAGGAATTTATTTGCTTGCCTAAAGTTCATGCATCTGCTAAACGGCAGAGTCAAGATGTAAACCAAGGCAACTGGCTTCAGAATCTGAGCTCTTTCCTCAATGTCTTGGTAAATGAAAGAGTCATAATAATAAGGATACGGTACTTTCCTCCCCACCCCTCTCCTCAATACGTATATACACTTCCTAACCAATTATTTGAGGGTTTTTTTTTTTTTTGCAAGAACTGAGAGAGCCATTATTGGGTAACATGCACCATACCTGCAAGGGAGACCTATTTCGTTTTTCCTCTCCTATTTTCCTCAGTGTCTTTCCTTTAGATCAGGGCCACAGACTGGTATCGGTCTGGTCCATGTCTTATTAGGAATGGGCTACACAACAGGAGGTGAGTGGCGGGCTGGCAAGTGAGTGAAGCTTCATCTGTATTTGTAGCCGTTTTCCAGCGCTAGCATCACTGTCTCAGCTCCACCTCAGATCATCAGGTGTTAGATTCTCATAGGAGCACAGATCCCTGGTGCCGAAAAGGTTGGGGACTGCTGCTTTAGATAATCAAACTGACTCATGACTTTCTAATGTTTAGCACCTCTGGACTCTGGAAAAAAAGTGTTATGCCATTGGGAATATAAAGTTTTGCTACATGAAATGTTTTTATTTCACCCTCCCCCACTAAACTATAAACTGCTAGAGGACACAATCTACTTCTTTGTTAGTATTTTATCCCCAGTATTTAGCAAAGTTGCAGATACACAAGATTATTTATTAAGCATTTATGAGATGAATGAATGAGTAATGAGATTATAGAATATATAGCATATTAAAGCATATATACATATATATGTATATATGTATATATATACACACATATATATACATATACATATATATACATATATATATGTATATGTGTGTGTGTATATATACATATACATATATATATATATATATATATATATATATATATATATATATATATATATATAGCTTCTGCTCCAGCGGAATAGTCATTTTTGCAGAGAGCAATTAATCATTAAGCAGTAAAATGCTGCTGCTCTCAACTGGGCCATCACTGTCAGTAACAGAAAAATTAAGAGAATGGTTTAAAACCTTG
Source organism: Eonycteris spelaea (assembly GCA_003508835.1). Lineage (NCBI taxonomy): Eukaryota > Metazoa > Chordata > Mammalia > Chiroptera > Pteropodidae > Eonycteris > Eonycteris spelaea. The sequence continues at coordinate 3,394,770 of PUFA01000137.1, forward strand.
CTTTAAAACCTTCACAACTAAAGAAGCTTTATTTAGATCCTTTTCTAAAATAATTGTCTTTTTATAAACAGGCATTTGATCTTGTCCGCTCTTTCATGAGTTATTCCTGTGTTTGGTGCTCTGTTTTGACTCCAAGCTACCTTCTGGGCCCCCATCTGTCAATTGCAAAGTGTTACAATTATGACTTCCCCTCAGTCAAATCTGCTAGTTTTCTCCTACTCAGTTGCTATAGTACTTCAGCCTTCCTTAAAGATCCTTGCTTTTAATAAAGATCCTTGCACATTTTTCTCTATTATTCATTGACTTACACTCTTTCACAGAATTTTTTTTTTTGTCAATATGCTACTAACTTTGATACTTGACAATTTTCTGAAGCTTTTGCTCAGTAAATTGAAAATTGGGACAGTGCAACAGGAATTTAGCCTGGACCAGCACGTGCCGCACTTCTTTTTCACTTCATCTGAAATCCTAACATAGTCACCACTTTCATGTGAAGCTCATAATACAACTCATTTGTTATGGGTTTGCCACATTTGTTTACTACGTTCAACAGTGGAACTTTAAATTGTAAGACATTTGAAAACTTGTCAAAATTAAAATAAAAAAAATCAGTGCGAGAAAATATTTGAAAAGCACCTTTCTGATAAGACACTTGTACCCAGAATGTATGAAACCCTCTTATAAAAAATAAAAAGACATGTAACCCAATTTAATAATAGAAAAGGATTAGAATAAACATTCTTCCAAAGAAGAGATACAAATGGCCAACTAAGCAAATGAAAAGACCACCAACATTGTTTGTCATTAGGGGAATAAAAATCAAAGTCATAATGTACAACTTCACATTGACCAGTGTGGTTATAATAAAAAATAAAGACAATAACTATTGTAAAAAATGTGAAGAAATGGGAATTCTCATACATTGCTGATTCAGTCATTTAAAATACAGTTTGTAGTTTCTCAAAAAGTTAAACCTTCAGTTACCATTCAACCCAATAATTCCATCCTTAGTCATGTACCCAAGATAAATAAAAACATGTACTCACAAAAACTTGATATAATAATGCTCATAGTAGTATTATTTTTAAAAACCAAAATGTGGAAATAACCCAAATGTCCAACAACTGATAAATTAATAAACAAAATGTATCTGTAAAATGGAATATACCTCTTCCATAGCAAGGAATGAAGTACTGATATGCTACAATATAGATGAACCTTTTAAACATTATGCTAATGAAAGATGCCAACTCATAAGATCATATATTGTGTGATTCCATATATAGGAATGTCCACAATAGTCAAATCAAGAGAGAAAGTGAGTAGTTTAGGGATTGCCAAAGGGAGGAAAGGGGAATGACTGGATACAGGTATGGGATTTCTTTGAAGGATAATGAAAATGTCCTAAAATTAGATTACAGTGATGGTTGCACAATTCTGTGAACATAATGAAAACCATTGACTTGTACAATACAAATAGGTATATTTTATGGTATGTGAATTAGATTGCAATAAATCTATTTAAAAAGAAGAATAATACTATGGCCCTCCAAACCCCACTGAAAAACAGTTGTCATTGATTCAAGGAGGTTGTAAACTCAGTGGAAAAGGTTGAAAGGGCAAAATTATTTCCCAAACTGAGTTATCAGTGACTGTGAGTGAAGCTGATCATCATGTTTGAGGGGCATGACACTAGAATATTACAAATAAGTGCTAGAGACATGTTTATCAAAGGAATATGCATGTTTTGTATTTTATTTTGTGTGATTAATACATTTTATCAAATAAAACATTTATGTTTTGAAATTTATGTATGTAAATATAAGAAATAAATTTTCTCATTTTCTAGACTCTTAGTTTCTTAGAGGACTATACAGAAATTATTCACTACAGTAAGAAAGTCTGTGAATTTCATTTAAATTTGTGGATTTTGACCTAATTAATTTCATGTCTGTGATATTGGACTTGAGGATCACCATTGATGAGCAGAGATGATGTCCCTCTTATGCTTTGTCATACCTTTTACCTGTAGATTTTCCTAGCAGAATATTCCTTCTAAAATAATAAGGTCTCAAGAGATGACAAAGAAAGGCACCTTATTTACAGTGTCATGTGGACTAGCAAATGAATGGATGGATTTCTGGGTGTATTTTCTTTCTCTGTGTGTGTGTATGTAAGGGTGATGCGTGTGTGTGTGTGTGTGTGTGTGTGTGTGTGTGTGTGTGTTCATAGCCCCAGAAGATATAAGACCTCATTTCAAACTGTTAAATTGCATAGGAAGGTAATACTATATATCAAGACATTAATTCTCTTTATAATGAAAAAAATGAAACTAGTATGAAACGAGTGTATTTAATTTTGGAATCATATTTTAGTGAGAGAAACCTGGTTTCTATTGACTCAGTAGAGTCTTGTCATATCTAATTTATTGTGGTAGAGTTTTGTGGGTGAAAACATATATAAATGTATAAGTTTCATGTATAATTGCAGAGCATAGATAAAAATAATTTGACATTGAAATTTATACTTAAGAAATGGTGCACTTCGCCACAATCAATTTTTCATTATGTTGTTGAGATCAATAGCTACAAATAAGATATAAAAACTCTATTATTGATGGGGCACACGTCAGTATAAAATGTGCAGTTTACTATAGCATTTCAGGGGGAGAAAATTGTATTATACAGTTTCCAATGATATTCATATTGTTCTGTAGAGAATGCCTATTAAAATCAATGTACAGTAAGTCAACACAGGATATTTTATAACATCGAGAAAGGACAGAGTGCATATAAAAAAGACACTCTGTGTTTTAAATATTACCTTAAATTCCTTTGTCAGAGGTTGGATTGGATTGCTGAAATAATGAGGATACAGGAGTTTTTTATTGTTTGAAAACTAGTTCAGCTTGGTCATTACCAAATCCAGTCATTTTAGAAAGCTGTTTGGCCTTGTGACAATTGTTAAATAAAATGTGTGTTCCTCCTAATCCCAATACTTCACATCAATGACAAAATGGCAGAATAGCCACAGAGCATGAATTTAGGAAGGGGAGGAAACTAATGCATGGAAAAAAGTCTTTGGATTCCAAAGAAATATGTTCACATAATATTGTTCATGGCACTTCTGGTCTTACAGCTGTGATCACAAGCCCTGTCAACCCAATCATTTAGAAAATAAATATCATCTCAAAGATGAAGATAATAGAGAATATTTCGATGTTAGAATAATTAAAGAGTGGGGGGTTTGGCTTAGGACATTTTTTTTCTTTCAGAATCTCCATTTTTTGGTTAAATTTTACATACGACTTTTTTCTGATGCATAACAGAGTAAACCATAAAGTTCTCAGATTTATTTTAAATAGTCATACTTTTTTTTAGATGACTTTACTCAATCACTTCTACATTGATGATAATCTATTGGGCAATAATAGAAATACATTTTAATCTATGTCCAATTGTGTCAATTTGCCCTATTTGAAACTGTACCAGTTTTTCACTTCTTGTGATTAAAATTAGGCTTGTTTAAAACAAATAACTCCACAAGGAGACATTTTACAAAAGGTTCATATTATATTTATGGTCAAATGATATGTATTCATTATCTGGACAAACGTGGTGCTCTGTGGGTCATCTATGTCTCCTTAAAAAGTATAAAGGAAGATGAAATTTGCCTAGAGGGATTGATATTCAGATTGTGAAAGACATATATTTCTAATTTAGAGAATAATTTATTTCCAAGTACACTGACTATGAATAAGCAGACTTTAAAGGCAAGAAAGAAGAAAATTATAACTTAGTAGATGGCCTAAAAGTGTCATCACTGATAAATTTTCGTCAACCTACAAATATTTATTAAACCACACCCCAGAATGCTGGGAGAGACCAAGCCTGTATTAGTAAGAAACTTTCAATTTTATAGGGGTGGTATATAAGTCTGTTAGGGCAACCATAACAAATACCATACAACAAGTGTCTTAAAAAACAGGAATTTATTTTCTTATAGGCTTCAGCCTAGATGGCTAAAATCAAGGTGTGAGCAAGCTCTCTCCTTGGTTTGCAGATGGCCGCCATCTTGCTGTGTCCTCACGTGGTCATTTCTCTGTGTGTGCATACTCAGGTGTCTCTTCCTCTTTTCATAAGAATACCACCAGTCCTATTGGATTAGGGTCCCATCCTTATGAGCTCATTTAACCTTAATTACATCTTTAGAAACCTTCTCCAAATGCAGTTGCCTTCGGGGTTAGTGCTTTGACATATGAATTTTCGTGAGACACAATTCAGGGTATATGAGGAACTAAGAAATGTATACACGTACCTTCAGGATATTTAGTGGATTTCTGAAAAATGCTCTAGGGTTTAGAAGAGAGAAAAAGTTTTAGAATCTTTTAGGGTCTGAACATGAGTTATTTAGTTCCAAAGATGAAGTGGGAATGGCCTATATGACATTAATAAACTTGTAAAGTCAAAACTACCAAGAAACATTGAAACTGATGAAGATAAATTTTATCAATCCAGCAAACTACAGGCCTGATAACAAGTAGTTTTTTCCTGAGTGGAGGTAAAATAATGAAGGTACCACCTGCGGTGGACAAGACCTGGATAAAGCAGGGGCAGACATGGCAGCCTTGGTCAGACAGTGGTGAGCAGTGCGATTTGGCAAGAATACAAGGAAGCAGTGAGAATGACACCTACATTGGCAAGCACAGAGTCTTGAAAATCTGAAGACATATTTTCATTAAGTGCCATTGACAAAATTTGTAGCTTTTGAGCCTGAGGCAATACACTTAAAGAGATCAAGGATCCTTTGTCTTACAGGGAAAATAATGGGTTACAAAGTGAGTTAGTGGAAGAAGGGAAAGAGGTGAACCATTTGTGTTCTGTCCAGTGCTTATGGCACCAAAAGATGCAGCCACAGAACTGTGGTCACTCTCAAGTTTCAATCCTACTTTGATTCTATTTATGACACATTTTGTTCTTTTCTTTATAAAAAAAAATATATTATTTCCTGAGAAGGCAGGAAAGAAACAAAGATTACTGAGTATCCCACCAATACTAGTTGCTCTACATTTGTCTAATTTAACTCTTAAAATAGAACTATGAGATGGGGTATTCCATCATCATTTTGTGATATTGTTAAGCAAGTCTGGAGAGGCCCAAGGTTACCACAATAATTATAATAGTTCATACAGGTTGTTGGTTTTATCTACTCCAAAGAATGAGCTTTTTACAAGGCATGGTGTATAACCCCATTTTTCTAACATGAAGAAGCTTGACATGAACTAGTTTATAATGAAATAATAGACAAATCAGGAACAAGACGGCAATCTGATAAAATAAGCTAAGGTTAAGAATGGGAAGTAATAAGACTAGAGGACTTCAGGAATGCTGAGGTTGCATTGGAGATGGGCAGAGGTTCAGAAAAATACCTGACAACACAGCACCATGCTACCCCATTGCATCATTCTACTATATTGCATCACAGAGCCCCATTGCATCATCCTGTCCCATTGCATCGCACCATCTAATTGCATTGGTACTCCCTAGTTTCCAGCCTTGACTTCTATGAATGTAACAGAAGATCATATCAGAATTCAGGTTAAGTTCCACAACTCACCCTGCATTAGAAGGTTTTGTTAAGAAGAAAAATAGAAGAGCAAATGAAAATAAGTTGTTCTAGTTTGAGTTTATATCAAACAAGAAAATGAATAAACAAACAAACAGTTACTTATTGTGTTCATAAAACAGCCCCTAGGCTTGAGATAAAGGGACACATTACTGTACTGGTGTCATTTGAAAGAGGCCAGATAGACATAACAATTATTTATCGATTAAAATCTATGTATATTACGGCCAAATGGATTACGTTGAAGTAATGAGTGGAATAATTTAGAAAACGTCTGACTATTTAAAATAAATCTGAGAACTTGATGTCTTATTGCATTATTCATCAGAAAAAAAAATTAACAAAAACAGTCAAGATTTTAAAAAATGAAATTAATGTCCTCAACCAAGCCCACCACTCTTTAAGCTATCTATCACCAAAATAGTCATTACCTTCATCTCTAAGATCATATTTCTTCTCAAACTGAATGGGATTATAGGACTTATGATCACAGTTTTAGGACCTAAAGTACCATGGCATAGACAGCCAAACTGGTTTCAAATAGTAAAATTTAATTATTTGCACTTCTTAAGAAGAGAGCGTTACCTACTTTTTGAGATGGGGCCTGTTTCTTTAACACTCCTCCCTTTTCAACAGCTTCTTAGTCCAGTGAGGCTATTCTTCATTAAATATGTTTAAGAGCTGCTTCTAGTATTATGGTGAATAGAGCATAATTTAAAATATACTGTCTTAAAACTCCTCCTTGAACATATTAGTACATACACACATACATACACATACATACATCATATTTCTGGCTCTAGTAATGAGTCATAGTTTAAATATGCATGGTGCTATGGTATTCACAAGTTATCTGTAGGCTAACAGAAATGAAATAGCATTTAAATATAGCAATACCTATGTGTGTTTACTTAATATTTTAATATTGAAGTTTGGTAAAATTAAATCTAAAATCAAAAAATAAAAAGAGACAAAATTAAAGCAGTCTTTACCTAGAATGTATAATATTTGATCTTAATGAAAGTAGAAAAATATTCATTTAAAATATATTGTGCAAATTTTCTAGGAATTCATTTCATAACATAGTAAGTGCTACAAACAAAAAAAAACACCTCTACTTTTTATGCTCCTTTAACTGAGATTTGGATAAGCCTTATCTTGTGAGGACTAGATCTCATTAAAGGTACAGGGAAGCATGTTTTTGACTGCCTATGTTTTGAGAGTAAAGTTTTCATGGCTAGATATATCAGGTTAGGTTTCCCAGAGAAAATAAATTAAAGTAATTTTATTTTAAAGAGGACAGTATTATTTAAAACTTAAAAATCTAATGAAATAAAACTGAATTAGAAGTTAAAATGATAATAAATATTAAACAAGTAATAAGCTGAATGATGATGAATCTTGGTGACAGTTGTCAGCTAACAGACAAGAGAAGTAATGCTCATTATATAGACATATTTGAGGGTCATGGGATGCCATTTAGACTATAAATCAACAAAATTCCAAATATGAAATATAATCAATATGTCATTTATTCTAAGGTAGCAATGTAATATAGAGTAAAAAACACAAATTTTGGAATCTAACAATCTGGGTTTATATCCCAACTCTGCAATCAGTTTTTTCTGTCTTTTATCTCTATCAGTTACTTTTTGTTCAACTTCTTTAAACAATCTATGCTTCCATTTTCTTATCTATACAATGGGACAAAAGTAATATGTTTGAGAATTACATTAATTAGTACTTGTTAAACAACTAAACTGCTTCAATCAGGCTAGACGTTGTGATATTAATTTGAACTGCCACATAGATATAATGCATTTAAAAGTATATATATAATCTAAAATAAGTTAAGAGATGTATTATATATAACAATATAATATACTCATAGTATATATAATATAGTATATATAGTAGATAGTATATTATATATAATGCACTCCTACACAGAATATAATACATAATATAATATCCTATATATAACATCTAATGTGACTATGAAATAAATCTTGCTAATTTCAGAAAAATACACAAGTTATTTTTAATTAAAATTAATTCAAACATGGCATATAAATTTAGATAGTTTCATTTATCACTTAAAATCAAGTTTTTGAATGGATTTTAATCTCTTTAAAAAATACTAGTTAGAAATTGTTGATCATATACCATGTGCATTGTGCTATAAATAGGAGGATAGATTCAAACACTGTTGTATCTCACTCTTTCAATATATAAGATAGATGGGAAATTTTGAGAGCCAATATTAACTTTCAGATTATTGGGACACCATTTAAAATGTAGCTTATCACTTAGCACAATAAATTATACTCCAGTGACCTAGTCTATAGAAATAAGAGGGAAGTTTACCATGATAAATGCCTATATTAAGAAAAAAGAAAATCTCAAATAAACAACCCAACTTTATACTAGCAAAAGACCAAACAAAGCTTAAAGTTAGCAGAGGACAACACATAATGAGTGTTAACAAGGATTTATAGAAAAGGGACTCTTGTACAACGCTAATAATAATGTAAATTAGAATAGTTATTATGGAAAATGGTATGGAATGCTCCTCAAAGAATGAAAAATAAAACTACGTATGATCCAACAATCCCATTTCTAGGTATGTATCCAAAAGAAATGAAATCAGTATCTCAGAGAGGTATCTGCATTCCCATGTTCCTTGCAGCATTATTCACAATAGCCAAGATACAAAAACAACTTAAGTGTTCATTGGTGGACAAGTGGATAAAGAATAGATCAATATCACTTGACCATGAAAAAGAAGGGAATCCTGCTATTTGCAACAACATGGATGAACCTAGAGGATATTATGTTAAGTGGAGTTAGCCAGACAGGGAAAGGTAGATACTGTATAATCTGATATATATAAGGCAGTTTAAAAAATTAAAATCATAGAAACAAAGAGTAGAATAAGTATTAAAAGAGACGGAAATTTGGGGGAGTTTGGAAAATGCTCGTCAAAGGATACCAGCCTTCAGTTATAAGAGAACATGCTTTGGGAGTCTGATGTACAACACGGTGACGAGAGTTGACAACGAGATATGTATTTGAAATTTGCTAACAAAGTAAACTTTAAGTGCTCTCACCAAACACACACATAAAATTTAAGGATGTGAATTGATAAATGTGTTAATTAACCTGATCGTGATAATCATTTCACAAATTATACATATGTTAAATCATTACATTGCATACCTTAAATAAATATAATTGTATTTGTCAATTATACCTCAATAAAGTTGAAAAAAAATTCTAATAATTGAATGAACAACTGAAAAATAATTTAACACTATACTTTTTTTGAGTACAAAAATATTTGTAGCTCAGGGAACTATTAAAGACTAATAAGGATTTTATTTGTTTTTTTCTTTTATAATATATTACTTCAAATTAAAGAAACAAATAAATATGAGGCAATAATGACCACCATTGTTTTATCACAGAGTTGAAGGACATCCAAGAATTGACTCTGACTGTTCTTCAGTTTTCTAATCTGTTAGGTGCTGGCTCATCAGTCATAGGACCACAGATGTTTTTAGATAAAGGAGACCAAAAGAAATGTCTCCTACACATTTTTAATCTCCAGAAATTTATGAAGGCCACATAGCTTCCTCATATTTGCACTACCATTCTAAACCAAGTGCTGGTAGACTTACCATGTCTAATATTACTATAGTTATAAGCAAATTATAAATGAATAGTTGGGTGCAGCATTAGTAGCTGAAATTTATGCAATATTGTAGATTTACCTGGACTATAGTTTTCATATATTTCATTAAGTTTGAACAATTTTTATTAGATCAATTCATCGTTCACTTTTTATTGATTGCCTACTATGTACTAGTCATTAAAGATAGAAAAAAATGAATAACCCAAAGCCCTACGTTTAAGCCAAATATAATCTGATGGTAAATATAGATGCATAAAGAGATAACAATAGTGTGACTTTGATGATACAGCATGCAAAGAGAGACAGGCACAGGGAAATCACAGCATTCACGACACTAAGTTGAGTGCTGGCTGTGTGCAGGCATTGCTCTAAACTTTTCAAGTGTATTAATGATTTGATCTTCCCCATAATCATGAATTAGGTACTATTTTTTACCCTCATTTTGTGGATGAAGATGTTGATAGGCAAAGATGCCAAGTGACATACCTAAGGTCACATGGCTAGTAAGTGGCAGAACCAGGAAACACAGGATGTTGTGCTCAAGAACTTGTCAGGAAGGCCACATAAGCCAGGTGAGGGGATCTTTACTGAGGAGGGGTGGGCACAGAGTGTAGGTAGAGCATTCTGGGTAGAAAACATAGCTCGAAGGAGCTTTGACAGTGAAGGCCAGCTGCTGGTATGTCAGAGGATACTGTGTGGGCAAAAGGCAATGTACCCAAAGCCAGGCAGTAGGGGTGGAAGATGAGGCTTGTGGGGAAGGCGTGCTATGACTGCCCTGCTGCATATGTGGTCTTTCACCTGGAGGTCTAGGTCTCCCAAATTGTCCTCCGCAGTTGTTGCTTGATACAAGGACTCTGTCATCAAATAACCCTGGGAATCTCTGAAAAACACGTTTGAAACAGAATTCCTTTCACCAGGATTTGGCAGCGTTCTTAAGATGCTAATATATGGTGAATTTCTAAGAGAGAGATACAGCTTTCAGTCTTCCCCACAGATTTGGGACCATTGAAACTTTTTGTTACACAGCATCTCATGGGACTCTATTGTCCCTCAGAAGCCACTGTGGGAAATGTATTCAGGCATTGGGGACTTGCTTAGTGATAAGAGCAGACATGTGATGACAGAGATGAGCTTGTGTTGATCCTTTGGAAACTGTGGAGAATCTGGATTTGAAAAAGCTAAAACAAGGGTTTAGAGATGACTAATAGCTGTGTCCCCGGTGAGTAAAGTCTTTAATACAACATACCTTCCTTTTCAGGAGCTCTTTCCTCCTGAAGCTTCTTCCAACCTTCCTCAAATTCAGGACAACAATTTTTTTGTGTTTGACTATTATCCCCAGCTAAGTCATGAACAATATTTATCCTATGTCCAGAACATAGGGAATTAAAAAGTATTAAGTAGAATATTAAAGAGTGTACTGTTATCATATTGGATGTTGAGGTCTCATGGATATTTCTTTCAACAGAGGGTTTGAGGACCAAAACACCTTCAAGATCCAAAAGAATACATTTCAATGGTAGAAATGTAGAGAAAGGAGTTGAGAAAGTAGAAAGTAAAAAACACCAAATGTGCAGACACCTGCTGAGCTTTGTGATGGGATTGCCCTTGCTTTAGAGGAATTTTGTTTGAATGAGACTCATAAAGGCTCTTTACCAGTAAAATGGAGAATATTAGGGTTCTAGCAGAATAAGGGCCAGTGACTTAGTTTCGAGAGTAGTATTCTACAGGACATAGGCAAGAGTAAAAAAATCAGAAACTAAATATTGGGATTAGAGTTAGGAAAAATGTGCTTTATAGACCTTGTGTGTTAATATTAATTATGAAATATGATAGCCATTCAATTTTTAATCAATTATTGAGTGTAAGGACAACAGTACCCAGGCGAAATTCATGTATCTCTGAATAAAATGGAGATTTATCAACAAATACATATTAGAACAATAAACTAAAAAAAAATTCCAATGTAAGTAAGAACCCTAGAGCTAACATTTACATTAGCATAACTGTTGTGTACACAAAGAGCATATGCAGACCCCACATCTAAAAAATTGAGAAATTAGTTTCCTTTACTTTATTATAAAAGATTATTTTTTCTTTTTAAGGAAAGCTTAACATTTCCTGAAAGAGAAATCACGGGGCTGCGAATTTTTACTGAAGCAGGTAGCTTGCCCAGCAGTTCAGAGTGCCAACCCAGAAAGATTTTTTCTGCCGTCAGTTTTGGCTTTAGGCATTTCAAAATTAATAGAGTGGGTCGAGTGAAGGACATTTTTGCAGGCTGTGTTGGATAAAAGTGAACATAAATATGCTGCTACCAAATGACTATGAGCAAACATTTATAAGGAGATGAATTTTTTTTTTTTTAATCCTGGGACAATAAAGTCATTAGATTGAATCTGAGAAAATATACACTGCTCTTGCTTGTCTTCTATAACAGGTTTTATTTTATGTTCTGTGATTTTATTCTTGGGCTAACTCCATGCCACTCTCACTTTGCTTTGAGTTTCTCAGCACTACCTCTCATGCCATGATATTCCCTCTACGATAGGCCTCCCTAGTGGCTTATATTAATTTATATATGAGAGTATGAATACTTCTGCTAGATATTATAAAGAACCAATTATTTTGACAACTTTTTGAAATTTTATGGCTGTAGAGGGAAGTTAATTCTGAACCAAAAGATAAAGAACAATGCTTGGCAACAGAAATGCTGACAGACGATGCCATATAAAGCCTTAACTAGTTTTAAAACATCATGGCATCTGAATAATTTGAAAAAATACATTTTATGAACATTGTACCTCCAGCATTCTTATTTATTGTAAATACGTAATTTTTGTCTTTTAATATAGTTCTGTGTGTCTTAGAGGAGAAAATTAAGAAACTTGAAGCAGACAACATAGACCCCAAAATCTTTCATTTTAATGAAGAATATTGATTTTTTTTCTTGTCATTTCTCAACATATGAAGAGAACATTTGAATCCAGAATATTCCAAAACTACACATAAGTGTTTGGATTAGAAGCAGGGCCAGCTTCACAATGCCCTGTGGAATAAGTAAAACATACAGAGCCTCATGTTCAGAAAAGGGCCTACACTTGGTTTAATGTTCTATAGACACTATCTTGAAATTCTTAATAATTTTATCTTTGATTTTTGTGTTTTCTTAAGCAAACTGGAACACTGCCATATGTGCGGGGGGGTTGGGGTTCCCTCTGTGGTCCCATCTTCCCAGGAGGAGGTCTCGGTTGCCCACTCCTCTGTCCCTCCTAGTGACCAGTACTGCTTTCTGCCTCAGGAGGGTCCTGGGCACATGGAGAGGGACCCAAGCAGCGGTGAGGGTCTGCTCTCACCCCGAAGTTATCCCTATGTCCAAGGGAGCATGACTTGGCATATTAAGTAAAAATGACCATGACAGATTTAGAGACAAAGTTTTTCCATGAAAGTAGGAAACTTTTCTTTTCCTTTTCCTTTTTTTCTTTTAACAAGGTGCCCTACAGTTTCATTTTGCACTGGGTTGTATAAATGGTATAACTGGCCTGGATTTAGGATACAGTCTGTGTAAATAAACTGTGACTGATATTAGGTGTGGATCTAATAATGCCCCTAATACCCTTATCCCCAAACCATTATCTTATTTGTGGTAAATGAGTGATCCCAAGTGACTCCCATAACTGGCACAGCTCAGCCAGTGGGCTGTCACTCAAGGAATGTGTGTGGTAAAGAAGAAAGACATAGAGTAATTGGATCTCAGCTAGTGTTTGCAATTTTCACGTGGCCACAGGACCTGAGTGAGCCCTCTGAGTCCTGGTGACAGATGCAGCCAGCGAATGTTTTCCTGAGGCCACGCTGGGGTTTGGGCTACGTGGTGGCTCCAGGGTGACTGTGGGAAGAGTCCATAGTCGTGTTCCTGCCTATGCCCACTGAGTGAGCTTTCCTCAGTCCAAGAATGAAAGGGAAGAAAATAAAAGGCCAGTCTCTTTTTTCAATTCTCAATCTATAAAATGAGAGGTGTTTGTTCTTTGTTTTGTTTGCTGGTTTGTTTTTCTTTTTCTTTCCTAACTGTGAAACTGACTCTGGATTTAGGACACAGCGCTGCCCGGGGCAAGCTTCCTGTGCCTCTTGTGATATAAATTCCATGAGTTCCATCCGCATGGCCTTCCCTTTCTTTCCAATTCCCATGTGGGCAATTTGAGTGCGGTTGGCTCACTGTGTCTTTGGAGCCTTTCTGGTCAACTTAGAAGGTGATTAAACCTTTCAAAACTCTTTCACTCTGCCATGACTTTTTTTTTTCCCTGTTGCTCTTTTCTTCATTGTGGGTCATTACCATATATTTCAATGTCATCAGTATTGTTTAATTAGAAGATACAGTGAAAATATCTTTCCAATGCTAATGCACATATTACTCTTTATATGCTATTTTATCTGATAATTTAATGGTGCATTAAAAATTAAAGTAACATTATATGCGGGAGAGGCTTATTTATCCATGGATTACTCTTTACTCCAAAGTAATCATTAAGCATTCCTAGAGTTAGAGGGTTTCATTTTCCAAGGTTTTGAAAGAAAGTCTGCCAATCCATTTTTAATAGTCTTTGGTTTTGTTAATATCAATGCTAAGTGTTTGTGCTCCCACTGAGTTATTCGATGCAATTTCTTTGAAACTCCCGTAACAGTAATGGGAAACTCTACTGCCTGTTATTTCAATACACATCCCTGTCTTGGACCAGAAGGCACAGACAGACAGAGGACAAAGCTTCACCATATCATTCTTAAACAGCATGAGTAATACAGACTGCCTCCCTGCATGCTCATACTCTGATTAACCTCAGTTCAGGAATCTGCCAGAAAACAGGGTACGTGCAACCTTAAATTCTGATCAAATTGGGTAACATACCTCCATGAATGGCTGTATTAGGAGAAAAACATACATAATGAAGGATCCCCTCCTCCACTCCCAGTCCTGCCAGTGTGCCCCATCCCATGCCCACAGAAAGTCAGCGGCAGAATTGGCATCCCCATTCAGGAATACTAGGTTTTGATTTTCTATCGGCAGAAGCAAATTGGGCGGTAGTTCCCGGTGCGGGTGATGTGGTGAGTCGTTACTGCGTTCTCCAGATGTCCATGGCTGCACAGCCCCAGCGTGAGAGAGGATCCTGAGAAAACGCAAAGCCATTTTGTTATAATTAACCCAGGACTCTGTATTGGATGATATAGATAAACAGTTACAGAAGTGTTTTTAAATTTGCCTGATTTGGTTGTATATTTCACGCTTCATGAAAATTTTACATAATTTAATAAAAAGTCTTTTTCCTAGCAGCAAAAATACTTTTCTGAAAATTCATCTTGTCTCATAATTTATCACTCCTTATATACGAATTAGAACATCTTCCACAATACCTGTGACTTGTTCAAACATTTTGGATCTTAAAAGCCTCATAATTATACCTTTGGCTTGAAATCTGAATATATCTATGGCATAGAATACCCGCTCCCTTTATAGATGGCTGGCAGGATTTGCTTTTCACTTTGGGGAGAATTCTATTCTTTGTAGAATATTCCCACACATGTCTGTGTCTATTTCTCAAGCAGTGACACAAAGGATATGACCCCTTTGCTCCCAGTCACCTTTCATGGTGCTGAATCGCCTTGGACGTTGGTGCCAGTCAGCACGATTTGATTTGCTATGGTAAGAATAAGATTATATCTAACAGACGATGTCATTTCCAGGTTCAATAGGCACAGATTTAAAACTAGTCCTCTCTTTGACCCTCTGGGTTCTCTTGAACTCTTGCACCTTCTTTGACAGTGTTTGTGAATGAGTGAATTCATGAAAATTCAAGGTTATTTTAATGATAATAGCACTGCAGTGACAAAGGAAGAAGGAAGGGCTGGTCGTCCTAGCTCTGGCGCTCCTTCACCATAGCGACTTCCTTCCTGACAGACTGACTGCGGAGTGAATTCCTGTTGATGGTCAAAAGCTGAGAGCAGTTGTGCGTCTGCAACAGTGCTGCTGCTACTGGTCTGTGAACATGACATGCCTGAGAATATCGCGTCACCATGGCAACAACAAACATGGGGCTAAATTCCATTAGCTGCTGTGACTCAGTGAGTCAAACAGATAATGTGCGGGGCCTGGCCAACTGCCTACAAAGGCGTATGTGAAAGTTGTGATGAATTAACTTCCGCTTGTGATAGTGGCTTTGGTATAAATTCCCTTTTTGGTTACCTAGGTTCTCATATTTACAATTGTTAAAAAAAGACAACAACCTTAAAATATATTAAATTGTCCACTCCCAAGAATGTACATTTGGGACTACTCTCTGCTTATTTAAAATATTCACTGTTACGTCTTTTTAAAATTATTCAATTAATCTAGATTAATTTTAAAAAATCTTTCTTGTTCCCTAAAAAATTAGTGACAACGAGTTGAAACAAAATTTTACATTGCACTTATCTTCAAATGATTTTCTTCAAAACATCTAGAATGAGTTTAAAGTTGACAACATTCTTCTTTGAGGTCAATGATATCAGGATTTTTGTAAGGAGAGAGCTCCTGGGTCAAAAGGAGAAAAAAAGTTAAGTTGTTTGACATATTCAGTACAATTGAAAGACAGTTCTAGATAAGATTAAAGAGTGTAGCTATATTCAGAATTATTTTGAATGTAGGAAAAATAGCTTTAAATTATCTTGTATGAGTGTGTATCTACATCCTACTATCCTAAATTCAAAAAAGTTGTGATCCTTTTAAAAATAAAAATCTGATGTTTGAGTAAATAACTTGCCATCTCTTTCATATCTAAGCAGTAACAGGGATAAGAAATAAAAAATGCTAATGTAACACATGAAGATATGCCACCCTGCCTTTTTTATACCAGGGACCCATGTTTTTTTTTTATCAGGCCCACTTTTCTCTTCTCCTCACTTCTCTCCATAGCTAGATTCCAACCTGCTAGCTTTCTCTGCAACATAGCCATAAGAAACTTGGCCATGTTGTGGATTAGAGATGGATATGTGTATTATTATTGACTAGATGAGAAATCAAAGTATTCACTGTCTGCTACAAAAGAACGATGCCACTGATGAACTTCAGGGAGTATCTACATTTATAATTTAGACAAAAAATATAAACTCGGGCTACTAGTCAGTTTTTTTATTAGTATTATTATTATGTCCACAATTTGCCTTGGGACAATAAAATAGATAATTAAGAATATTAAGCATGAAATTTTTGATAATTATAAACACATATATTATTGTTTTTCTCTAGAAACCTTTTAACGAACAAAATCAAATAACTCTCTCTCTCATGCACACACACAATTTTTTTTCTTATAACCAAAGATATATTTCTTAGCTATCCTTTTTCTTTATCCAATAAAGCAATAAAGGTAATCTTAGATCCTGTAAGATCTCATGTTTTATACTGCTCCCTCCATCTACTATCCATCTTCCTTTTAAGCATAAAGATAGATAGCATATATGTGTTTTTCCTGAAGCAGGCATCAGTTACAAGAAGTGGAAGCACATGTCAAGGTCAGTGGACAGTCCTCCTGGACTGTACAAATTGTGTTGAGGGCAGTATACATACAAGGGAAAAGGCCCAGTTTATGCAGGACTTGCTCTGTAAGTGGGCAAAGGAACTAGGCTTTGGAAGACTTTTGGGCAGGATAATGATCCGACATAGGTGATGTTTGAAGATAATTTAGGAATCGAGCACAAGAGGCTGATATGGTCATTTTAATAGTCTAGTCATGAAGTGTTACAGTTTAATGAACTGATACGAATGGAAAGGAACTGACTATTGCAAGAAAAATTGCAAATTAAATAGTTTTTGCTGTTGTTGTTATGGTTGTAACTTTGATGGACCTTTCTCTCATGGAAGCAATAATAATGATTTTTTCTGTATCTATTTGAAATATTTGAAAGCAACCATTCTGCCAAGAAATCCAACATGCTTGAAAATGCCAGGACATACACTCCGGAAAGGTCTACCCGTATCAGACAAATAGTGAAAATTCTTCATAACCCAGGTGACTTTAAAGCATCAAACATAAACTCTTAATTTATTGGAGTCCTTTTTTTCTTTTAGAAAGACAAAAAATAATACCATTGAGTCCTGTACTGCTTTAATATTTTAATAGAGCTTCCCTTACTTATAAGCTTATAAAAATTATAGAAAATTATAGAATTGTGAACTGTTTTTTAAATAAAAAAGAAAATCAAAGAATCTTAAACCAATCTATTTTTTCTTTTTTTGCTTGTTTATTTTTTATTTGTTCTTCAGTTTTTATTCTTGCCAGTTAAATGTTTCAACATGAAATTTAACTAAAATAAAACAATATTATTTTCAAGCCTTTTATACAATTTCAAAATATGAAATTCTTCTTTTTTTCCCCTTAGAGATTGTTATAGGATGTTCGGTAATAAGTTATGTGCAATTAGCATATACATTTCTAATCAGAGTGTTTCAGGATGTTTGCAAACAGTTTGTCCTCTTAAATATCTCAAGCATTCCCTTCTCTCATACTCTTATTGTAAAAAGTTACAAGGTAAACTTAAGCTGAAGCCTCTTTTCTATATTTTAAATCCTAAATAAGATTTTTGAATTGTTGAGAATTTTCATGCTTAATAATCAATACCCATTATTATATAAAAAAACCTTTATTTAAAATATAGATTATTGTACCTGTGCCATCTTCTTGAGCCCCCAAACCCTGCTGCTAGCCACTGTTTTCAGTCAAGTCCCTTAGTGACTAGGGCCAATCCCTTTCAATATAGTATCTTTAATAAGCTCTGAGCACCAGCCCTTTAATTCTTTTGTTGGTGTCTTAGAGGTGAGCAAGGTGAACTTCTTCCATTTCCACTTTGTTCCTCGTCTCTATGTGCATGTGTGCTTCATATCAGCATTGCAATAACTCTAAAGGGTCAAAATGTAAGAAGCCTATGCCCTATGTAACTGTATAGTAGTTGTGTTTTTAGCTTTTTTCCTTAGTTCTCTTCTGTGCTCCTGTTACATTTTATTATTGCCAGCCCCTTTGATATATCCAAGCCTGCCCTCTCATCAGTCTCAGTGTCAACGTATGCACCAGGTGACAGAATTATCAGCAAGTTCAGCGTCAGCATCCCCTACGCCATTGTGTCAGCAACTGACCCCATGTTGGTTCAAAGTGTTATTTTAAATTCAAATTCATCTATTTCATGCTGGGATTTCACTGATATTTAGAGGGAAATCATCTATTCAAGGTAAAAGGGAGGATCAGACATCTTTTCATTTTTTGTGGATTGGATAAACTAAAGTAACTAAAGGGTAAAACCCTTGTTCTTTAAAAGGGCTATGTGTAATCCTTATGCTTTTTGTCTTAGCTTCTTCTAACCTATCAGGTAATTTCTTTTCCCAGGAAATTACTGTTCCATCATTATTAAAGCTTATGATCTCCAGGTGAAGCTGTCCTTTAAGACTAAAGAGCAAAAAGCTATTTATGAAACAAAAGTTATGAATCTTAAAAACTCTATTGCACCAAGCCTCTATTTAGCTGGCAACCTCCCTTATATATATATATTTTTTGCAAATATTTTAGCCTAAAACTGTGATATTCTTAATGCTATGAGATTATCTATCATAGAGGTGACCTTTTTGTTTATGAGTAGCTTGAAAGTTTGTTTTATAAATTCCTCTAGAACATTAACAAGAAGTTCTCAAACTATTTTATTCATAGAGATGACTTTTACTTGGCCATAAGGAGACCTGCTCTTCAAGGCAATACTGTGAGATACTCTTATTCACTCCTATCAGCCCTATTGTTCTCACTCACATCTCACCTCCTTGATGCTTCTTACCTCATTTCCTGGCCAACTTGAAGTAGAGTTTTCTATAGTATTGGCAAAAGAGAAGGAGGCAGTAGATGTACATGCTTTTGCCCTTCCTGCTTAAGAATAAAAGCAGCATCCACATTTTGATTCTGTCTGGTCACTCATTCATTTGTTAAAGTATATTTACCAATGGTTTCATATGTGCTTGTTGCTCAATGAGATTATGAAGATATTTTCACATTCTCAGAACTAAATATATTATTCCCTCAAGAAATATTAATCCACCAATTTAAAAAAAATGGATGTAGCATTTTCCTATATTAATTAGCCGTTTGAAAAGTAGGGAAATCTAGAAATTCTAGTCCCAAAAGTCAAAGATAACAAAAGGGAACATTTTCAATATCAAAATGGAAATTAGTTGTAGAAAGTGCTGTTCATAGCGATTAGACCATACCTGTCAATAACTGGTGCAGCTTTTCTGAAAACAATTTTTTTTCTTGGAAACTCTTTGTCTAATGAACTATATTGGACGCATTATTTTATCTGGAACATATCAGTCATTTGAAAAAATTAAAGATCATTGACTATGTTCCAGACTCTGAGGATAGATGAGAGGGCTTTCATCCAAGAAACATATCATCAAATGGAAGGGACAGGTGAGGACAGGATGCAAATCATTGCAATTTATTGAAGCAAGTGTGATGGGAGCACCAAGGATGAAGTGACCAACAGAGTAGGGACAAGGGTCAGGCAGAGCAATAACACAGGCAAACCCTTGAGATGAGAAGTGCTCTGTCAAGCACGGGTACTCAGTCTGACCAGAGAAGGTCTTATAGACCAGAGATAGCAAAAGAGTATTATTTTATCCTGAAAGACCTTGAGCATGAGAGAAACAAAATCAAATTTGCATTTTAGAAAGGGCAGTGTGGCAGAAAGGTGGAAGATAAACTGGCACCAGAGGAGACTAGAGATAGATAAAGGAAAGGAGAGATAATGAGAGCATCTATGAACTTGAAAGGCAGTGTATCAGTATTGCCTTCTAAAATTGGTATTTTATCTCTCTCTCTCTCTCTTTCTCTCTCCCCCCACACACATACACATACACACACACATTGTGTAAAGTTTACTTCTAATTAGTCATCTCTATAAACAAAATCTCACACAATTTCATTACTTGAAAATATAGTGTGGTTCCCAAATGTATTTTAGAAAACACATTTGCTAATATTACACTTAATATATTTTTTGAGTCCAAAACTGCTCAAAGAGTACAATGGCATGATTATAATTAAGCAAATACTATCTCAGTATTTGGCTAAATAATTTTATAATATTTATATAAAGAAACAAACAGACCAAGACACGTGAGCAGAAGGGTAGTTAAAAATTAATAAGGTCAATCATGAGTAGTGTTTGGATGCCAAGTTTGTCACAAGAAGAAAATACTGTGAAATTTTTAGCCATTGGGTTATTGAAATTCTAGAAAAGCCAGAAAATGGAGAAAGTGCTGAAAGGCTTAAAAATCACAGGATTTCATGAGCCTCCTTGGCATAAAAATGGTTGGCATTCCCTTTGCACCACATGCTTTAAGTCACATATGCCATTACTCCATCATTTCATTGCCTTTCCACCCAACATATCTGACCCAAATAAATGAGAGCCTCGAATTCAGGAATAGGAATATGGGGAAGGCATAAAACCAAAGGTTTTCTTAAATGCCTCCTTCAGGAATTGTAATCATGTAATCATATATGGATATCAGCCACCTCTAAATCACCTTGTGTCACCAGGTGCCTGGTATAGATCTTGCAATGAAAGAGATCTCTGATGCTTGTGAACCACACCATGAGCTTGGTATTAATTAACAAATTAATCATAGGATGTACACATAGGGAGAGTGTTGTAATTGTTGAGTATAATTTCTACCGTATTGAGCACTTGTCATGCAATTATTAGAGTACTGAGTCTGACTTGCAGTTTCTTCAAGAGTTATGTAAATTAGAACTTGAAATAATTTAGGGGGATGGATTTCAGTCTGGCTCAACAAATAAATCCCATCAAGTATATTGAGTTGTTTTCATAGGATAAAGGAAAGCTATACAATGATGTAACTTTTCAAAGGCATAACGTACGTTCTCAAATGAATTTCGAACATTATTTATCATTAGACCTGCCCTATCAGCTGCACGTATTAGAAATAGGATGTGCTTACTTTAAATAATTGCCTTTAAAGAAAAAAAGGACTAAGCCTATTGTTATCTGAAAAGTATTTTGGAAACAAGCTAGATTATCTCTAGAAAACTGTTTCTTGTGGGGTTCTTTGGCCAGGTTCGTTTACATTTTCCATTTATTCCACTCACATTTTAAAATGTACCTGTTTTTAATAGTAATGATGTGCAATTAATCTGCTGTATTCCTTTCTAACTTTTATCCTTGAACATAACTTTTAGGTTTCCAACATAATTAAAAATGGTAAATTAAAAAAAAAAAAACAAGGTCTTAAATATTTTTGTATCTAGTAAAATATTTTTTTCTTACTGAAGAGATAATTTTTTATATTTGTATTTGTGTGGGCTTGATAGAATACTATTGCATCCTAAAGTTCATATTAAATATCACTTTAAAAAGCATTATAGTATTAACTTTGGCTTGAAATACAGCTGAGGAAAAGGTCTCTCATACAACAACAGCAACAACAAAAAAAAGCATTATGCCTTATAGCTGCAAATTATTTCACTACCCTTAGTATTGAAAACTGATAAAATGACAGCGATCACTAAGCTACGTGCTTCCTCCATAAGCAATACTGAAAATTTGAATTTGGGTAAATATGTCCATGTATCATTATTAAATTATGCTAAACAAACACTAAAAAATGCAGAGAAACATCTTACAAAAATGTTGATAATATAAACATTATATATCAAATTATTTAAATGAATACATAAAATCAATTAATTTTTAAGCAAATGTATTTATTATATCTATATAATATCAGTTATACTGCTGTTTAAGCAGATACATTTTAATATAGCCTACAAATTTGGTAATTTATTTTAAAAATAAGCAATATAAAAATTGCAAGATATCACATACATGAAAACAAAATGTATTTTGGGGGTTTGAGGGCACAAAGTTGTTATAGACTTTTCAAAACAGAAATATTTTAAATCCAAATGTAATTTAAGATATACTATGCTTTAAATATTTAATGAAATAATTCTTATTAAAATATCTTCCATCATTTCTAAATTATAGATTCTTATAAACTCATACTTTTCATCTTTATTGAATAATTCATTGGTTATAATTGTCATGCAAATTTTGACTAACATAATATGTGAATATCAACTTAAGTCTTAAAATTAAGAATTATATTTTGTTCAGTAGTCTTTTTACTGCAGAGTTATTAATATTTTATATTTATTCTCTTCTGGATATCTGTGAAGACAAGCATCAAAATGTTTGTTAGCCATGTTATTTAATATTATATTAAAACCCTTTACTTCACTCAATAATAAGATATTTTTTACTCCAATGGGCACCCCTTGTACATTGAATTCATAATGAATATGGCTGAAATGTATTTGAGGGAAGAGAAAGCTTTCCTGTGTTTGTGTTTGTGTTTGTGTAACTTTATCTCTTACACACACACATACACCCACGCACAGAACTGAAAAAATGTACACTTGAATTTACTTCACATGTTTCTGTATCTCATTCTAAGGTGCCCTTTCTAAATCATCAGTAGATCTACGTCAGTCATTAGATGTGAAAATATCTGGTTTAACTATATTTCATAATGTGCTTTCAACTTAAATAAATTTTGTCATTTTTCTGTTCAAACATTAGTGGAAAGGAACTTTCATTTCCACACCTTTAATGCTAAATAAAAACTGAGGAAGAAGAAATGGACTCTTTATCAAATGCAAATTATGTGTTTAAATGTATCAAATATATATTGAACATGAATATGTTTTGTTGATGAAAAGAAATAAAATAATGAAAAGCAGGAAAACATGCCTAACCTTAACTTATGATCTTGTGGGGAGACTGACAAACAAGTATGAAATTATAATGCAGTTCAATAAGAACCATGACAGGCAAAATATTAAATGTTGCCAGCTCGCACAGGAGTAGCACCTAATCTGGTCCCTAAAGATTTTAAAGGGCTTTCTGGAGGCAGTGGCACTAAAGTAAGACTGGCTGGACTAGAAGTATCTGAGTGCAGAGAAGTGGTGGTGGGCCGGGGAGCTATGAGAAAGCACACAGACATGTAACTGAGAGTACTCTTTTAGAGAATGGTAGAAATTTGGCATAGCCCCTTATTTAATCTATTCAGATTTTCTAGAAAACAAACAAATAAGTAACAGCAAAATTAGGCTGCCTCATCATGCCTAGAGTTTGAGAAACCAAAGCAAGAAAGTCTGAAACTGTTGCTTCTACTTTTCATCTTGCCATCTGTCCATGGAGCACTGACCTCAATAAAACATGTAAGAGCCTGAGCAGATGAGAAACTAAGAGAAAAATCAGGGAGAAAAAATAAGTAAAAACTAATATTTCGAAGCTGTATCCAAGTGCATACGCCACCTCTCTGAGGAGAGTGACTGCAAAGTGAAAAGCCAGGTGCAAAGGGAGCAGTGTAACATACACCTGGCTAACAACCCAGGAAGGATCTCCTGAAGACACTGGTTCTGCCCTCTCTTGCTATTGGACTTCCTCTATTATCAGAATTTGAAATCCATGCTATCACGGCAGACATCAAGGCTGAGAGCCATTCCATTCCGAAGGCCAGTTCTTGCTCCTTTCCACACCCTTCTCAGAAAGAGACTTCCGGAGTTCTGGCCCAGTCCAGGCTGAGGAAGAGCGAGACCTCTAAGGCACGTTGAGAGCCCTTGACCAGGACAGTGGAAAACTGCAGCCACGAAGTTGAAACTGAGTGACAGTGGGACTGAGGCAAGAGGCACTTCCTGTGGAGGCAGTTTGTTGGAAGAGAAAGAGGGGTGTTGAGGACTCTTGGTTTAAATGTGAGCCCTCTAGTGGGAGGGGAGTGATGTCATAGGTGCCAACCAAAGTGTGGGGACTTGGTCTCTGGCAGTGGACTGACAAGGGCAGTCGTACTTTAGAGGGGGTAATAAAAATGGGAAAGAAAGGAAAGAGGTTTCATTGGCCACGATTTTGGTCGAAAAGCATGAACATTGTAAGTGCCCTTAGGGACAGCACAGCTGGTTTTGACATTTCCGTGGTGAAGGCTGAGATTAGTGAATGGTGCCAGGATGTCCTCAGCTATTTGTCCCACAGGACTCTTTCTGTGTTACTGGATCTTTGCTGAGCCATGCCTGGGGCCATGAACAGGCAAACACAGATGCATATGTTTGGCAACTGAGGTTGTCCATACATACCAGAAAGCAGTAAGTATGTAAAATGCCACTGAGACTTTCAATTGGGAATTTGAGCTTTCATTAGATGTGGAAATAGTTCAATGATTTTTAAAAACTTTCCAAACGTTAGCAATGAGGTCACTCTGATTCTAGATTATAGCATACTACTTGTTACAGAAACATATTTTCTTCATCATTTCTGTCTGTTCTTTCTCAATGGGGGACTAAAAAAGCTGCCAAGCCTGGAGATTGCGATTCTCTGAAGATTTAGACAAAGGTCGAGGGAGACAAATATTCCAGCTGCCGGGCCCATTCTTTCATGTGCCAAGGGTGAACCGTGTTTCTACACTGAAAATTGGGAACAAAGCCAGGAAAAGCCAGAACAAATTAATCCTATGCAAAATGTTCTATTAGGGAACGGCTCTCACCCTGGGTGAGCAAGCCAAGTGAAGTGAAATGAGGAGGGCACAAGGCTTTCTCAGCAGAAGGATAAACATATGGAATGTTCCAGAAACTTGAAGTATTTCACTAAGACTAGAGCAATAAATGCAAAGGAGGAGTAGCCTGGCAATGCACTGAAGAAGCATGAGTGGGATGCTTCATGGAGGGTTTTAGATATAGTGCTGGAGATTACACTGTTATCCTGCAGATATCCAGGAGCTACAGAAGGGGATATTATTAACAACTTAGAAGGCCAGTCAACTGTCTCATCACTTGTCATTTCCTCACAGTCTCAGATCTATGTATGCTTAGGTATCCAATGTGTGGACTTGAAATTGATTTCACTTGTCTATGTATAAATGACTATAAAATTATACAATATTAAACACATGCGTGTGCCATTTTATACGACTGGCAATATTGAGACTGAAGTACAAAACATAAAAACAAATTTCATTCATTGATCAGCAACTAGATGGTTAAAGAAAGAGGTACATTAATTCTATAAAGAAAGTATCCGGTAATTGGAAATCTGCAATAAGTACTATGCATTATAGTAGTGGGAGGAAAAAAATCTAAAACTTAAGGAAAGGATATGCTAAAACTCAGAACGAGTTTCTTAAGACTAAATTTAGAATTAAATATTTCCAAAATAGAAGACAAATATGAAAACTTTAATCTGTAAGTGATCTCTTGCAAAGATTTTTTTTTTTTTTTGATGAATGGTATAGGGATTAGTAAATAGAATGGCACTGAAAAGTTAGGTCTCATGTGAGTATTCACTTGTGATATTTCCAATTGGACAAAATGAATCAGATTTACTATACCATTTGAGTAGTTTTATGTGTAAGCGTGTAAAACTCTCTGAGCATTATCTTAAACAATAAAATAGTAAACTAGTTCTAAACAAACAATTTTGGAGGAATTTCTTTCAGTTAACTCTATTCTTCCAATTGTTAAACAAAACATACTTTCAGATTATAGAAGAACTATAATCTTCATACTTAATACTCCAATACATAATTATTTAGAGTAATTGTATGTATATTTATATTTGTCTACATAGATAATGTATTTATATAGCTGCCACTATAAGAATTGTAAGGTATTTATTTTAAATATCTATAATTACCTGTCATATATAATTTATTTCTATTACTATCTACCTATCTATAAATATAAATATATATATATTGACTTGCACATATGTGTACATTCACACACATAGGCACACACCCATAGTTTAAGCAATAATTTACCATCGTTCAAAGATACGTTTGTGTTGTTTTTTTTTTAGATTCCATAAATACATGTAAGAGATCTTATTTAAACTACAACCGTTTGGGCTATGAAAAACATGAATTGATTTTAAATTTCCCAAGAGAATGTTTTTAATGCCTCACAAGAATATTCCACAGATATTACATTAGAAATTATCTTCAGAAACAATAAGAGACAATTTTAGTGAGGCCTTGGGTATTTTTCCCAGAAAATTTGCTAATGTATATAATCAAACCAAATAATAAGCTGTAATACAGTGAGCATGCTGTTTTGTTTGAAAGGTATTCAAATAAAATCTTGCTCTGTATTTCATGTTTAGTGAGAAAATTAGTAATAATTCAACAAAGAAAATCCAATAAAGAGATACTCTTGTGTAGCATAAATCTCCTTTCCCTTTAAAATCTACAATAAAAATAGCACACATACACATGCATGCATGAACAAACGCACATGAGCGCATACATGCACACACAAACTTAAAACATAGGGAGTAGAAACCTTAAAACCTGTGCCAGGAAGGCAAAAACTTAGAGTGAGCTGAGCTTTTCTGAACATGATAGTAGCAATGTTAAACAGGTTTGCAGTGAGAGGGCCAGCGAGGAAAGGAAAATGTATTTCTCAAGGCCATGACATATGGTTAGAGACCAAAAAGGTTGCCATAAAGGCCCAAGTCTAATTTTACATGTCTTTTCTAAATCAAAAGAATGAAATATATTGCTAAAAGTAGAGCTCTTCTTCCAGCCACGAGGCAGTAACAGGTAACAGTTTACTCTCATGTGTTAAGGAGTTAATCTACGAAACAACAGTGTTTAGTTGTTTGGCAAGAGGCAGAATAAGACATCTATCCCCAAGAGCAGAGAGACAAGCACTTGGAGCCCTGTGGTGGACCCACAGGCTGATGGACAGAGCTCCAGAATGCAGTGCAAAGATGATGTACTCAAACAGAGCCCAGTACTCTCCAAGAGTTAGAAAGACATACAACAGATTACAGGTAAGGTAGGGTAGCTGGAATTTGTGAGGAAAAATTAAAGAGGGGAGAGAATTTCAAAGAGAAAACTCAGGAGATTTGCAAAGAGTTCTTTCTCTTACACCAAGATTTGTACACAAATATTCAGGCAACTTTTCTTTTCAATAGCCATAAATTGGAAACAACCCAAATGTCCATCAAAAGTCAAATGGATAAACAGATAGTGGTATATCCATTCAATGGAAAACTATTCAGTAATCATGTGGAATGAAATACCGGTACAAAAACATGGTTCGATGTAATATGTGGAGTGGTGGTTCCCCCATACATATGCCATGTGTTACCCCTTGAAACTGTGAATGTGACCTGATTTGGAAAAAAAAGTATTTGCAGATGTAATTAAGATTCTTGAAAAGAGATCGTCCCAATTACCTGGGCAGAATTTAAATCCTATGACAAGTGTTTTTATAAGAGACAGAAGAAAACACAGACACAGAGGAATGAAGATAATGTGAAAACATAGACAAAGATTGATGTCATGCAGCCAAAAGCCAAAGAAAACCTGGAGCCACCAAAAGCTGGAAGAGGCAGGGAAAGATTCTTCCCTGGTCAGTACCTGCGAAGTACTGAGTGACTTAGTGCCTGCCATAGTGACTATCACGCAAGTCATTATTTATTACTGAGGAAATCATTTCCCTGAAAACAAGTGAGACATTGTATCAAATGGGAGTCTCACTGGTATTGTCAAGTGTTCCAAGTTTCTAATAACTAGGTGAAAACATTAGGCAAGATCCATCGAATAATGTAGTTCCGCACATCATCTGTAGGAAAACTGGATCACCAGATATCCTGCTCAAAATTTTGCCAAATAGGAGAATTCATCTTCTCCACTGTCATTTGGAGCCATCTTAAATATTATTTTAAATACTGCAACAATCCACTTCTAAACCACTTCTGTTATGTAAAATGTGTATTAAACCAGGCAGTTGTGTTTTGCTTTGCCTTTTTTTTTCGCAAGGAACTGGTCACAGGAAATCCTCATGGTTCCATTTGTGCAGATGAGAGTTAGGAGTAGTTTCTAAGAGAAAAATCACCTTTTCTGGCAATTTACTTGCTCTGTCAGGATCTGTTTGGGTGCAGTCTTGTATATATCTTTTCTATTCAATTATAGAGATTATTGTGGCCTGGTGGGACTCTCCACCACTAAAACATGTTGAATAAGAGAGCAGTAATTCATGAAGACAAGCTCAGGTCACATGGTTTCTTGATATAGATATCCTGGTAATCAATATCTACCAGGACCCAGTGGCAAAACAAGGAATTCTTTCTTTGGAAGGAAACAATTCTTTTCCAAGGACATAGTTTCAATCCAAAACACCTGAGACTCCATACAGCACATTGAATCTGTTGGCATATACTGCTGAGTGATCTCAATGACTGAACGAACGAACCGCATAGCTGAAGAACCAAAGGGAGTCTTTCCCTGGACCTCATTTAAAGCTGACACCTTTATGGATTACTCCACACATGTGTGCAACCAGCATATCTAATGCAATATGAATTGTCCACAAAATTCAGAGGCATACAAGGTATTGTGCCTCTTTCCAGAGAAATTTTCATCCCCACATCCAAGTCTATGACTGTAGTACTAAATCATAAATATCCCAAGACCTATAGTTTTGATTTTTGTACAAAATTGTTAGAAGTGATTGAAGAGGCTTCGCTTTGACCCCTTATACCTTAATGAGCCCTCATTCAATGTGTCATGGAGGCAAAGTGGGTTTTTTTGTGCTAGCAAAAGTGCAAGAAGTAGGGCCAACCTTTATAATAGATTTGGATCATTTGACTCTCCAAAGCCACCATTATAACCAGTGGAGCCATAGAGGTATCCTGGGTAACCAGAAATTAATGCTAATGTAGAGCTAGTGTTCAAACCTCTCAGCTATCTCTGTATTTCCCATTCTCAAGTACAATTGGTACACAGTAGCTATAAGTCTTTAGTGGCTTTATTTAGTAGTGTTGCGGTGGAGTCACCCGTTAAGTCTACCTGATCTTCCTTCAAGAAATTCTAGACGACAAATGAATTCAAGGTTTGAAATTGGACAAGAGAAACTGAATTTCCATCATGGTGACTCAAATCAGGCCTTCTTTCCTGAAAGCTAAAGTTCTTTTGTCTTTGCAGGTATAAGAGGTTTCTAGATATTGGTGAGGACTTTAGTAGCCCCAGAGATTTCCCGAACTTGCCTTTGCCAACATTTCTTACAAGTAATACATGTAATTTGATACTCCATCTTCACTGCTTTTTATTGTAACTGTCAACTTTGGTTCAGCCTAGCCACTTAGCCTGGGCTTCTCCAGAACCATGTTTTCCACTGAGATGAAGGAATTCATTTAAATGGCAACATCTCCCAATTTTATCTATCCTCAGCCTTCAAAGAACAATCATTACAGCACTTTTCTGAGATTCTTGTGTTTTCCTTGGATGGCATAGGTATGTGAACTTCAGAAAGGTTGCGTGGATCTAAAATAGATCACAACTGCTAAAGTAGTTGTGAGAAGTGACAGCTACCCTCTCACAGAAGTGCAGAGGAATTGTCTAATGGCAGAAATGGAATATGGGCAAGATTTAACAAACTGATAGCATTTAGATGTATGCTGAAGTGAAGAGGAAATTCATGTAGAGCAAAATAATGTATCAAAGAGAGTCTGTGGGAATTAGACATCAATCAGCCAACCTAGCTGAAGGGCAAGGTCAGTATGGAGTTCAAAGTGGGAGATAAGATGCCTTTTCTATATTGTGCATAATCCTATAAAATTGTTTGGAAACCACATATCTAATATCTAAATACTTGCTTAGATAATCATTTAAGAGACTTAGGAAATAAAGGAAAGTAAAGGAAGCTATTAAAAGAACCAGAAAAGGATACATGTAGAAGCATTATGAATACAATTAGAAAGTCTTAATTGATGATCAGCTTTTATTGTGGTTGATTTAGGTTTTTAACCTATAGCATGGATTTAAGTTTCACATCAGCCTTGTAGTTTTTGTGCCTCCTCTCTCTCCCCCTCTCTCTCTGATTTTGTTATTACTTTTTGTATTCACATTAGCATCTCTGTATTCAGAGGTGGAACAGAGTTATTCAGAGATTAAATGGAGTACTATTGTTCTAACTTCCTCTTTTTCCTTTCCTTTTTTTTTTTTTTTTTTTTGAATTGTTCTTTCACTTGATTATCAATATTCCCTCTTCAGAACTGACTGGTGACATCTTTTAAAAGTAAAAAATCTATCACTTATGTGAATGACAGAGATCAGGTATCACTTAGACAAATGTCTTCTTTCTGCAATCAGCAATCCTATTTATAGCGAAAGATAATATACTGACATTATGAACCATTTAACACATGCTCAGTGGGTAAAATTATTCTTTCTTCTCTTTTACATTTTAAAGTTATACATTTCCAAGTTACTTTCAAGTGTAATGCATCAGTGACTAGGTGAAATTAATTTCCTCTACCCTCCAAAGCAACACTTACCTGGTTGTTAGATAGCTTTTTAATGCCATTAAAGGTTACATGCTTTGGAAGAAATGTAGTTTGCTTGAAGTTTTCATTGTTTCTCATTCAACAGTGGTTTTCCTGATTATTCTTTTCTAAAATATAATTTGATTTTCAATTAAACTATTCTCAAACACCTTAAGCACAGTATTGCCTTTCTAGAGCATACTTAAGTTTACTTACTTTTACTTAAAGTATAGTTCAAAAGGAGTATTTTAACAGGTGGAAGTAAATGCCAAGAGATCATCAGGTTTTATCTGTCACTAGCTAAAAGAAAGTAAAATTTTTCTTCTGCTGAAAGACAATAATTATTTTTGATTTCTAAGGTCAAAATACTAGTCATTCTTAAGTTCACTTGGCCTTGGATTCTATCTCAATATTTTGAATGAATAAGCAATTACTGAAGTAAGTAAGCAAGTCAGTGAATCATATTTTATTGCCAAAGTTTCAAAGATCCAAATTGTTTTCATTCCACATATTATATATTTTACAAGATAGTTTATCAAATATAATAGTAAGGAATCACTAGAAATGAAATATTTAGAAATATATATTGGAAGAAATAAAAAATAAAACATTGATATTCATGCAAGTACAGGGAAGTACATCAGCATGAAATAAAATGAAACTAAATACTGAACAACTCCATATGCTCTGTTATAATTTAGAATTCTTATTTTCAATACAAAGTTCTGGTTTTGATCTGGTTGCAGCTAATTTATGAACTATATTTTAAAAACTATCAACTCACTATTTAATTCCCAGTTTTACTTATCCAACAATATTCAAACTTCTCAGCCAAGATTTTAATTGATTTTTGTAGTAGCCAGTTGTTAATAGGGTAATTTGTCAATACAATAATAAAACAATTGTCTCAATGGTTTTAGTTGCTTAGTTCATCAGATAACAGAGTTGAGTTTTGTTTCATTAATGGAATGCAGGTGTAGAATTTGGTAGATGAAAGATATAAATCCCTGTGGAACTGTGAAAATCTGGGTCAGAGATCACTGAGAAATTAGTTAAGTATGATGGGTCAACAGCAACCCAGACAGGTGTCCCAGCTTTGCTTCTCTGTGTCACTTCCTGTGCTTTTTCTTAAACTGGTCTGTTGAGTTTGGGCATGTAGGTCAACACATATATTTCTGAGTCTGTAGTAAATTAAAAAGCAGGCTAAAATATCTGATCCCAAACCCATGATCCCAAACACTTGGCCACTCTTAACCTCTTAAGGTAAAAATATTTTACTACATGTTTAAAGGTTTCAAAGAAGCTAATGAGGATTTAAAAAAAAAAATTAAGGTCGGTGATATTCTAAATAGAGATGCAGTTTTCCTTTCTTGACAAATAAGGAGATATAAAATAAGACATTCATTCATCCCAAAAGAAGCATATAATTGTTGAGAAAAGAAATTAATGCTAGTTTAAATACATTCTCTATTTTTAAATCCATCCTTAAAATTTCAAAGACTTTTAAAATTCTCTAATCTACAGCCATGTCACTTGCAGTTCTTCTTTACTGTCATTTGATTATATTTTTGAAAGTTGCCACTTACATTTCTTGTCTATACCTTATTACTTTTCTCAGTGATAGCATAGTAGAGTTATTCTTAAGTATCTACACAGTAGTTACTGCAGACTCCAGACTGAATGCAAACCATAGTATCAGAGACTAAGAGAACACTATGGTGAGAGCTCCTTCTGAACATATAAGCTTATTGTGTGAGCAGACAAGAGCAGAAACTCTAGCTTAATTATGGCTTTATTTATGACTTCCTAACACACACACACACAATATATATTTTTTTCTTACCAAAAAAAAAAATCCATCCTTTAAAAATAAATTTAACAATTCTTAATTCCAGAGTTAAGCCTAAATAAGGGGAAAATGTTAAGACAAAGGGATTTAAGGTGGAAAAAATTAAAATTATAATCTATACAAGTAAGTTAGCTAGTCCTGGAAAGAAAAGCTGAGAATTATGAGAAATTCATTGAAATATTCAAACTAAATCTATTTAAAATTATGTTGGAATAATTATTTGCACTACATGTTAAGAAATACTTGTATGTCATTTAAGTCTACTTTGGTCATATCCCATTGAGTAAATATGTATTTTTCCTATTTGCTATCTTTTATAGATTCCAAAATGCATAATTTCTTTCATTTTAATGACTCTGAAATTGGGATATATTGTTACCACACCGTTTTATCAGAGTTAATGGCAGCATTGTTTTTCTGTCTTATCGTTTCATATAACAATCGTGCATATTATACAATGATGGTATCTTAGATTTGAAGAAATATGATGGCGAAGTAGCCTTCATTTCTACAATAATATCTCACTTGTGCAGCATGTTTTGGTGTGTTCATACGTGATCAACTTGTGATAGTGGGGCTGGAAAACCTAATCATCTTTCCCTCCCTAGATGGGTGGAGGGGTGGGGTGCCACAATAAAAATGATTTAGTTTTGTTTCCATAGGTCCCAAAATGATTAATGGAACAAAGTCTCTCTCTAAAAATGAGTGTTTATTGTTCAAAAGTTTTCATTGAGAAAAATTAGGTTTTCAAATGGTGTGCTTTTTCATTGGGTCTCAAAGGGAAGTGGCAGATCCATGCTTCTCAGCAAGGTCAGTGAGACTCTGTTCAGACAGGGACAAGAATCTTTGTTTCCCGTCTGAAGTCTGGGGCACTCAAATTTAGGGACTCAAGAGGGAACCAAGACTTCAGTTGGAGGTGTGAAGTTTTTGAGGAGCTGGACTAGTCAGTCCCATGAAGAGAGGAGAAGAAAGAGCCTAAACAGGAACCTGAAGGAGGAGAATGAATTCAATATGAAAGTGACATCCAAAGGAAAACTCTCCTTAAGCAGATAGTCCTTCTTGGGAAGTGTTAAAAGCAAAGTCCAATGTCCACAATGGCCCTACAATTCACTTTCTGTACTGTCATAGTCATGGTGGATGCTGAGTGAATATGGCACCAGACCCAGGGGGAGGGGATTATGTTGCTTCTCTGTCGTTTCAGACTAGAACAAAAGGACGCCCTCTCAGGGAGACACAAAAAGAATGATCTGCAAAAGACCCTTAGTTATACCAGAAAAATGGTAAGATTTACCCTTCTGATTGTCCCAAAATCCAGCAGGTTAGTCTTAGTGAGGAGAAAAGGTAGTAGTGAGTACTGCCTGGTACTCTATATGGTATATCTATATCTATATGTATATCTACATCTATATCTAATCTATATCTTACAGATGTGCAAATCAAGTCAGCTACAGAGTAAATGACTTGCCAAGAGCCTAGTCTATTCTTAGCTTGATAGTGCCAGAACAAAGACAAAAGATCTTTTTACTCTAAATTTATCACTTTTTGCAATGCTATGTCTTCTACAGGTTGCAGGTTCAATCTCATTACTAGAAAATTTTGTATGTATGTGAGACCCTTTGTTGTGAAGAATTTATGTGTATAACTCTATTCTTTCAGATAGTTTGTTATACAAGCTTGCCTATTTCTGTGGTTGATTCTTGCAGTGATTTGGTCAAATGAAAACCATCTCTGAAACTGCAAGGTCATTATTTTAGGTTACAGAATTTTAAAAATCTTCATGTAGAGTTTATACCTTTTGAGTGTACCTTTTTTCCACTAATAAATTTCTATGTGCAAGCATTATATACTTCCCATAGTGGATGTTAAGTTTTATTGTCTAAATTTTAAACATGTATTTAAAAATCACATAAAAATCAGTTTATTTTCACATACTCAGTGTTAAGTGTACAAAATTAAAATGTATCAGTTACATTTAGTATCAAAATTTTTATTAAGAGGCAGAGTTATTTAGCATGAACCACATGTACTATTAACAAAGGCACTAGAATGGTGATACCTGGAGACTGTCAGTGTGCAGTGCGAGGTGAATGAGAACCTCCAGGCATTGTCTGATTCTGCTCTCTAGATGACTAAGACTATTTTGTCTACATTACCCAGATAATTTTCAGTTAGATCTGAATAATTTAGAAAAATTAGAAGAAGAGATTGGCCTAAATTACTCAATTGGTCAACTTTATTATAAACATTCACCAGCTAACAACTAAATATTTGCTTTCTTAAAATAAATCAAAAAATATTTTGCTTGATCTTGCAAGGTCAAGGTTGAGCTGTTTTTCTGAAGGATCTTCCCAGCTGATAATGATCCTTCTTATCTCATTATCTTTTTTTTATCAGGCTACTTTTCCAACACTGGAACTTTGGTAGGTAAGTTTGTTTTCTTGTTGTTTGTTTCAATATCAGCTAGATCAGGCTAGATAGACTTTGTGATGAGCTTTCAGGGTTAGAATCTCAATTTGGCAACTAGAAGGACAGTTTTGCCCTTTTTTATGACAATAATATCTTGTAAATAAAGCGTTTTTAAAATTAATTTATTTTATCAAAATACATTCAATGAAATGTTTTCTACTCTCTCATTCCCAATTCCAAGTAACATGCTTGGTT